>JASVER010000100.1:1437810-1684572 GCA_030449065.1 Oceanodroma leucorhoa
CGGGGGGCGGGCCGCGCGCCGGCAGCCGGGCCGGGAGGCAGCGGGGCCCCGCGAAGTCGCCGGGGGCGGGGCGGCCGGGGGCGGGGCGGCTGGGCGCTGTCGCCCGCTGCCCGCCGTGAGCCGCGGCCTCGCCATCGGGGCGCCCCGGCGGTGAGCGCCGGCTAACGCCGGTGAGGGACGGCGGTTAAACGCCAGCAAAGCAAACCAGCCCCTCGGCTTTTCCAGGCTCCGTTCGCCGACTTCAAACTGCTCGCGTGCTTGAAGGGAAACGGTGCAAAAACTGCGTGTCTCCGTGCAGGGCGGGGACCCGCGTCGGCGGCTGAAAGGGCAGCGGGGCTCAGGAGGTGCCCCTCCGGTCCCACTGGGAAGACCGACCCCCCAAGGCAGGCGTGGGGACGAGGCTTTTCCTCGGGGACCTCGTATCTGCAGTGGGCTGGGTGTGCGGTGCAAGCAGACACGCAGAGAGAGGTCTTGCGCGTAAGGCCAGCAAACTACAGAAATACGCTTTCAGGGATTGTCGCGTGTTTGCTTTCACCGCACTCGAGATATTTCACATTTTTGTAGAATAATGTTTCATACTGAAGCTGCATGGAATTCATTGCAGAGAATTCTTTCTGTATTTCGAAAAAAATGAATTTTAAAGAAGATGCACTGCAAAGTTTTACTCTGCCCCTGTGTGGAAAGAATTCTTGTGTTTTTTCAGGCAACCTTAAATTCAGGCTCTTACGATTTGCTAATTGAGTTGAAAGATTATATCGAGTCCTGTAGAAATGATCCATGCACATTTGTCTAACAGCATGTATCAATTACGAAAATTCAGTGATCTACCCACAGTTAACAATGTGAAAAAAGTGTTGATGACTGCTGAATAATTAATAAATAGGAGAAAAATCATAGTCTGGTTTAAGATATTCCCTGAGCAGATAAAGCAGCCACATTTGTCTGATAAATTATTCTTTGCGAATAATTTGCTCAGCACTAATTATATGTAATAGAGTAACATACTACTGGGGGAAGAGATGGATCACTGTGAGACTGTCATAATCCCTTCTGGCTATATACAAAGATACGCATACAGATATGTGACCAAACAGGACTCGGATGCGGTAAACATTTTTGGTCGTGTGTAACTTTTCCCGGGAGAGGACAGCCCGTTGAAATCAAAAGGGCAACGCTGCCACCTAAAGCTAAGCTGGCAGGTTTCGCAGGTGTCAACACCAGGTGCCACGCAGCAGAGCAGATATGGGAGCRCAACACTGTGGGCTTACATTACAAAAAGAAATGCTATTTATCACAGGAAAAAACTACGAAAACATCAATCTTTACTATAAATAACTACTTAATATTACATAATGTTTGAACTCTGGTAACAAAAGCCCCAACCAAGTCCCATGCCCTGGTGCGAAAGAGGCTGTGAGATATGCCTTGTTCATTACGTTTAGGAAACAACAACCTATTTATCTATCAGGAAAAGGAAACAATACAAATTAGCCAGCATAAATACTTACACCCCAGCTTGCTTCTAGACTATCCAAATCTTAAGTTGAAACTTGTGATAAAGCAGCAGGCAGGTTCGTGTATCTGCCGCACTGCTCGGGAACCAGTTCCCTTCAGTTTTGTGAAAGCCTGTATCTCAAAGGCTTACGACTTACTGAGAGCTCTTCCTRTCTTTCCCCTTAAGCATCCTCACCCAGCTGTGTTTCCAACTCAAAACCTTCTCCAAAGGAAGCCTGTCAGGGATGCTTACACCAACACTGTCAAAACTTGGAAACCTGGGCACATTCTAGCTCTGTGCAGGTGCTACTTATTAAACCTATTGGCTTGGTGGACAGCGAGCCAAGCATAAGCCTGCTACATCCTTCCAGCAAAGAAGACCAACGGTATCCGGGCTGCCTAAATAGCAAGCAGCACAGGCAGCAGCAGATCAAGGGCAGGGTTTATCACTCTACTTGGTGCTCGTTAGACCTTATCAGAAATACTGCATTCGATTGTGGGCCCCCTAATACAAGAAAGACACTGACAAACTGGAGAAAGTTCAGGGGAGGGCACTGAGATGGTTGKTGACTGGAGCACTTGCCCTACAAGCAGAAGCTGCAGAGGTGAGGCTTTTTCAGCCTGGAGCAGACATGGCTTCAAGGGCACTTACTTGCAGCCCCCAGTACCCCGTAGGGAGTACTCCAAATCTTTTGTGCGTGAAACAAAACAGAAAAAAGGTACGCTATATAGCTGACTTCTTGTAGGAAATTTTTTCCACACACAAATAGAAAACCTCTAAATGCATCAGCAAGTGGGTCATCTGGCTCCAGCAGCAGGCACACGAATGTACTGCCAAAAACTGAGGAAGGAAASTGTCTATTTTTCTAATAGTAGCAGCACTGAAATAAATGTCTTAATTCTGTTAAGAAATTAGGAGTGATTAAAAACATGGTAATGTTCCATTCTCCAGTTCCTACTCCATACCACCAACTGTGCTGATACAATTTTACGACTGTAATATTTCCTTGACATTTTTATTGATAGTTTTCATTAAACATTGACCAAGCTAAAACAAATCAGCACATGAAACATGCAACCAGCAGAATAAAATACACARCGAGAATCAAAATCAGTGACTGGCTGAAGAGAGACTGCTATTCAATGCCCACCTTGTAACCCAAGTTAACCTGAAAAAACTGGCACAGTCTCCTAGCAAAATCCTAGCTATTTATTATGTTTACATCATTTCAGCTGAGAAACAACAGAATAGGTATGCATATAACACTAACTGGGCAAGAAGACAGATGGTCCATTTGGGGATCAAGAATCTCACCAATTCAAGACAAAGGTCACCAGTTTCACATGTTTTTTTCTGAAGAAAATAGTTCTGCATCTGTGTCACTGAAATGCAAGTCTTACGGGCTACCTCTTTGGATTGTTACTGGGATAAATAGAGAGAGGAAGGATCTACAGATTGTCTTCTCATCCTGCCTTTTCAATGGTATTCTTGCACCTCCATTAAGGCAGTGTTCAGGAAGTATTCCTATTACTTCTGCTGTTCAGCTGTATCTTCTCAACCAGAGCTGATATATATTATAATTAAACATCTCTGGCACCAGCTGGAGATCATTCTGTGTATGTTACATCTCCTGTCATTTTTACTAAGGGTGGGACTTAGGCCAGCATAAGCAAGAACAGGAATTTTGAAGAGATTCTAGGCAGTGCTATTGAGTTGCATTATGTACAACATACCTATAGTTGTTGGTGTAGAAGCAGTTTGGTGGTGGGTTCTGAGATCCAGATGCTTTCTCTATTGCCTGTCTAAATCCTCTAAAAAAGAGCATTTTCTTATTTAATACAATTCCTAATTTTAAAATAAGTTGACATGTTACAGACAGCAGCAATTGTACTACATGGCAGCAATACAATATTAGGTGACAAAGTGCTTTTCTTCATAGCAAATATTGGAGCAACTCCGTAATAACAATGGCAAGTCACCTGTAGGAAAACCTATTTAGAAATTTAAAGATAGGCAGCACCAGTGGTTTACAGCTGTTCTTATCTGGAGTGGCAGGTACTCCAACAATACCAGTGAGGATGTTTTTATAATGCCAGATGGCTTTGTAAGTGCTCAGTGTGAGCCTGAAAAGGACTCTCAGTTGTTTTGTAACATTCTTTTCTTAATACATCTTCATCTTCTTGTTCAGATAATGAGACATAAAATGGCAGGAGGGTTTACAATGAATAGCAGGAGGCTAACTTCAGGTTGAATTTATTTACTAGATCAGACATGTAAAACCCACCTGCTTTTCATCAAGTATTCTATTTAAAGCCTAAATTATAGGATTCTTCTCTATAGCACTCAGCAGTACAGACAACAAACAAGAAGGTAGGCTGGAGGCCACACCAGCCAGACTGTCAGGCTTGGCTGGTTTGCCAGGTCAATGGCAGTAAAAGTTTTTTTCCCCACTGTCGACAGCCTCTCTTTGACTGCTTTATCTTTTTCCCCCTGTGCTCTGCCTGGAGAGGATAACATTTGTGTCCATCTTCACATAAGCATATACAAAATTAGTACGAAACAAGACCATTCTAGAGGATGTAAAAGAATTAAAACCCAGCTATCTTATGAAAAAGGGTCCTTCCCTTTGCTACTACAGCTCATGTCTTGTACTGCAGAGATTGAAGAGAGCAGGCTTTTGACCCAACCCAGTTAAATCTTACACACGCTTGTTGACAGAGATGGGATCACTTTCAAGTCAACAGCACTATTCATTCACACTTTTAAGCTAATGGGTAAGCTTTTGCTGCATCAGAAGCCTTCAAAGCTGTCAAGTTTGTTGGGGAAGCAATAAATAGGATTGTGGGAAGATAGAGCACTTGTGATAAAAAGTGGAAGTCTGTGCTAAATGACTAAATGAAAAATCAGAAGTCCAACCATGGAGAAGGACTACAGCTATGGATGCAGTATCTTGAGGCAATTTGATATAAAAAAGTAATTCAAAATGTTTAAAGACTCTTAAAAACATTCTAGTTTGTTTGTTTGTTTGTTTAGGGTTTTGGGGGTTTTTTGTGACATGCACAATAAATATAGAAAGAAAAGGAAGTGTTTAGAATGGATCTGTATGAGTAGCACTGCCAGTTGGAAGTAACAGCACCATTCTGGAAGATCTTGGTTCAAGCCAAGGAGACATCCCGCACAGTCCATTTTTACTTAGGGGAAAAAAAAAAAAAAGAAAAAAAAAGAGTAAATCACTGTTTTACCTCAGCTTTGTCAACTGCAAGAAGCCTGTAGTGAATAGAACTGCCCATGGCAATTCTGAAATATTGCCACTTATGATCATTCAGTCTTAACTCAGCTTTTGTTTATTTAATGAGATACACAGCTCCCTCCACACTGAGATTATGAGACCAGCCAGCCTGAAAACCAGCATTTTACTGGCTCAAGAACCAGCATGGCCAGATTTGTGAGGTAATGTTCAAGAAAAGCCTTTTTTTAAACTGAAGATTTTATAATGACTTTCCAATAGACACACTATAAATGCTGTACTTTTTAATTTTTTATTTGATCATGGTGAACAATAAGAGGAATTTCAGGGAAAATGAAAGTATGCTGATGCATAGACTCCATTTGTTTCAAGGGCTACATTCCTTCCTGTTTCTACAACCCAAGGAGGAAAATTAATTCACTGATACGAAACTCCTCCCAAAGCCAAAGGATCATTTGACTTGAGGCAGGACCATGTTTTCGTAGAGATGCTCAAAGTTGTTACTATGATCAGTTTTCATCACACTTGTACAGACCTGCAGAATTAACAAGTCCCAACCTTCCTGCAGCTGAGTTTCCTTGCTGATGACTCCTCCTCCTTGCCCTGCTACCTCTTCTTTTTCTACCTTCCTTCCTCGATCCCCAGCCAAGGACCCCTGTCCACTACGTAATTCTTCTTACCAGCGTTAGCTGTGTTAAAGAAGAGCCCAGCAGCTAAGCCTGTCTGTCTCAAACTGCCGCTTTTCAGAATCACTTACATGCTCAGTCCTGGCATGACAATGCAGAGAAGTGCACCAGGTAAGATTATTAGCTTGGGCACTGCGCTGCTCTTCACTCGCAATGCTTCTCAGCAGCTAAGGATTACAAGCGAGATGTCTAAGTAAAATGGACTGCAGATCATCCAAGAGAATAATTAACAGGAAAAAAAATAGCACATATGACAGTTCTCAAGGGACAATGAGAAATTACAAAAATGAAAAAAAAACCACCCAAAACATCAGAAGGAGGGAAAGCGCTTCATCAGCTGTTCAGGCAAAGAGGAGAGTGGAAAATAATGCCCGTATGTGGGAAAGGCAGCAATGTTTGCCTTCCACAGCATTAATTAACACAGCTTTAAACCAAACAGAAAACTCCTCGAGATTGTCAGATGTTTGCTGGTTGCTCGGGTGCTGGTTTGGGTTTTCATTAACACACACAAACACCCAGAGACTGGTTCTACCAGCCAAACAATCTAGGCAACCAAATTCTAAATCTGGACGTTACTAGACATAAATTTGTTCAGTTTTACAATTTTCACACTTAGTGAGGCTTTGAAAAGTAAGTATAAATGCATGGACAGACAGCGTATTTCGTTAGCAGAACATTCCCTATCTCACAGAATTTGTATACGTAACACTAATGCACTCTATTTTAAGTCAAATGAATCATTACAGATACTGATAGGATTTTTATTCTGTACACTCTCAAAAATGTAATTTATTTCTACATCATCTAGTATAGCTGGCTGCAGCAGAAGATCTTAAAAAAAAAAGTTAATTGCCTTCAACAATTATGTATATATTTGGTTGTCCAAGCTAATGGACTAGTGTAGCATTCCACTCTGTGTACACCCTGTGTACATTCTTACCAATATAAATAATTCCACTGTAAATAAAACAAGTTTTTAATAAGCCCTTTTTCCACTTTAAGCCTGGAAAGTGATGAGGTTAAGGACTTCTAAAACTTGATGGAAGAGGACGCAGATGAAATTAAATGCCCTGTAGTGTATGTACAGAGGGTTTGACTACCAGATCCAAGATCACCCTTGCTGTGTCATTTGCTCAGAAATGCCTGCTACATACACCACCAAACTCTCAGTATTTAAAAGTTGAAAATCCTGCAGTAAAAGCATATCTAACTAGACACACCTTGAACTAAGACTTAATAAAAAAACCCCTGATTTTCTGTACTTACCTTTAAATTTGGTTCTTAAAAAAAGGCCCTTTTCATGAAAATTGTTTACTGCCTTAAAAAAAACCCTGCGTATAAAACTTAAGTAGGCATTGTGACTTGTTTTCTTGGCTAGCCAGAGGTCAGTGTTGGCCCCATCTGTTTGCAGCCTGTTTTATTATTTATTTATTGCACTTCTTAAGAATCGATTTTACTTGTGTGTGATCAGCGGTACAGCTGTTAAGGGCCACAAGTGAGTCGAACTGAAGTAGTCTAACCACAAGGACATAAAATAAGTCACAGGTTGCTGTTTAAGGCTAAGGCTTATCCTCCCGGACGGACTTAAATCACTTAAGGAAAGATACTCTCATTTATAAAGCTGTTACTTGACATTTCAAAAACAAACCATGCATTAGCAACGCGAGTGCACAGCCCTTTCTGGAATTCATGCCAAATAGTAATTCCTGCTGTGTTCAAACTCCGTGGCTGTGATAAAAAGTTAAAACAACGCTTCCCTTCCACTTTTTTTTTTTCCATTTAACTATGCTGATGCCAGAAGTCCCCGTAGTTGATCCCAGGGTGATCCTGAACTTGCTCCCGAACCCTCCCGCACCTGGGCTGACGCCCCTTGCAGGAGCCCTGAAGCAGAAGTACAGTGTGACGCCTGAGCTGAACACTTGCCGGCCCTAACCGACCCGTGTCCCCCGGCCCCCGCAGCCGGCCCCGGCCCCGGCCCCGGCCCCGAGGAGCACGGCGCGCCGGCGGAGCAGGCCTGGGGAAACGCCACGCCGGCACCCCCCGCCGGCCCTCCCTGTTGCCTAGATACCAGGGGCGGGTCCGCCTCACCCTGCCTGAAGCGGACTGGCCACTCCGACCTGTCAGTCAAGCGACGAGCCGTGACGCGCTTCTGCGCCGCCCAGGAAGGAGCTAGACGGTGCGGGTGGAGGGGGGTGTCGTCGCGCGGTCGTGCGTCATGAGCATGTGCCGCGAGCTCATTGGCTGCGGCGGGGCGGGGCGAGCCAAGTTGGGAAGGGTGTGGGGCGGGACGGCCGTGAGGGCGCCGGGCTGCGGCTAGGGGCGGGCGGGGGAGGAGGGACAGGAGCGGCAGCCCGCGGGCAGGTGGGTTGCGGGGGCCCGGGGCCGGGGCACCCCCGCCGGCCCGGGGAGGGCGGGAGCGGGAGAGTCCCTCTATTGTGGGCGTGGGGGAGAAGGTGAGCGGGAGAGTCCACACGCACGGAGGGGGGGGGAAGGTGGGTGGGAGAGTCCATTCCCGCCGCGGGGGCTCCCCGCCTGCCAGCCCGGGGGACGGCGCCGGCCCGAGCGCGGTACCAGCCCGTCAGCGGCCGGGCGGCGGCGGCTGCTGCGAGCCCGCCGGCAGGGGAGGCCCCGCGGGCCGCAGCGGGGACAGCGGTGCCTGGCCGCCCCGGGCGCTTCTCCCCGCCCCGCTGCCGCGGTGCAGGTCAGACCGTGCCTCGTGGAGAAACACGTCTGAGCGGTGTCACTGCTCTTAATTAATGCTGTTGTGGAATTACTTTTTTGTTGCACTAGCGTTGCTGCTCAGGGACCCGCAGTTCCGGGGTGAAACTGTTTCCTGGTCTCCTCTGGAAATCTGACCGAGACTTCTGATTCACGTTTCCCGCAGGATTCGGCGCTCCCATCCCTCCCCTCCACCCGGCTGGGCTGGAGCCCTTCACAGCCCGGCGCCTTAATGGAAACAGAAGTTGATGGTGGCCCGAGGTGACGTATGGCTGAGGAGCGGGCATGCCTTTTTGTTTTGCCACAGCTATGAGGAGGGTAACCTTCAGCAGGCCTTGTAGCTGGGATTTAGATTTTCTTTCCTCAGATAATCGGTTTTCTTGAGTTAGAGCCTAAACGGAGGTCTTTTGGGGCTTTAAGGAGTTAAAGCATTTAAGGAGTATAATGCTTTAACATGACTCTTAAGTGTGGTCTGACATGCTGTCTCAGGAAGAAGTTCTGTTAGGAAGACGTGTATGACTCCAGAATGACTCTAAAGGCTATTCTTAAGTTACTAGAATCTCAAAAAAGAATTGATCACAACTGTTGATATTTCAATCTAAAAATTTCAATCAGAACAATATAAATAGCATCACATATTTTAAGCAATACACATGCTGTATTTGGCCTATGCTTTGTAACAGTTGCCACATTTATGAAATCTATAACAGAACAAAAYCCAAACTTTTCTTTAAAAGGAATATGTTTATCTTATATTGTGCCTGTTTTGCAGATATTTGTGGGGTTAAAAGATTTGAACTGCAGCTGAATAAAACTAGGCCTGAAAATTGAAGGATGGCAGCAAATCCTTCAGGGCAAGGTAGGTTTTAATCCAAGTATTCAAGGGCAAGGACTATGCAAAATGTCCGTGCAGTCATCAAAACTGTAAGTTTATTTTATAGAAAGAGCAAAAAGGGGAAGAGAGGCAGGAAGGTGGGGCTGAAAGTAGCAGAACGTGAGCAAGCCTTCTGGGAGAAGACACACATTGAACAGTTGAAAAAGACCACTGATGGCTGGGGAGCTCTGAATTACTGTGCATTCCTTCGTGCTTAGGTTATGAAGTACCTATCATGCCTGTGATGCTGTGGTTATTTCCTGAAGCATATTTCAGACACTTACAACGCTTATCATGACTTGAACGTGGCTTGCAGCTTTTGCGCTCAGCATCAGGGAGCAGCCAGAATTCTAATATATTCAATGTAGTGATGGGAGCAGCAAGACCCAGGCAGTAATAGCTGTCAAAGATAGATAGCAAGTGGCCAGGCCTAGGAAGAAAAGCCAAATAAAGTCATAATGCTAACTCCAGTGAAATGTTTCTTTGCATGATGATGCATCCGTAAAATCGTCCAAGACGTGGCCATGGTGTGGCCATGGTCCATCTATCTGGCCGAGGCACGTGCATTAGAGGGAGCAGAGGGTCTTGGGGAGGTCACAAAGTAAATTGAAGAAGGGTCTTAAATCGCCCTCTAGAGGTGGTTTCTGGAAATCTTAGTGGATCTCTGAGATTTGGCTCTTCTACGGAAGAACTGAGGAGAAGGAAGCTTTTCAGGTATGGCTTTTCACTTACTAGTTGTGAGAAATGAATTCAGAATTCAGTTTCCCAGCAACCTGAGACTTCTTCATGCACATTTGTGTGTGAGTGTCCTTATCCGGGAAAGCAGTCCCACAAAGCTGGGTGTAAACAATTCTGAAGTGCTGATCCTTTGAAGTGGTACCAGATAACTTGTATGGTTCCCTCCCCCCACAATGGCCCTCTGCTTTCAAAACAAATACAGAAGAAATGTGTTGGTCCAAAAGACAGATTTTACTTGCTACTTGACGAAAAGAAGCTAGTTTTTGGAATGCTCGTTGAGCTTTTGTGAGGTGTTGAGAGGAGTACTCCAGATTGCAGATAGTTGTCTATTTGCAAATTTTAACTCTGAGAAGTTTTTGGTATGCAATGGTAAATCTTGCTTTGTCCTGTGAATACCAAGTCAGCATCATTGCAAGGAATAGAATGGTGTCATAGAGAGTTAAAAGCTACTTTTTCTTAAATATGTGAATTTACTGAGAAGCAGGATGACATTTTAGTGCCAGGATGCCTTTGCTTCCCTCCACATTCCAGAGGGTTATAATTTAATAGAGCCTTGGAATCTGCTTTTATACTTTGAGATACCCTTTAGAGGCTCACTAAAGGAACTGTTTTAATTATCGTAGGAAAATTATTTGCACTAAACAGGCAGGAAACACTTACCAAGTTTCATCACCCAAATGAGCCTATGAATAATACATTTAGGAAAATTAGAAAGGAACAGGTAAATATGAGCAGCAGTTCAAGGCCTCTATATCTTTCTCTTGGCCAGATGCAGTCTAGAAGTGAAAATGATTGAGATAAATGCTGCATTTTTCAGCTTGCTGCATGGCACATGTATTGGTACCG
Source organism: Oceanodroma leucorhoa (assembly GCA_030449065.1). Classification (NCBI taxonomy): domain Eukaryota; kingdom Metazoa; phylum Chordata; class Aves; order Procellariiformes; genus Oceanodroma; species Oceanodroma leucorhoa. Next base: position 1,448,415 of record JASVER010000100.1, read on the forward strand.
TTCAAGCAATTAACTCTTTCATTTCCCTCTTCTTGAACAAAAGGAATAGAGATTTACTGAAACACTCACTGAAAGGGTTATGAATGGTAGGACTTACTCAGACAGAACTGTAAGGATGAATTAAACATTAGCCTTCTACACAGGTAGACTGTGTTTGTAATTTTTTGTAGTGAGTTGTTTCTTTCCCTTTAATCAGTATGGAGTATTTTCCTAGGAGTTAATTGAGTTTCATGTTAATTGCAGACTCAGACTACAAAGGTTAAGATTTTGTGGACTTGACTTTCTTTAATTCATTGGACTCTTAGGAGAGCACTCTTTTGATTAGAATTTCAAAGATGAGGAGCTGCATAGGAGTGCAGCAAAACCAAATAGAATTGAACAAAAGCCTTACTTCAGGCCGTTAGTACCGCATGGAACTGATTGCACTGGTTGCACAAGATTGATTACAGCATTTAAAAGAAATGGAAAAGCTTTTAACTGTCCACAGTAGCTTGTAGACCAGAGTGGTACATTTTGGGGGGGGAGAGGGGGGGTGGAAATCAGCTTCTAAATTACAGAAGTTACTTTCAGATGCTTGGTAATACACTGCTTCTGCAGCAATACTTCACAGTACTTACACAACATGCATTAATAAGGCTGCTCTTGTAATGCTTGGCACAGCAAGGTACGCCAGAGCACACCTTGCATGTTACTAAATTAAAGACTCCATGTGTGAGTTCTCCTAAAGAAAGCCCTCTGAGCTGTGAGAAATGTGACTGCTCAGSAAGGAAGTCGCCTTTAGGTCCCAACAGGTGGAAGAAATATAGGTCCTGCTTCAGACAGGGCTGAACTTTTCAGAAGAGAAGAGTTCTGGTACGTTGGAAGAACCAAGGTTTTGAAATACGTACAGAATTCTAAGCTTCAGGCTGTAGCAATTCTACAAGGTCTTTTCTGGCCTGGTGGTTGTTTATCCTTTTGGCCTGAAGGTATGTGAGCACATTCACGTAACACAGTCTGAGAAGCTAGATTTAGCATTCTGTTCACCGAGTCTGAGTTAGAAAGATTGTGCTGTTCTGCATTGAATTATGTCATCATCTACAAACTTGGCTGCTCTGCATCTGAGTCTGATCTGTGTGCAAGCATAGTACTTGAAGGCTGGAGCCTATCTCTTCTCTGGAGAACTTTGCGGCCATAAAGCAGTCAATGACTTACATTCAGCTATGCATGTAGCTGTTTTCTGGAGGGACAGACAAAATATTAATACATCTTTTAGTAATTCAAGTTAATTTACTGAATTACTAATATGCCTTTTGTTTCATTGTCACACAATGTATATGAAGGCATATCCGAATGTAAATTGTTACTGAAAAGTAGATGTGCAGCAGATGATATTTTGTGATGCCAGTAGTCATAAGCAGAAGAGGAAATCAAAATGCAGTTACTCCATCCTTTTTMACTAGCGTTGTGTATTTAATAAGGTCTTTAGATTCTGCTTTTTAAGACGTTGCTGCCTCACTTCCTGAAGGCTACCATTTACGAAAGCATGCACTTCAGTAAAGAAATTGCTGTGAAATGCTTTCTGAATTGAGCAGGCAGAACACTACAGTGACAGTGCTTTTTAATGTACAGACCTTAGAGTAGACATCCAGCTTTGAAACCATATTTACAAGTAGAACTGTATCTTGAACACAAAGTGTCGGAGGACTCTTTCATGCCGTTACACATCTATGGACAAATGATAAATAATGCATATTAGAAAAAACTTAAACATACTGTGAATTTGCAGCAACTAACAGATCAGGCAAAAGGTATGAGATGAAAAGCAAGAACTTTAAAGTAGGTAAAGAAAATACCGTTTCTTGCCATGTAGAGTTAGCTAGTAAAACTAACTGACATAGATACCAGTGAGGTAGTAGGGTGGTAGGATTAGGTGTTAGGATTAGTCTAAAGAGCGAAGCTTGCTGTGAGCTCTTAAAGCTACCAGTATCACTCATCAAGGCTTCAACTTTATCTAATTTTCTGCCTTTCACATGCAAAACGTCGGTGCAAGTAGAATTCTGGCTCCTGCACAGAGCACATAATACAATGCTTGATGTCAGAAATAGAGGTGTCAGGAAGGTTTAAATTTTAAATGTCCTGAATCTGCTACCTTAGAGAGTAATCTGAGGATCCAGGTGCTCAGTTTGACATCTGACACTGCCATTAATCTATATAGCTGCCTTGAAAGGGTCATTTTGTGTCAGGACTCTTGTGTCTGCAAAGCAGAGAATATTAATGAATATCAATGAACTGCAATATTAATGAACTGTTCAAACTCAAAATAGTAGTGCAACTCAGTCCAGTTAATGGAAGTCTAACTKACAGTCTTACTTTAATAAGAAGTTGCTGTATTTGAAAGTCTGCACTTACTTCACAGATGAGAATCCAGTCTATACTAAGGATGGCTTTTTTTTTTTGCGTGTCCGCATTTTTAGTACTAGAAAGCTGAACAGAAATATCAAATCTACAGATGAAAAATTACTTTCTTTATAGTTGAAGTAGGAAACTTCTGTAGCTGTTTCAGGTTGGTCATCATGGAAGCACTTTGGGGTCCTGGGCAGGGAAGAATCTAAATGGAGGTCTCACTTACGTATTGCCAGATACAATGAACTATTTTGTAAGGATGCCAGATTTTCTCTCTAAAATGGATTTCTCATGTCCCACCCCTCCATTGTTAACTTTAAAATGAACAGGTCTTACTTTGCATTTTAAAAAAGTTTAAACTACCTGTAGAAGCTTCACATTGCTCAGTTGAGGAGCATTAACATGTATGTGTTGGGTGTCCTCCATTTTCTCAAGTAGGCTTTTTTCTACTTACCATTAACAAATCCTCTTCAGCAAATGACTTTTTCAGTACAGCAGGTTGCTGATCGGCGCTGTCTGAATTCTAGAAGAAAATACTACTTTCTTTTTAAAAAAAAACTCTCTTAGTTGAGGGATAAGAAAAAGAAGAAGAAAATACTTGGGTTTCTTCTGAATCCCTCTAGAGTTCCTGCCGTAAGATACTATAGCAAGACTTGTACTAAAATAGAAGACAGTGATAATCTTGCACAGTTTCTGATCACAGTTTAAAAACAGAATTTAAAATTTTATTCTTACACGTCTCAAGCCTTTCTGAATCATATCATCTGCTTCACGATAAATGTAAGCATATTTAGTCATTATTTTTTAGCTGATAGCAACTTCTATTAAAAAGTGGTCTCCTTTTTCTTGCGTCAGTCACCATATCATCTGAATTCAAGGCATGCATTTAGATTTATGCAATTCAAGATAAACAAGCACTAGCAGAAGGCTGCTGAGTAATATGTCAAGTATTAAGCTTTTTGGCTGAAAACAGTGTAGAATGAGCCGCCAGCTTCCCCAGGAAAATGCTGTGGGAGACAGTGTCAAAGGCTTCACTAAAGTCCTGGTAGACCACATCCACAGCCTTCCCCTCATCCACTGGGCGGGTCACCTGGTCATAGAAGGAGATCAGGTTGGTCAAGCAGGACCTGCCCTTCATGAACCCGTGCTGGCTGGGCCGGATCCCCTGGTTGTCCTGCACCTGCCTTGTGAGCGCCCTCAAGATGAACCGCTCCATGATCTTCCCCGGCACCGAGGTCAGGCTGACAGGCCTGTAGTTCCCCGGATCCTCCTTCCGGCCCCTTCTTGTAGATGGGTGTCACATTGGCAAGCCTCCAGTCATCCGGGACCTGCCCTGTTAACCAGGACCGCTGATAAATGATGGAGAGTGGCTTGGCAAGCTCCTCCGCCAGCTCCCKCAGTACTCTCGGGTGGATCCCATCCAGCCCTATAGACTTGTGAGTGTCCAGCTGGCGTAGCAGGTCATTAACCGCTTCCTCTGGGATTATGGGGGGTGTATTCTGCTCTCCGTCCCTGTGTTCTGGCTCAGGGGGCTGAATACCCTGAGGATCACCGGTCTGACTACTAAAGGCTGGGGCAAAGATGGCATTAAGTACCTTCGCCTTTTCCTCATCCTTGGTGTCAATGTTCCCCCCCCCTGCATCCAATAAAGGATGGAGATTCTCCTTGGATTCTCCTCTTTTTGTCATTAATATATTTGTAAAAACATTTTTTGTTGATCATTGTTGTTGATCTTGCATAAAACCACAGTAAAACGTAATCGAGTGACTGCTCCTTTCAGGAACTCTGAGACTCTGAAGCTCAGGGGTGCGCATGTTAGGCGTAGTAAAAGAAAAAGGTGAGGGTTTGACAGCAAGGCAATACGGATGCAAATTATTATTTGGAGTTGAAGGTTTCTACCTGTTAATTGTCTCCTTCATTGAGCCATGCTGGTGAAAGGAATATTGGATTATGTAATTATGTAAAGCAACAGAAGATCTCTCAAAGGGAGTGAACTTTGAGTGCAGCTACTGAAGATAAATTTGGAATCATTTTACTGTGACATGCTAATACTCCCCTTAAGACTTACTGTGTCTGGCCTTCCTAACAGCTTGTGGGCTACCATTTTTAGTGGTGTTACTGAAACAGCACTCAGGATGGGAGTGGAGGCACAACACACAGCAGTTTCCAATGGGAATGACTTTGGCTTTTACTATGGAGGAAATAAATGAGATAACTTGACTTTTACATTTTTTTTTTTTTTTTTTTAATGACAGCGTAGTGGCTTGATATTTATAGAGTAGCAGCAAATTAGAGATTAAAAAGTGTATATTCTTGACATGAGGAGTGTCCTTAGTGGCATAGAGACCCATAAGAGTCAGCTGTTGTCCTCAGTTGTGCTGTACGGGCATACTGGGCAACAGCAGGGACTTGTGTATCTGGTTTATTTGATGGCCGCTGTAAGACCCTTTACCATACTCRATGATCTTAGAGGTCTTTTCCAACCTTAATGATTCTATGATTCTATGATATAAGAGTTCTGTGTAAGTGCAGCAGTTCTGCCACATTTTCATTTAGAACACAACTTCGAAAATAAACAAATAGCAGCTATTTTAGTCATTTTCTAAATTCCCTCAGTCACTCTACTTCCTGACCCCTTTTCTAGTATACAAGCTCCCTTTGGGAGAATGATGTACAGAGCAGATAAAGGCCGTGTTCTCATATTGTGTCCAGGCAGTTTAATTTAGCTTCTCTATTCCAGCATTGTGGTCATACTTTGCTGTGACTTAGAATGAGGGGAGTGTGTATATGTGAGGACATCCGTATATTAAAATGAAAACCTTTCTGCATAGATTGAATAAAAGGTTGTAATTTTTTTGTATAAGCACATGTGCAAGCTTAGTGGTCATCTCATTCTTACCTGTTACATATGTAAAACTTATATTATAGTTTGAGTTCACTGGCATGAGAAATTAGGCCCTGTGAGTATATTACTCCATTATCATCATTGAGTTGTGTGTTCAGTGACTGCATTTTAAATCTAGAACCTGGTAAGTCTGCTTTTCTTGAAAGGCAAGTATTTGATCATGTACCTTGTTTATAGCTCCAGAGCTGGCTTGGGAGGGGGTAGGATCTAACTTGAGATAGAAAGCTGTATTTTAAAATGTATTAATACATATGATAGCTTAAGGAAGCTATTTCATGTTGTAAAATGAAAACAGGAAAAATGAAACCTGTTTATTAATAGCCTTTCAGATGGGTGCAAAGCTTTGAAGATCAGTGTATTCATCATAATGTCATATTGTATAGAGACTTTTAATTCCACACGGTTAGAGTTGGGCCATAGAAATCAGGTAAATCTCTCTAATATCTTTCTGTCATTCCCACCAGGTTTCCAGAATAAAAATAGGGTTGCAATCCTGGCAGAACTAGACAAGGAGAAGAGAAAGTTACTTATGCAAAACCAGTCTTCCACAAATCACCCTGGAGCCAGGTATTTTATGTTCTTAGACCTGTTTGGACATCACTGATTGCATCAAAGTTTAAAAAAAAAAAAAAAAAAAAAGGCAAGTGAGCTGTAAACTTACATAAACACGTATCAGAAGTGTTTTCTGGTTTTCTCTCAATAACCAGTCAGAGAGACCTTGCATGTTAGGAACATGCTAGTATTTAAAATCGTTTACAGACCCTGAATTTTGGCTTACGTAATTTCCATTTGAGAAGGGGAAGAAGCAGACATGCTTACTCAACTGTATTAAAAACTGTTTATTCTTAAAGAAGAATCAGGTAGCAGGCACCAAGAAAGCATTTAATTATTAAGCTAAAATGCGCTAAGGAATGGAAGTAGCAGACCATTACGTTCAGGGTACTGTGGGTTTAGAGAAGAACAGCTACAGCAGGGAGTGATTTATTCTTGAAACTCCTTGTGTACAAGACAAAGCCAGTTAATGTTACTGCAGATCTTCTTGTAAAAGGCACTGTGTTGTAAGGATGATTTTGCACCATAAGGTGTAATAATCTAATCTGAATTTAGGAGCTGTCACTGGGATTTCTCCCATTTAAGACAAATAGATTAGATTTTTGTCATAGATCAGTGACTAGAAAATCATGCGCTGGTTTACGTGGAGAAATTGAGATAGTTGAACTTTTGGGTTAGCATGAAGTGAGTGCAGTGCCGTATTCGAGACACAGTGTGTTACATGCAGCATCTGTCCAGAGTCAAATACTGTGAATACAGTCTGAGTGCTGCCTGTGTGTTTTTTCAGGGAGGTTCTAGATCACTTCTAATTCCTTCATACTGTCAAAAAGCATGCAGAATATTTGAAATCACCTGAATTAAATCTCTGAGTGACTCTGTATACAGTTATTATTCAAGGAAAATTATTGATTAGAGAAGAAAATAGAAATATCATACTGTTATGTACAACCCTGACTTCTGGGTTGTACAGTGTTTCCATACTTCACTGCAAGTCTGGCAGAGTTTCAGGAAGTGCTTGTTTGCTTTCTTTTTTCTTTAAGGAAAAATAACACTATATGCTTGTGAGCAGAATTAGAATTTACTAATTTTGAAGGTGGGGATGGGGGGGAATCTACAAAGCAGCAGCCAAACTGTCTGCTTTGGCATGGTGGGCTGATGTGTGATTTTTGAGAAGCTGACAGTTCTGTGGCAGGGATGTTGTGCCAAAGGTTTTGGACCACAGAGTTGTCAGAAATGAGACCATAGAAATTCTGCAAACTTGACAGAAAAAAACGTGATATACCTAAAGCACAATAGTGGCATGGCCAGCATACGAGTGAATGAGCTAATTGATTTCTGGCCTTGGCGTATGGGAATCCTTTAACCAAGAAGAGAAGAGCTCTCTTGAAAAATGTCAGCTTGTGATGAAGCCTTAAGATTATCTACAGAAATCATATTGAAAAGTTAGAGGGTACAGAATTAAATGCAAAATAAATACCTTCAAAATAACTGAAAATATTATGTTTTAAATTAACTGAGTAGTACTGTTCTCCAGCAGTGAAGGTTATCTTAATATTTGTCATAAAATCTGTTCAGAGGATTGTTACCTAGCTTTCATTATGCATTTAGGCGTAGATTTGGCTAAAGGTCTTCTCATGAGCATGGCTGCTTTTGAGAAACTGATTTACTAAATCAGCTGTTGATGTTGAAGCTGCTGGGGAGGGTCAGTTGATGAGTTAGCTTGGATCCCTTGTTGTCCTTCATACTTTTGTCTCTATGACTGAGGAGACCTGGGCTTTCAGCACTAGTCTCCAGAGCCAATTTCAGAGGTAGTTGTGAATTGCCTTGCGATACAGCTTTAATGGCAGTCCTCACTGATGTCTGGCTGGAGGATGGCTGATCATGTTACTTCTGTAGAGTTGGGGAGAAAAAAAAATCTGCTGTTTATTTCTTCTTTTTTCGTTAACAACGTGAACGAGTCTTAAGATATAAAAGCCAAGAAAACCTATTTAGAAATTTTATTTTGAAACCTAATGTATGCTGCACTGAGATTTTAGGTACTCTAAGCTATCATCAGAGGATCATTATTTCAGTTACATCAATAGGAAGCTCGTTTACCATAAGCAGTGATCTGCTGCCCACCTGCCGAAGAAAGGGTCTTACACTGAAGACTGCAGAGCTCTTGTTAGTGCTTCTGTTTATCACAAGTGTTTAGGACAGTCACTGAGTGACTGAGTAACGGTGAAAACACAAAGCTATTGTTTTAAAAATTGCTGACATTGTCTAACGTTGCACCCCAGTGGTTCCACTGACTTCAGTGGGACTCCACCCATGAGCGAAATCCACAACAGGCTTCAGGACTGTGAGTCTTCTGGGTTTAGTTTGGCATCAGTTGTTGGTCAAATGATACAGCTGTGGTCACTCCCATTTTCCTTTTCTCTCTTATGTTAGCAAATAGTAATTCCAAACAATAGTTAACAATTGTCAAGCCGTGAATCAAATAAATCATGAGCTGTGGAAGTCATGGAATCTATGGCTAGAATGGCAAGGACACATTTTTCTGTGGTATGTATCATACCATCTTGTTCTTTTTTGCAGCATTGCACTTGCAAGATCACCACTGAACAAGGATTTCCGTGATCACGCTGAGCAACAGCACATCGCAGCACAGCAGAAGGCTGCACTGCAGGTAAGCTGATACAGTCAGGTAGAGTTCAGCTTGGTTCTGTTTTAGATGTGCATCATTTCAGAGAGCAGTCCTGCACCTAGAGAGAATGAAAAGCCGCTTTTAGAGGTTAGGTTTCATACGTTTCTGTATTTGTCACAAATGAAGTTGTTTCTTCTATTATGATGAAAGCTTAAATCTATTAGTTCATTCTCCCTTGATATGTTTGTAAGAATGTAGCCTGCATTCTTACAGCATCATAGCTGTTTTGTACATCTCGGTCAAGAGTCAGTTTCATCATACTCCTGAATGTCTCATGAAGTGTAAGGAAAACTAGCCACACGGCTTTCCTTGGTTGAATCTGAGTAGATGCCAAGTAAATACGCTGCTGTTACGAGTGACAGGGGTGAAAGATTTGGAAAACTTATTTTTGTGTTTACAGGCTTCTATTTGCTGCTATTTTGCTCATGTCAGGTGTGGCTGATTTTGGTATTGAAATAGGAAATAGAGCAGGAAAGCCAGTACATGGCCACCTGCCTTCCTGGCACCGTAGAGAGCACGATTTGGCAGAGGGCCCAGGAATGGGAAGAACGTTGAGATGCAAACTAGCAACGCTGTTCTTGTTGTGTTTCTGTTACCCAGTAAAGGTCACAGATTGCTTCTCCTAAAATTAATGAGAGCAGAAGTGAGCTCTGGCTGGTGTCCTGTGTTGATCACAGAACATCGTAGGCTGGAAGGATCCTTTGGAGGTTTCTAGACCAGTGCCCTGCTCAAAGAATGACTAACAGCAGTGTTATATCACATTGTTCAGGTCATGGTCCAATCAAGTTTTGAAGCTCTCAGCCTTTCTTGGCTCTGAGTCTGGCTCTGTCTTCTCTATATCCTGTCACTGGGTATCTGAAGACAGCATAAGATCTTCCCTCAGCTTTTTCTTGTTACAAGAAGCTCAGTCATCTCACTGTCCTCTTGGATGTTGAGAGCTCCAGCCCAGCCCCCAGCTGTCTCTTTGGGTCTCTGTTGGACTCTGTCCAGTTTGTATCTCAAACTGAACACAATATTGCAAATGCAGCCTCACGAGTAGCTTCCCTTGGCCTGCTGGCTGTGCTGTTGCTGATGCACCCGCTGTGCTGGTAGCCTTCATCACTGCAAGGGCATGCTGCTGGCTCAGGCTAAATTTGATATCCACTAGGGCTTTTCCCTGGTGGTGGAAGGGAGGAATATGCAGGCCGTCTAGCTTACTGGAGTCCAGTCTTTGAATCAGGAAGGGCTACGTATGATTTTACGAAGGTTGTCCAGAGCCATAAGCAGCAGCTGCCCTCCTCAGGTGAACAAGCATATATATATCACATGAGCAGAAGGCTGGTGTCCCATGTTGTACAGGAGTGTGTCTGGTCACATGTCATTTGTACATGCAGCCTCAGGTTGTGTGACACTACTGATGCATACTTCTGGCAGTCATATGTGGCAGCTGTCACCTACCAAGCCCTGTAAGTTGGTTATAGATGCATGGAGTCTAGGCAAAGGAGAGCAGTCAGGAGTTCATTACCACTCTCCCTGCCTCCATGGGATTTGCTGAAAAAGGAGCAGCAGGGAATGGCCAACTTAATTCCCTTGATGGGCCCTGTTCAGATGTGGCTGATCTGAAATGCTGGTTTTGAATTTGACTATCAGAGTTGAGGAGCGGACTGGGAGAAATAAATAAATAATGCTGCAGAAGCTGTAAAATCTTGAATTATATCAGTGCTGTGGGGAGTTATGCTTCAACAAATGTTTTTCTCTTTCCAGCACGCACATGCACATTCCTCAGGATACTTCATAACTCAAGACTCTGCATTTGGAAATCTTATTCTTCCTGTTTTACCTCGACTTGAGGCAGAATGAGGAATGTTGTTTCTCAGAACTGCAAGGTCTGATTTTTATCCATAGCAGGAACTGTCTGACCTTTTAATTTCTTCACTTATTTTAAAAGCTATTTTTTTCTGGATTTTTGTGGTTGCCGTTCAGGAGCGTGAGCTCTAACGATGAAAAAGCAATGTTGTTGAACAGTGATTTTATCCTGTATTTCTGTTCCTCTGTCAGGTCAAAGTTGGATGTAAGACTTCCTTGGTGTGTGAAGTGCATAACGCTTGCTCTTCCCTGTTTCTGTGCTTCCTTTAAATAAATGTCCAAACCAGAGTCATCAAGAGATGCATCCTCTGTCAGCATTTGTGTTTCTTATTATTGTGTACAGGTACTGTATTTGACTTAAATGAAAAACAGAAGTTACTTTTGTCTGTTGAAACAGACATGAAGTTATCAAATGCATAGTCTTTTTTTTCTTTTTTTTTTTTCCTTGTATGCAGGAATATTGTTAGTGTACCGTTTGCTGTTGTAGTATCATCTGGTCTCAAGTCCTTAGATATAGTGTGCCTGCCTCTTATTTTGTTTTGTGAAATATGAAAATGAATTAAAGAGAGAAAAAAGCAATTGTTTCAAACAGACAAAATAGAAGAAGTCTTTTAACTTCCCTGGAATTTCAGATGGAAAGTGTTGTCTGCAAGGACAATTCAGTTTAAAAGGTCATATTTTTCTAGTCATACCTTTTTCAATACTTAGTGTGTTTCATTTTGTTTGCTTTTTTTCTTCCTGTTTTTTTCTGTGGTAACCAATTCCAGCTCCATGCTGAAAGGAAATCTGTTGATCTTAAGGTAAGTTATTTTGGAATTGTGATCGTGCTACCAGGATAAAGTAACTTAAAGTGAAAAATAGTCCTTACATAGACGTTCTTATATCTCCATAGCTTTACTAATACAATTATACTAATACGTTGATTGCTTTACCTATGGAGGCAAGTTTTAGAAAACAAAAAGAACAAGAGAACTTAAGTGAGAAGCAGAAATCAGAAGGCATCTGTTAAATTGGTGCCCCTTTGAAGCAGCACTGTCCTTTGCAGAAACTTAGCTGTCCCATAAGGTTTCCAGGGTTGTAGTCTACAGATTTCCTTAGTGACATTTAGGGTATCCTGTTTCCATCTCCAGAGGATTGCCTGAACCCAGTAAGCATTACTGAACTGTAAGCACTGTTAACAATTCCATTCCTCGTAAGTAAGAAAACAGAGCGAGGGCCAAGAGATTGGTGCAGGTATGAGGAAAATGCCAGCGCTTTCATGTACCTCAGCTGAGTACAGACCCTTGCAGAAGCTGTAGCATACAGAAACATTTTCAAGAATGCGAATCTTGTGGAGGAGGCCTGATAGAGCTTAAAGATGTGCAACTGTAACATGAACTATTCGTTTTGTGTGCTTTTTTGAGGGGTCTGATGTGGTGAGTCATGGGAACGATGATGGTTTTTGTGGGCAATGGATAAAGGACTACTGTCGTTTCTGTTTTCAGTGGTTGGCTGTGTGGAGCTTTTTAATTACTAAGAGTAACTTTACCATGAAGCTCTCCTGACTACTCATTATTCTGCAGTGTGAGCTGCATATCTTAGATGCTTTGAAGAAAAAGTTCTGCAAATCTGTGTGTAAGAGAGGCAGCTATGAATCAGTCCAAGATTGGAAGCACACAAAGGCAAAGAAGGTAAAGCAGATGTAGCAGGAAGTTTGGATTTTAGATTTTAGTTKAATTTAAAAAGTAGGCTAGGCATTTTAACATTAAAGGATATTTTTTGTTTTCCATGAGAAAAGTGGCAAAAGAATGTCTGTTTTCTCTAGAAACAGACCCTCTGTGTTAACAAATTGAACGACAGAATCTCTCAGTGTTGCTGCACAGACTGCATGTGATCCAGGCAATGAAACAGTAAAGGTCTTTCTCCTTTGAAAAGCTATGGTTGCTCCACTGAAGGAGTTAAACTTGCTGGCTGTGTTGTTTTCATCTCAGATATCGAAAGATCTGCTTTTGGAAATCCAGGATCTGGGCTCARAGATGAAGGTATTCGAAAGAGGGGAAAAATTGACACAGCTGTTGTAATATTTTTAAGTTATAATGCCTCAAATCATTCTGTGTAATTGTGAGGGACTTGGTGATATATGTGGATATAATTAACTGTCAAAGATACAAATGTTGTATATGGAAGTTTCTATCTTAGAAACCGCAGACTGTAGCAGTTAGTGTCAGATGCATCAATTTGTCTTGCCACTCTTACTTTTTCTTTTCCGCTATTAATCTGTATTAAAACCATAATCTATCCCTGTACAGTAATTTTAGCAAAATCTTTTGTCCTGTTGGAATTGCATGTTCAAATTCAAATCATTATTAGTTAGAATATACCCGAACCAGAAGTGTCTGGGGTGCCTGCTTCACACATAAAAGCAGAAGTCTTGTAATCTAGTGCTGACCTGTGTACCTAGAAGTATCTTAACACACATAATCACTCAAGAGACATTTTATTTCATTTGCTACAGTAGTAATCGACCTTTCCACTCAACACAGGTGGTTGGTATAAAGTCTGTATCAGAGGCTAGGTGGTGGGGTGGGAGCAGGTCACAGTACTGGGTAGGTCTTACACTAAACAGGTCAGATAGATGTGAGGTGGGTTARCACAGAGTGAGGTCAGACTTTCTATGGGATGGCAGAGTCATAATCTGTCAAGAACAGATGAGGTAAAGAAATCAAAGATCTTGAACTGAAGCACTGGAAGAACTGAACCACGGCTTCTTTCTTCTTAGCTCTGTGCTCTTCCACTAGACAAGATTTCTCTCCACACCTTTATTTCCCAAAGTCAGTCACCATCTCCGCACCATTATAGGCTCTGGAAAATGCTCAGTTTTAACATAAGAAGCCTGACCTGTAGAACCACATGTGGTTTCCTACCACCACAGCGTTTTAGTTTCTGTTGGGGGGTTTTTTTCAGTATTTTCACGCTACTGATGTCTTAGAAGCACTGCTATGAAACTAATCAATAGTACCTGACATTATATTTGCACTTCATGTCAGAACATAGAATACCCCATGAAACTGATTATTGGAAAGAAATTACACCCCCTGATGTCACTTGCCAGGAGCTTCCTAGTTGCTTTGATGTGTTCAATAAGTTAAAATAGCTAAATGCTACTTCTGCCTTCACGTGCAGTCAGCATAGGACAGGCAAGATGTAATTTGCAAGTCCTATGAATGCAGCTGCATACCACTCTGTTCATGCCGAGGAGTCCTGTCTGAGGTAGACACTTTGTACGGCCCTAGTCTTTTATGAGACCACCTGTGTTACTTAGCAGCGGGAGGTCATTTATCATCTTGCTGCACAGCAGAGAGGTCAGTGCTCTGACCCTAACCTTGTAGAAATGCATGAAGAGGCCAGGCTTTTCCCATCTTCAGAAAGAAGAGGAAGGTATCGATTATTAACCAGGTAACAGGGAACATGAGCTTGAACTGGTGGAAGGAAATGCAGACAACTATGTCTTAGAGTGCACAGCTTTGTGGCTTGACTTATCATTGCGTTTGGAGTGTTTCAGGGACAGAGCACAAGGGCTGAAGGAGGGCGATGAGCCTAGAATAGTGYGGCATACAGTCAGATGTGCGAGCAGGCCGTGACTATCTCAACACATCCTCTTAAGCTTTATGATAGTTAAAACAGGGCTTGGTGTATTCACCAGGAAGAAGCATTGCTAAGAATAGCTGTCTTATGCAGGTGATGTTCTTTCACCTTGTGTCTGCTTAAATGTATATTCAAAATCAGGAGGATGCCTGAGAAAGCAGCTGGATGATTCCTGTTGGTCAAAATTATGGCACTAATGATTCCTCCTGTCAAACCAGCTGAAATAGCAAGTCTTCTTGAAGGACAGGGTCAGTGCACTGTGCTATGGACTTCTGCTGAAACCGAAGCTGATTCCCACGTCCTAGGTAACAGGTGGTAACCAAAAAGACGTGAATCCTAAAGCTAAGAGGAGGCTTTGGCTCTGCTGGGTGGTCTGTGTGCACAGACACCTCTCAAGGAGGAGGTGGAGAGAGAGGGAAGGATTGTCTGCACCCAGATGGAAGAGTCTTCCCATCCAGAGTTTTACGTGCCTGATTTATGTTTTGCTAATGGGGCAAATCCTATCGCATCTGCTAGTAACACCCTTATGTCTAGAAAGTCTGGTAATCGATGTATTCTGAAACACTTTTGGAGGCTGTAGGGAATCCTTCTTGGGCTAAAATACACTGTTGGGAGCTTTCTGAAGTGAACAGTAACTTTGAAGACTAGTGGGCGAGTTGGATTTCACATGCGATTGAGTTAAAAGCTTGCTCCAGTGAGTTTCTGCATTTGTTGGAACGACAGAGCTTGCCCCAGACTTCTTATAACAAAGACAAAGCCTTCTGCTTGTTTCCTGGTTCATGCTCTTGATAGAAGGAATCACATAACATACCTCCCTGGGGAAATTATTTTTACACTCCTTCCTTGCATACAGRTTTTTTAGAGTGGAAGGAAGCAGGTTAAACACACTTAAGTGAAGAAAATTTGGTTAGTGCAGTGGGACATTATGAAAAATGATACTTAACTACTGGTGAGGAAATGGCTCTTCTCCTCAGTTACTCCACTCTGCCAGGTTCATTCAGGCATTGAATTATGAAAGGTGGTGGCACAGTTCTGAACTTGTTCTCAGTAAGGCCTCTAATCAGGATACTTTAGTGTCAGAGGATGCTACTTTTGGCATGCAGGTTTTGTAGATTGTGGCTGGAAGTTGTTCATAATCTACCTCATTTTTGTCCCAAGAGCTGTACTGGTTCATTTAAAAGTGCAAATCACAAGCTTGCATGCCACTTTCACTATGCACATACATTTCATTGTCCATTAGCATATGTGTATTACTGGTTGGTAGAGTGTGAATTTCTTTCAGTAGGGAAAGATGTCTCATTGTAAAAAATATATGTAGATTTATGGACATTTTTACATCTTCAGAGGCTTTTTCAGTGCATTACCTGAATATTCACATGAGGCAAACTAAGTTACTGTCATTCCCAGTTTCCCAGATGGAGAAGAATGCACAGGGGCTGCAATGCCTGCAGGTACACAGAAAGGCTGTGGAGTTGTCAGGATTAGCTCCTGATGAGCGAGCTGGTGTGAGGCATCATCTGGAGACTCGCTCTGCATCCCACACCAGCAGCTGGCTCATCTCCCCCTCCTAGAAGAGGCTGAGCTCTTTTGTTTCTGGTTTGTCTTTGCTTACAYGGATAGCTCATGGGTTGGGTTTGTGTTCATTTTTTTTCAGGTGGTGAAGACAACAAAGTAGGTCAGAGTTTGGGCCTTTTATGTTTGAAATTTTGGGTGGGGAGGATGGTGAGAAAAAGACAGCAGTACTATACTCGGTGTTTGGAAGCAAGGGCAAGTGTACTTCCTTCTTCACAACAGTGACCAGATAAGCTTGCCCATTATGCTGGGGTTTAGCCATCATTTCATGCCCTAAGTAGAAGTACCTTAGAGCCTCCGTCTGCCTGGATGACTGTAGACTTTCTCCATCTGTCGGTGGGTGGCCACTTGTGGAAGTGGGAATGGCCAGGTGTGGGCCCAAGCCAAAGCTGCCGTCTCCATGTTTCTCTGCCAGCAAGAGAGCAAGAGCTATGTGCAGCTGGCTGACGGCTGGGACAGGGGTGAGGGGGACTGCATGTTTGCAGCCGTGGATCATTACAGCCTGTAAAGAAGAGASACAGCGAGAGTACTATGTTTTCAAACTCTACCCTAGCAGATGGCTTGTTAGTCCAAGGAAAGCAAAATGGCTATGCATTGACCTGTGTACAACTGGCCGACGGGCATGCTGCAGTGCCAGCAACCTGGCAGCCCCTCTAAGAACCAGGTGGTTTCTGTCCCATCCAAAGGAAGGTGTATTGTGCTGGCTTGGATTGAAGGTACTCCATTCTGAGTATAGCCTGTTTCCTGGGCTTTGAGATTTTCAAAGGCTAAGTTGTCCTCTGAGCTGAGCCTGGATATGTCCCAGTCTCACACGCACACACGCAGAGAGTGGTTTTTGCAGATTCAGGCCCAATCACTTTCACATTTAGTATCTTGAACCAGTCAGTTCACTCTGTCAGCAAACGAGCCTGATTATCGTGTTGTTTTGGACTGACCATCTTTCATCGATGTGTTTGTTCATCACCTGGCACAGCGGAGTCCTGACATAAGACAGGTTGCTAAGCACAGGAAGTAATTAATAGTGGCAAATACTGCTGGTTCACCCTCTGTTACTGGTCTTTCTTTCAATTGAGCATTCCTAGGGCAATCGCAAAGAAATTACTCCCGTTTATAGTAATATCCTCCGTGCTATTTTGTATCTTACTCCAATGATAAACTCAGAGACAGGGTTTCAGAGACAGTTGCCAGTATGATGTCCTGATCTGCACATGGGGCTTTCAGCAGTGTGCTGCAGCACATCAGACGAGAGCACGATGCCAGCACCACTCGGCAGAGCTTTCTGACGATGCAGTCTGTTCACATATGTTAAGGGTAACAGGTGATATTTAGCCATCTTGGAGTGGGAAGTCTCAAATCTGATAAATGATTGCTTATCCAAAACCCCAGCTCAGTGATATTCTCCAGGTCTTAGTCAGCAAACTGCTTGCCTCAACACATGGCTGAAGACACCTCAGTACAGCAACATCACTTTTCAGCCTTTCCATGCTAATGTGGTCTGTGATTTTAGCTGACCTGTTTATTATACCCTTTTAGTCCTTTGGAAGTCTTTTCAGCATTTTCTTAAGACTTTCTAGGGTAACTCCTGTCAGTGCTACCATTTCTTCCTCTGCCACACACATTCATCTCTCAGGTATGTTGTGTTGCTCTCCAACCCCACCTCTTCCTTCCCATCAGCCTCCCTTCCTTGCAATATCCCTTACCTCAGCTGCCTTGTTATACCATAGCAAATGTGCTTTAATGAAGCTCTATTTCAGTACTAAACAAGACATAATTACATTTCTTGACAGATGCAAGCAAGACTGGGATCAGAAAGTTACTTTTAGGAACTCAGAGTGTGTTCAGCTGTAGAAAGGTTCATGACAGTATTGGGAAACTAGGTCAGCATCACCCTAATGTACTCAGATTCACTGATGACAAAGTTGTCTTTTGCAGCACTTAAACAGTTCTGGTATTATTGGAGAGTGATGTTTGATTGCCTAGAGCTTGGCAAGCCAAGTCAAAAGAAATGCTGGCTGATTCCAGTCTGAGCCCAAGCCTGGTGACATGAGTGAGGGATGCTACCTGATTTGGTGAACTTTAAATTAGGTAAGCACCAACACCACCTGATAAAGCTCACATCAAGCTATCTCAGTGCAGAGCGCTCTGGGGGACAGGTGAAGGCGAGGGGATGTRAGCCTTCCCTCCCCTTACCCACAGAGAGAACACGCAGCCCTCGTGTGGGCAGTCTGCCTCGTCCCCAGGCTCTGACCCAGTGGAAGGCAATTGGCACAGCGCTCACAGGAACTTGKTTTTGCCACTGGATTGTAAGGGTCAGAAGAAGGGGGCAAAGCAGGTGAGTGGTGATTGGATGAAGGTTTCTCTCGTGGGCCTAGGGGCTGCAAGGTGAGACGCCAGTGCTGTTTTCCAACGTAGGTTTGCATTGTGCATGTGGGAGCACCTCCATCCTTTTTGCCCTGGAGAGACCTCAGTCCCTGTTTGTTCCCCAGAGACAGCCTCAAACTCCAGCTCTCTGCTGGGAAGCGCAAATGTCACCTTAAATGCAAAATGATGATTAGAGCTGAGTGAGGAATACTTCTCCCTTCTCAAGAAAGCTCTTGGGACTTCAAAATATTCTTACTCTGTGCTAGTCCTTCTCAGACCATCTGAGAAGGCAACAAGAAACCCCAGAGGTAAAAGTTCACCGTCCAGGAGCAAACTGTGCACAGCTCCATCCTGGAGTATGAACCTGACCTCCATACCATTGGAGAGTGCCTGGATTCATGCAGTGTGCTCTCAGTCTCCTCTGATGGAGCTCCTTCCCTTTGGACAAATGGTGAAATAATCACTGTGACAAGGACCTGACCCTGGGTTTTCCACAGGCCAGGTGAGAGCCTGACCCACAAGGTAACAAGGCCAGTTTTGCTCCAAGCCAGTGACTATTCATTGTCTATCTACAGGATCAGTTCCAAAGAGGGAGGGTGAGAAAAGTGGGTCAGAAAATGCCTATCCCATGCTAGTGAGTATTTTTATGCATGGTCAGGACAAGCATAATGCCAAACTGAAATGAGATGAGGAGGCTACATCTCCTCTCAGTGGTTCACACCCAAATGGAATTGATACAGGGCTTCTCCCTYGCCCACAGGACACAAATCGCCATCAGACAACAATTCACTGCCTCCCAGTTTTATGATGTGTGTTCAGTATGCATTGTGCATTCCATGTAGATATGTCATTATAGATCTCTTTCTTGCTTTTGATAYAGCAATGAAAGCCAATGCCTGACCTCTTTCCCCTTCCCTGACTCTTACCTGTTTTTCTTTCCTGTAAGCTATTTCCTACAGTATCAGTTTCAAGTGGCAGAAGGAAATACACCTATGGGATTTCCTAACACATACAGTATAGTGTAAATTATACAGCCTTCTATCTGACAGCCAAATTGATTTCAGAAATATCCCTGTAAATGATATTTACAGTGAGTTGCAAAATGCACCTTTCAGTCCCCCATAAATATGACAGCTTTTCAAAATGGAGACCATTTTCATGAGGAACAAAGCAAAACACTGAATGACTGCTGTGGTTCTTACCAGTCTGACATATAATGCATTATTTTCCAGCAAATGTTAGCTTTCCTGCATCTCATAATGTTGGTATTTCACATAGCAGGTGGGAAGTGTGTCTTTAATTCTTTTCTGTTCAGTGTCTATATTTGTAAGTGAAAAGAATTCAAAACTCAGATGAGGGAGGAATCATTCTTCGGTGACTTAGGGATTCCAGTTGCAGGTAAATCAGTTGAAAGATTTTACTCTCATTAGTAGTTAGATGATGATCAACAATTATGCCATGGTGCTCTGCTTTATTCTGACATGGCAGGGGAAATGTGGGAACGTCTAATTTCGCAATACAGCATTCCTTGCAATGAGAGTGTTTGTTCCAAGTGCAGAGCACCTCTTTGACATTGTTGTGTTCCCAGGTTTGTGGAAGAACATTATGAAGGAGTAGCTGTTGTTTTCCTCACYGAACCGAACCGTAAACTAAGTCACAGAAAGGTAAAGTGCCTTGCTGAGGTCATCTAGTTATGTGTTGGCAGACTCCAGGTGAGAACCCAAACCTCCATATACCAATGGCCCATTCTCTTCAGTGTCTGCTGAGGATGCCCAGTGTCTCATTGGATTGTACCCATTCTCTGGGCCTAGCAGATCCCCGTGGTAAGGTACCTCAAAAAAAAAGAACACCCCCCCCAATATCCTCATTACTGCACATCACCCCATCTTGCATTGTAGAAACACGTGAATGTTTTTACAGTTGATAGGTTCTCTAATGTCTGTGGCAGACTTCTAGTCATGCTTTCTAGATTCATTGTAAAGCAGAACACATACAGTGCTCTACAAATGTATACATTTATGTCACTGCAGTAGTGATACAGTCACTTAACACATAGCTCTGCTGTTTATCACACACCTTTAAGCTTCTCTCCCCACTGTTCTCTGATCACAAACTGCCCCGGAGCACATTTGAACAGCAACCTCAAACAGCTTATATTTATTCTTTTTTTTTTTTTAATTTCCTTTTTTCCCCAAATATTTTTTAATATCCCTTTCTGAGGATCAATCATCTACACTTAAAAACAACTTAGATAAAAAGGTAGAAGGAGGAATTTCACTGGAAGAGAGCTGAGAGTATTTCTGTAGGGGACACAACCAGAAGAGCAAGAGTGCAAAAGCCTCCAAAAGATGGCATATTTTTTTCATATCTCAAGAAACAGTTTTAAGGTGGTTTTGGCTCTGAGTAATGAGGCTTTTGGACACCTTGTACCTGACTTGAGATACCAGTTTCCAAAGAAGCTTAGCAATACCCTCATTTGCCTGAGAGTGGTCCCAGACCATTCCTCAAGGCACAGTCAAGTCATTCAAAGCCTAGGTGTCAAGGCAGGAGGCACTTTAGCTGCTGACAGCATTTATCCCTGCTACCCTTCTGGTCTGTAACATCCTGGTGAAAAATCCCTGTGAGCTGAACAGCACTTACAGGCAGCAACGGCATTCTGTGCTGTACCCCTGGAGACAACATCCCACACTGCTGCTTCATGCAGTACTGGGGAATGAAATCCCCAATGTGAGTTGTAGGGCATGTTTCCATTCGAAGCATTGGGACCTATCCCAGGGAAAGATGAGCCCTGTAGCGATGTTTGGTAGTTTCTTCAGACCTGCCTACAGAGCTCTGAATCACACCAAAAACAGGCCAAGAGCCCCACTTCTGAGTGTTGGTTCCTGGCACGAAGGCAAGTACACACAGTGCAGCTGAAATTCAAAATGGCTTAAGGCAAAAATGTGCATTTTTCCCTCCCAAGTGCAGGGCTCTCCTTGCTCATCAGCCTGTACCCRTATGATCTAAATGGGCTTCCACCGAGACCTTTACAAACTTAAACCTGTACAGGCCTTCTCTYTCTTCATTGCATACGCAGCACTCGGGATTTGCCATGGAGCATCAGCGTCGCGTATGGTGAGGGCTATTCTTTGCTGTCACTAGTTGTCCCAGTCTAGAGTAGGGGAGGGAAGGAACAAATGCATTTGCGTTTGTTCACTGGGTTATTACGTACTGTGGCCCTAGGTCTGTGGTTTCRTTTGGTCCTTGGCGGTCAACAAGTACAAGTCCCAGTCCTGCCGGAGTGCCTAAGCGCTGAACTCGCTGTTTCCCTGCAGATACCATGAGGCACACCTATCACCAGAGGTGGCTAAGATCAGGTCTCTACTGCTATGGCTTCGGGGACAATGTCTCGGGTGTCAAAGCTCTCCGTATGGACGATAGGCTTCTTACATACAGCTCTTGGAGCTGGATGGAGCACATTCAGATCTCCTGCGAGTTTCTCAGTCAGTCAGCGATCATGAAATATCACGTTGTTCCACCACTCAGAAAGGCTCAGAAAAAAGCCTAGCAGCTAAAGCCCCCATCAGGGCTGAAACAGGATGTAGGTGAAGACGCTGCCTTCCAGAGCATAGGTCAAATGTGAGACCTCTCAGAAATTGACACCAGCTATTCGAACAATCCCGTAGGACCTGCGCTACAAAGAGGAAGTCTGTCTTCTCACTGTGATTCAGCTTAAAGACTCCAAGGTGGCAATTCTTCATGTGTTACGGAGAAGTATTACAAAGAGCACAAGAAGGCAGTGTTGAAACTATAAAAATAATTTTGCTGTAATAGGATTTTTATAGAAGTCTAAGGTAGGCAAGGGACATTTCAGGATTTTATTAAAGCAAGTTAACATCAAAAGTACGAACTTATCAACTACAAAAGCCAATGCTATTGGTATGGGAAAAGTGTATCATCTCCCCCAGAATTGTGTAAAAAAATAGGTGCTCATCCTGTCGTTTCCTCACAACTGCTATATCTCCAGACATAATAATTAAATAAATGACATCTAGTAACCAGGCAAGTTTTCATATGGTGTGATACAGTGAACACATTCATGTCTCAGGCTGGCCTCCATTTAGTATTGCAGCGGTGAAGATAGTAATGACTATCTTTACAGAGGTCAGCATTAGATCCCATTAACCTCTATAACAGGCTGGTGGCACACAGTCAGAAAATAATCAAGTGCCTGATGAGAAAGGCTACAATGCCTTGACATGGACTTCATCTTACTAAATCACAGGGTAGTGTCTGACTTGGTAGCCAAGTGTGACTTGGCAGCCAATTACGTTTCATCCGAAAATAAGAATGCCAGCACTGTTGGGGAGAGATGCACTGTCACCATGACTTGCACAGATATGAAGGAATCGGTATGGCCAAGGTCAATCAAGATGCTCCAGGGTCCCATCAGACCATAAAAACGACGCTGCCTCCACAAGGAAGATACCAGTCACAAGGCCATGATGGGAGGCAGATCAAACAGTCATTACCCAGAGAGACTCCCACCAGGGAAAACCAAGCGGCAATGTCCCTGTGTGGCAGAGGTGGGAAATTAAGGACTTGATTGCTTTGCTCAAAGGGRAGAAGAGTGCAAAGGAGCCCCAGCCCATGGTAGCCTCAGGGCAAGGGAATGCGCTTCTTCCTTGCAGGAGCAGCATGGTTGGCTGGAGGGGCTCTGCAGCTGAGGCACATGGGTGCTCAGCAGCTCTGAGTGCTTCAGGGCCAAGCAGCCGCTGAAGAGCAGAGGGTGGCTCTCGCCTGGGGCCAGGGCTGGTGGGAAACGCTAGTGAAAGGAAGCTGTATGTTTCTGCGCCTGTTTGTCTGAGCATATGACCAACTCGGGAAACGTAYAGCTAGGCAAACAAATGTTGCAATGCTTTGTATTAACAAAATGCTTATCTATTGTACTAATTACATCTTTCTTAGCTTCACTTGCATAGTTTTAATTATCTGTTGAGTGGAATTGATAATGGAACAAGGATGCTTTGAAGTAGGTAACTCCTTGGATGATAAGGTTGAACGAGCTAGCTCGTTAGGCCCTGTTGTGTAAATCACTGATGATAGAAAGTCAGGACAACTGTGTAGAGATAAGTGCAAAAAAACAWTTTAAACTGACCCCCTTGTAACATTCTAAAGTCAAAGAACTGATGAGCTAATTCCTTGACTATATATGGACAAAGGAAGCCCAAAGTTCAACCAGCGGACAGCATGAGGAAGACCATGGACAACCACCAGAGGGTGAAAAGACCCTGACCCTAATTTTACTGCGCATGCTTGGACTATGTAAATGAATTCCGGGAACTCATCATCATAAGACTGCCCTTTCCAGGAAATCTGATGAATATGTATGATTCATCTGCATATAAACGAATGTGCTTTGTTAACCCATTGGAGCACTCGTGGTGGAGCTATCCCCAGTGCTGCCCAGCGCTGCTAATAAAGAATACCTGCTTAACAGTATCATCTGCTGTTGARTTTAGTTTCTGTGTTACACTAGGGAACAAAAAGCTTGGCTCAGAGACATGGTGCACCCAGCAATCATGTGCAGGACAGCTCCTTGCACAGCTTTCAGTGCCTTCAGTCAGAAGGACTTAGCTCTGGAGAGTGAAGATATGAGTTGCATCTTGGACCACTTCTTTCTAGTAAATCATTGCTTCTGACAAACTGGGATTGCTTCTGACAAGCAAGAGCTTGCTTCTGAAGCTGATGCCAGCATCAGCACACAGGTTTGTCACCTCGTGTTTGTCACCTGTTTTCTTTTAAGCTTTGCTCAGATGTGACTTACAGCTGGTCAATAGCTGTTCATATGCTACATGAATGCCTGTTCGTAAGTTTAGGTGTATCCTTCATGAAAAAAGCAAGGTGACCAAGTAGGAAAGAAAAGGGAGTGGCATGTTCCTCCAAGCTCTGACCCCAGCTCAACTCAGCTTGTGTGTTGTGTCAAAATGATGCTAGACACAACAGATTGTCCCTGTGGGGACACTGTCCCACCCACTCTGCTGTATTTGAATGAACAGCAGAGTAATCAACATGGCACCGCTCAACTCCACAATGAACCCCCTGCTCACGTAAATAGCGATCCTGCCCCTCTTAGGGGCATCACGGCTTTGTTTTATAATATCTGCGAGTGTTTAAAACRGAGATGTGCTCCTTTAACCACATAAAGCACAGGCAAGTGCCTCCCAGAGAATGCCACTGCTTTGAAAAGCAGTGTCATTTGGCTTTGAAAAGCAGTCATGAGCTGGCCCCTCAGTTTGTACACATTTTAATAGCCAACATATAATACCAGAGGAGCCATTCAAATGTCATGGTGTTCCCACCAGTTTCTGTCAGCGTCTTCCTCCACCCTTGTCCCCAGAAATCTCCTCCCCAGCCCACAGCTGCTCTCCCTGTTTGTGGGTGCAGCTGCACCCCAGCAATGCGGGTGGTAACCCTGAAAAGCAGGAGGTGCTGGAGCGGACTGACAGACCCTGCTGTTATTAAGGAGTGTGCTCAGCAGGTTTTGAGCCAACTCAGTGACTATCTCGCCCTTGGGAAAGAGGCTACCTTGCAGCAGCACAGCTGGACTGCAGGAAATCGGTGAGGTCCTGTCCTCGCTACACAGAGCAAGGAGGATCTCGGCAAGACGCTGGAGGTCTTGGGTGAGCTTTTGCTAGCAAAGTGAGAGACTCTCACAGGGCAGGGTTAAGGGTGAATCTTTCAAGCAGAGCAGAAATCCGCCCCGTGGACTCATACCCAACTGGCTGGGCCTCAACCTGAGCTGCTCCCAACACACACTGACAAATTGGGAGTAAGTTTTAAACATCAAGAGCTTTATTCAGAAGCCCCAGCTTAAAAAGCTCCAGCCACATTGTGCAGGACTGTTTTGTTTCCAGCTAGACTCTTCTTCCACACCAGCAGCARCAGAAGGCAGAAAAGACCCAAAAGCACAGAAAATACTCCAGAATTGTCTATGGAACTTCTTCAGGTAAGATCATGCACAACAGTTGGTTCTCCAACTACCAGCACACCTGTGACCTTGGCTGGCAGATCTCGGATAGATTCCTCCAAGCTCCTGAGAGATCAATGACTGATACGGTTTCCTTTGGGATTGTGTTTTAACTGGGTATGAGAGGCTTTGTTTTGAGAATAACCACTGTGGCTCAACCTCACTTCTCGCACTCCAGCATGACATGACTTGATCATATCTCCTCTCACTGTTTTTCCCCAGACAGGCTCCATTTTCCCTCAAACCTCATCAGTGAGCTCAGCAAAAGCAATCTCATCCACCATATGTACCTACAGAAGTCAGATCAGGCCCCTTCAGGTAGGTCCTGAAGTGTCTTGGCAGGACCCTAAAGAATGGGTGGCTCACCCAGGTACTGGCCATGCTGCAGCTGTCCTGAAGATGACTAAAGGCCCTCAGCCACCAGGCAGGGACCTTCTCTGCAGCTGTAGGACTTTCTCCATCCCCTGTTCACTTGGTGTCTCTTGGAAGAGCTGCTCTGACCATCCTCCATTCACTCCTGGAACCTCTGGGAATGGGACCACTGGGAATGGTGTGTGATTCTCTGCTCTGCTTCCTGCAGATGATAGATCTTTAATTGTTACTATTTTCCCTTCTCATTCATCTTTGAGTTCATAGGAAACATGTGGGTGGGTTACAAATGCAAGGTTCTTTGGACTCTGCCTATGTGCAGCGTAATTCTGCATGGCCTGGCTCAGGACTGCAGTGTGTGGCATTTTTAGTTTTGTTTTTCAGGAAAGCTTAGTGACTTACTAAATAGTATTGAGCAGATAAGGTCTGAAATCAATATTCTGAGTAACTGAAAGTCTGCAAAAGAATGGAACACTTAATTGAATTAAATGTATTTTTTACATTGGCTTGAGAAAAACATTTTATTGGAGCAATACTGAAACATCACTTAATTTCAACTTAAACCAAGTGGACCGAACGCATTGTGCCAGATGCTCTGCTGGCTCCATGCCCCTGTAAGTTCAATGGTCAGGAGGACACATTTCAAAGCGAAGATATAAACACACACTCTGACTCTACTTAGCTCTCTGTTCTGTGTAACAGGAACGTCTGCCTCCCTTCCCAGCACACAAGATTGTAGGAGGACACTGTAGTAATCATCTGTCCTGCTGACAATGTTAAAACTAAAACATCAGGTCTGTCTGCTATAACATGCTTAAGTGCACAGCCCCACCCTGATAAGGGGAGATATATGTGTGTCCCCTTTCACACATGCCAATGGTGGTCATTCTTAGCTGTGCCAAGGTCTTCCAGAGTAAATAGCAATTATGAGTGCTCAACCTGACACACTGCAGAAAAGCCTCAAAGGCCTCAAAATCATAAGCCCTGAAGTCTTATCATGCTAGTCATTCAGCTAGGCAGTATTTTGATAATCTTGGGCATAATTCTGTAGCCTGCCAGGGTGAGCGTATGCCTCACATCATAGATGTGTTTGCTCTGGGGTGAGTGGGGAGGGAATGCAAAACAAATTCCCTGCAATTAACTGCAAATTCTGAATGAACCATAATCCTATCTACCTTAGAACCCAGAATAAGGAATAACATTGTGCCAGCGTAATCTCCACAGCCCGTGAAAACTAATAAAGTTAGGATTTGCTAAGTGCTCTGATTTTGCAATACGAGAGGTATTTTAAAGGAAGGTGTTGAGTGCCAGAAACACCCGCTGAATAATGCATGCCTGGCTGGAAGTCTGCAAGAGCTAGCTTCTCAACAAGGACAGAGCACAGCCCAGCGTGTGAGACATGGCTGGAAACATAAAACTCATGGCCTAGCTCTCCAGTGCACYGCAGAAGCACAAGGCTGCTATAAACCCCATCTACCTGGAATTTGGGTAGTTCGGGCACGTGCTTTCGCTGGCAATGGGGCCATGCCAGAGATGCAAAGGGGGTATTTCTTTGTCCTTTGCAGCACTTGATTATTTGCTAATAGTCAAAAAGGGTAAGTGCTGCTTTTGACGGATCCTGATTTTCTT
This sequence comes from Oceanodroma leucorhoa, assembly GCA_030449065.1. Lineage (NCBI taxonomy): Eukaryota > Metazoa > Chordata > Aves > Procellariiformes > Oceanodroma > Oceanodroma leucorhoa. The sequence goes on from JASVER010000100.1 coordinate 1,475,349, forward strand.
TTTGGCTAGGTGACTCTTGAGTACCGGCCCTTACAGGACTCCCAAAGGAGCTGCATTTATCAGTAATGACCTTGCAGATGAGGGGTGCCACGAGTGGATGTGGCTGATGCAATGGCCATACCCTGCTGCTGACCCGTGTTGTGGCCTTTGGCAAGTCATATCACACCTCTTTTGGCCCTGAATTTTTGCCATTTGGTAGGAACTGCTTCACAAGGCAAATTGCCTCTTTCAGATAAAACTAACATACTAATATGATGCTGGTCTCATTAGAGCACATTAACCACTGCTGAAATGCAGATAATTATATGTTGAGCCAAAGAAGTCAAATGAGTTAAGTATTGTTTGATAAAACATAGGTTTTGAGATCATGGATTTGAGGAGCTGCCAGAAAAAAAGGACCATCAGTACTGAAGAAGAAGTTTGGCTAATAGGCAAATATTCCTTGTAACAAAAATTGACAGTTAAACACCACATGTTCTTCCCCATATCCAAGTAATTTCTGTAACAGTTCAGTTCCTAATGGTTCCACAGTTTATGAAGGTGATACTGCTTTTATTTCAGAACAAATGCTGCTTGTAAGTGAGAAAAGAGACATGAAATTGGCAAAGTTAAGGACACCAGACAAAGGATTAAGACATACTGTGAGACAAAATCAAGACCAACTCTTCTTCACAAAAGCACTCAGTAACATCTTTTTTTCTCTTTTTCACTCACTTAATGTCACTATTTGAAAAAACCTCATAGTACTCTGATGTACTGTGAGCATTTCCTCTATGGTATCAGATGCCACTGCAGGAGAACAAGAGCAGGACAACAAACAGGATAACTCAAAGTCAGTCTGAATTGTATGATACCTACCAACCCTGGGGATTTACTCAGTTTTCATACAGAGAATATTCAGTCCTTTGCAAAACATGGAAAAGAAACTATCCTCCTGCTTGGGATATTGGACATAAGCTAAATGCTTTTCTTGGATATTTATTGACTCTTACAAACAACATATGCATGGGCAGAGGAGTGCTGTTTAGTTACAGCCACTGCTCCTAGTGCCTTGACACTGTTGGGGGGGGAGCGGGGAGAAGTTTGCAGTCGTTGAGAGAAACCACAGCAGTCCCTATCACCATGCCTTAAAGCAACCAGTCCTACTGCTCTATATGTTCCCTCCATTATTATATGGAACAAGTTGTTCTTTTTGCAGAGGTCTGAACCCAGGCAAGTGCCCATCTCTCCTGCAATGCCAGGTTTCTCCTGGGCACACGGGCAGAGAAGGGAGCTGAGGTCTTCCCTAGGAAACCCTCCACCCTGTGCTGCCACAGGGCCGGGACTCTGGAGCCCACCACAGAGCATTCCTGACCCACCAAATACAGTCACATCAACTGAGCCAAGAAATTAAGGGCAAAAAACTTCTAAAGATTAGAGGAACAGCCACTGGGCTTTCGTACCTCCTACTCATGCCTAAGGAAACCTCACCATGACTGCTTTTACTGCCAACAGCCACCAGAAGGTCCCAGCTTGGGAACTGCTGGGTGGCAGTGACTGCAGGAGGAGCTCCAGCAGGTCAGCACCTCTGAAGAACAGATTCCTCGATTAGTTACTGAACAAAGAGTCTGATTTTCTGGGGCCACTCTGTTTTCAAAATGGTTTGTGTTAGGACAGCTTCTTCTGCTCCTTTCAAAGACAAACAAACCCTATCCCAGCCCAACTTCTGTTTCTCCTCAGTCTTAACTGGCGATTTGCTCTGCAGGTCTCAGAATGGTATTTTTTAACAGGGAATGCCTTTACCATCGCCCATGAAACAAAAGAAAATGATGACAAATTGCATTTTTCCTCTGGGAGCAACGCCCACAATGCACACCTGAAACCCTATTCAGGCAGAAGCTCCTACTTCCATCGCATGAGCTTGTCTGGAAATCCTGAACATCCTCTGCCTCCTCCAGGAAAGGCTGCCAAGGCTTCCCAGGACCCGACTCTTAAAAAAACACCCTGACAGTGGGAAATAATGTCCACAGCCTGTGAGGGTTGTAGGTAACAGCGTTTCCTAGCAGATGTTTCTTTCCCCTGCTAAAGTTGATGCTACTCTGTGTTTTAATATCCAGTGAATTATTTTCTTAAAATTAAAATAATGCTGTGCAAAAGCATTTAAAAGACAGGATCAATACTATATTTTACATTATAGAGATCCTATAAATCAAACTAATATTTTAAAAAAAGAGAATTCAAACGATTTTTGGAGGAGGGAGAAGCTGTCTTTCAAAAAAAGTACAACTAAATGTCATTATTTTATCTTTGAAATCATGTACCTATTGGATTGAAGCTGTGATAGAAAATCAGTTACTTGTAAACCTCATCAATCCTCTCACAGCCCTGCAACCTGGTGGGAAAAAACAGCCCTATCTTTCCATTAGAATGAAAGCAGATTGCACACTGTCAAATTGCATGTCCCCGACTCTGTTCTAGGTCTTCCAGGTTTTCTTTTTTGTGACTTAAAAGCTTGCCACAGCTCCAGCTGAAAAGAAGTTTTCCTCTCAACAGAAACTGGACCAGGCTGTAGTTGTAGAAGCTTAAGGCAATTATTTTTACAACTGACCACTGATTTTTGAAAATTACATCATTTGGATGCTAGACTTGAGACACCTTAGAGTGCTTTCATTTTCAAAAAATGCTGAGCGTTTGACTTCTGATATAAGCCCCCTTTAAGATGTCCCAAAACCTGGACAGCCCCAAACTGCTGATTTTTGAGTTAATTGCTCACCATTTATAAATGACTGACTGAAAATGCTGTCCTTTGGGGATGCTGTAATTCATTCAATCTGYTTGTTTGTTATTTGGTAAAGCCAATAGTGGTTTCTAGCAGTACCATTTACATATCCAGTGTAAATGACCAGGTATTGAAAAAGATCTATATTTACGATACACCAAACAAGTGGAGAAAACTGTGAACCATCAAAAAATATGGTTCACAAGAGAGTAACTTTTGTACAATAGCTGTGACAGAAAGCATAGGCACTTCTGCTTCAAGAGTTCTTGCTCCCCAAAACTCAGTCTCCTTTCTCCTAGCTATGCTTGCTAAGAAGGAAAACCCATGATACACGCATTGCTGCCTCCGATGAGGAAAAAGCTCTCCACCAGCTCTTTGCTTGGAAGACCTGGCAGTGGTGAAGGAGACCACTGCCCCCTGCTTTTCAGAACAAGGCTGTATTCATCCCCAAAATGGGACCGCACCATGTGCAGTCCTCCTCAGGAAGAATTTAATGTCCTGTCTTTCCACTTTTTGCTCTTGTTTGAAAGCAGCTCACCCTCTTCACATCACACTAAAGCTACTGTGCGAAGAACTTTCTTGGGACGCTGGCTGGTGAGAGCAGACAGGGGACAGAGTTACTGGTAGGAGCTAAGAGGGACAAACTTCCTGGAAGCCTGAGTGAAGGAGACGAAAGTAAAATTTTCACAGTGCTCCAGCTTCACTTTCTCCGCCAGTTYGGGGACGACACCCCTGAGGGAGTGGAGCCCCATCCTCTGCTCCTCATACCAGACGTTCCCCATGCCGCTGACCTCCTTCGGGCCGTCAGGTAGAAGGGAGACCTGGCATTCATCCACATCGGGGGCCGGTGTACGTACATGTACTTGTAGAAGAGGCAGTATGGGCAGAGCTTGTGCCCTTTTGAGTGCTCGTGGTAGATCTGGCCGTAACATGCTCTGTTCGCGTTCACCCTGTTTTCTTGCTTCACGCTATCTGTTCTGGCAAAAAACGGCCTGTTCTGGGAGTCTTTGAGCAATTCAATGTCGCCAAACATTAAGTCCACGTGCTCCTGTGAGGTTCACATGTTCAGGTACTGTTGTATTTCACCACCATGGACAGCAGGGCTACAGGGCTGTCATCTCCCAGGCACCCCGTCCTCCACATCTCTTCCTCGTCAGAAAGGGAGAAGTAGGCAACGTTGTGAGAGCGGGCACCAGACATCCCAGCCTTGCTCAAGACCTTAAGCTTCTCCTTGAGCTTTCTGGTGGAAGACCTGAAGGTGCTGCTGGTGATAGAAAAAACAGCAGCAGCATTCTTGAGGATCTGGTCCAGGCTTCATCGGATAGCGTGGAGGGACACGGGTAGAAAGTCAGACCCATCTGTTTTCTTCACGGTGATGTAAAAGTCCTCCAGGAGTTCATTGAGCTTCACTGCTGGGATCTGGAACAAGAGGAAGGGGAAAGATGTGTCAAGGTACTTATGGGAAGGAAATGCGTCACAGGTGGGGAAGACATTTAGGGCTTCTCCATGCTCTGTCTGAAGAAACCTGCAGCAGCTACCACGCTTCCCCAGAAGTTTGTGTCTGGGCAGCCTTAGAGTCTTGGGAAGAGGCTACAYGTTCATCTAAGCAAAAGAGATGCAATGAAACTCCACGGTGTAAGGCCGCTCAGACAGACCAGATCCATTTCACTGGCTGGCATTACTTTTGCACCAGCTGTAGAAATCCAGATTCAGAAGAAAGGAGCCAAATTCCTGGCTTTTTTGAAGTGAATGAAGGTTTCAGTCACAGTGAGTGTGCAAACGTGTGACCTACCACTTGGGTGTAATAGTCTGTACTTTTGCAGTAACGTGGTACACATGGAAACTTTTCAGGTGAAGAAGGAGGAGGAGGAGAAAGAGAAGGAGGATGAGGAGGAGGATGAGGAGAGAAAGGAGAAGCAGCAGGAGCTGCTTCTTTTGGCCATGAGATGTCAGTATTGCAGTCACGCTGCCAGTCAGGCTGCTTTAGCCTGCCTAACAGAGAAAATTAGTTATAAAAATGTGAGTAGGGCTTTTTGTACTTTGGCCCTTAACCACAGTCCTTATTTTTGGTGTGTACACTGATTTTTATGGGAGTTCATTTTTGGAGAAAAGTCCTCAAATGCTCTGAATTGCATTGGGYAGCTCTGGGAGCAGAAATCATGCAAACAGTACATCCTTAGGGTAACAGCAGGAAATCTTGTCACATGTCAGTGTGAGGCCAAGGTTGTGTACAAGCGTTATGTACATGGAAATCTTTAGTATCACCCTGGGTTTCCAAGCTACTGGCTCAACCATGAAGGCAACAGGGTGTGAATTAGAAAAGATTACAGCTTTATTAAAAGAAGCTCGGAAAGTCCCCAAGACCACAAGGATGTAAAGAAGGCTGAAATCCCATCTCTCTTCAAACTTTATGATAACTTCATCACAACCAGGGGGGCTGGCTCCCACCACTGAAAAAACAGTATTTTGCTAAGTTTTCTGACCTTAGTGATGTCCACGTAATCTCTGAGTCCTTTGGTCATGCACCAGTATCTCCACATGTTGAGAGCATAGAGGGTGGCCTTGGTGGTGGTGGGGCTCACAGCACTGATACACAGGTACTTGAGGTTGTCATCAAAATTAAAGATCGGAAAGTTGTTGAGCTTAGTTGAATATGCTAGAAAACAAATAAACAAAGGGGATAAAAATAGCTTGTTCTAGTGACATGCTGCCACCACTTCTGACTAAGAGCAACTTGGTGTTTTTCACAAAACGTGAGGACTTTAAGAAAGATGAAACACAGCATTTCCCTGATGATTTCCCACGAGTTTGTGCGCTGAAAACTCAGGTGCAGCAGGAGGGGCACCAACATGAAGTTGCCCTAAGGTTGATGCAGAGGTAAAAATGTACTGCCACACAGAGCCAGTAACAGAGAGGGAGTAACACAGCATCTTTTACCTTGCTGCAGATACACCGGGAGGATGACAAAGGCAAAGGTTTTTCCTTTGTTAGTCGACTCAGGAACAGGGGAAAAATTCATCCTATTCCTACACAGCCTGACTGTGCTGCCGGTGTGTCACGCCACCACGGGGGTCTGTGCAAGCTGGACAGGCACAGATCTTCCACTCATCCCCACCTTCTACTCCCTGCCAGGCACAACAGAATCAGGTCCTGTTGCTTCAGTGGACCAAAGGCAGGTGCATCTTGATGAATACCATGAGTTAAGTGAAGACACGCAGTGTGCATTTCTTAAAAGGAGGGCCTCAACCCCACAGGCAGGAACTGAAAGTAGAGGATTGATTGAGAACCTTTTTATAGATGTTCAGACACTTAATATCCTTCATGAAAGAGTAATACATTTTTATGATACCACTATAATTTTATTATATCCACTATACTTTAAGTCTACTTTTTACAGGGCTGAAGCTAATGGATTTTGCAGCCTGGTGCATGTTAGCTGTGAAAGGTTGCTCCGAACATCCATGCACTGAGCTAGTGATCCCCATGGCGACCATCTCAGCACAGCAGGGAAAGGGAAGAGGTGGTACACTCAAGAGGAGGGAGATGTTGGATTTCTCCTTCTAACCTTCAATTCTGCAGCCCCAGAGGTGTAACTCTGCACACTAGGAAGAGGTGATTTTAAAAAGTGGATTCTATCGTTGCAGCTTTTGCTGTTAATATAGTAAGTAAAAGGTGAAGGAACTGCATAAACCCAGCTGAAGAACCCACTGCAGGCAAAACAGGCTGGAAAGCTGAATAGATGCACCATGCACAGGCTAACAATATAAGCATGTTGTTTGAGCCTCTGAGCTCTGGACACTTCTATAACAGGAGTCCTCAGTCTGCAGATCCCTGACAGCCCAGGGTCTCCTCCTGAAGACTCCAAGAAAGATTGCTGAAGAAAAGCATGCTATGCAGAGGGCACATCTGAAAAAGGCACATTGCCATGCAAGCCCGTCCAGGGGCAGAGGTCTCACAAAATGAAGGGACCATCTCTTCCTTCTGTACACTGGAACTAGTCAGTGGACAAAAATAGGACTTCTTTCGATCTGAAAGGTAGGCTGCAAGTATTTTTTCTAAACTGAGCTGTGTTTACAAACTGTGCTCATGGCAAATGATCCTCCTCTGTCTGTGCTGACGACCACTGCCTGCRGTGCCTGGCAGCTGCCTTGCTCTCCTGCTAGCCCAGGGATGGTGCTGCAGAATAGGGGTGTTGTGACAAATTCAGGTGGCATGAATTTGGGTGGAAGYTACTCCGGTCAGTGGCTTCATGAGCTCTGCATAGTGAGTTATTAGGTGGACAACTCTGCTAAAGAAATGTYGGGATGCTCATGGAAATGAGGAGCTGTTCAGTTGCCAGCAGTCTCCTCGACAAGGGTTTGCCCTCTTGTGCCCTCAGGCCTTGCTACAACCCTCTCGCAATGACTGTTCAGGCACTGGTTGCCCCCTACCAATAAGCAAATCTTTGGTCAGTTCTCCATAAAGCCTCGCAGCTCCCAGGATGTTGGTTTGCCCAGCCCATGGACTGGTAACGTTCACCCCCACATCACGTTTCCCCACAAGTTGTTTGCTACTCTGCTTCTGAAATTGCCATCTCATGAGCTGCCACCGGCTCACACTGCTGGCTCACCCAAGGACTACCTCTGAGAGCACCGAGAGCACTTTGGGAAACAGCCTACCAAAATCAAGAGCCTGACCAYATAATGCCAGCTGCCCTGGAAGATACAACATCACCATCACCAGCCTCACTGATATTCCCATACTGCAATTAATCCCACAGGGATTAATTAACCTCTGACAGGCCTCGGTTTGAAAATTACGGTGGCCATTTCCTGAATCACAGTATCACTTGGGCAATTTATTGAACCACAACAGAACACAGAGACTTAGATTGCTTCTGCCTTCCCAAGGCAGGGTTTATCATGTGCTAGGAAATTAAGTTATAGTTCCCGGTTTCTCCAAATTCCAGATTTTCAACATTGGGGCATCTGGTTTGAGCGGAGCTCTGATACCTGATAGTGCTAACAGTAACAGCTCTTATTGGTGCTACTTCAGTCCTGACCTGGGACAGTGGGCCAAGTGCTGCACCACAACAGGTTACATGGATGGCCAGTCAGGGATGTTTCATACCTTATGCACGGTGATGCTCGTTAAAGTCTGTAGCACTTTTTCCTTTTCTTCCCACTAGACACCTTGTCCTCATAAACTACAAAAATTGGCATGAGTTGCTCTAAGGCTTGAAAGTGTAGYGATACCAGAAACTGATGGCTACTGTGAGCAGCTTGCAGCTCTAATACTTGCAGCAAAGGAGTCTTAGCATAACAAAACAAAAATGAAATAAAATGATGGTGTTGTGATGGCAGGCATGTATCAGTTACCATCTCTAAGGGTGGTGTATCATCAGAGGGCTTGAACAAGAATTACYCAGTTTTCCACTCCTGCAGGAAATAGATCATCCTTGCTTCTTGTGGTTTTTTACCAGCATAATGAATACTTGCTTTCTTTTGTCCAGGAGAATACAGTTTATCTCTTTCATTCTCAGACAGCGTGGAGGAGTCCTGGAAAAGSCTGAGATCGTGGTTCAAAAGCGCACCAGTGCACGGGCTCTGTTTAAAGATAAGGGTATTCCCATCCTGCCTTCATCGCTGACTTCAGTGGCTCCGTACCAAACCACAAAGCTCTTTGCCCAACATCGCCTGTCAGCAGCTGGATGATGCTCTAAGAGTTTTAAAGGATGTCTGAACACCTCGTGGAGTACTTGATAGAGGTGTTGGAACACCACCAGGAGACACTAAGAAAACCTACACCCTCACTGAGCATGGACAGGAGTTCTCACTGGGACCTGCCAGACAGAATTTGGAAAAGCATTAAGCAGCCAGGAACACACACCCCATTTCCAGAAGGGCCTTGCAAACACTGGTGCTCTGGGTTATAATCACATCAACACTTGCAGATTCTGGATCAAGTCCCACGAGACTGCATTTTTATGTGTGTAACTCACAGGCTCTGTGAAAGCAAGTCCTGACTCAGTACCGCTGCAGGTACGGCATGAGTAACTAACAAACATAGAGGAGATCTTGCACCTGATTCTCAGAGTCCTGCTCCCTCACCCCTAATACACCTTTTGTCTCCCTCTTCCTGGAGGTTACCCACAGGCTTATTTTCAAACAACATTTCAGGGGATGCGGGCTAGGTATGTGAATACACAGCACTTGAACACCTCAGTAATGATGGTTTCTTTGAAAAAGTCATCTTTGTGTTCGGTTCACCTGATGCCACACTCGCAGCAGGAACCGTGCAAAATCACACAAAACAGCCATCTGCGCAGGCACAAGCCCTCTTGCCAAACTTCTGTCACTGGGATGATACATTGTACAGGAGAAAAACAGTTATATTTGTCATTGCTTGCCAAAACATGTACATACCCTACATCTGTGCAGACAACCCTGCTATTACCTGATGGTTTGTAGGTACTCCATGCCAGACCTTTTAAGTTGAAATGCACATGGTAGATGTCTRGACACCTAATGCTCCGCTCCGTGCGGAGGCCAGGAGTTGTCTGTGTGTGTTTGGTGGGGRAAGGAGGGTTGCCAGACAAGCTGATAAGACACCATCGAAACTGGTGAGGTCTCAGATCTGATCCCTTTACATCTCTGCATTCCTCCCTTAAAGCAAAGGCAGTTCCTGACGCAGCGCCTGTTGCTGTTCACGCTGCAAAGTAGCAGTCACTGTCTCAGTGGCACTGCATCAGAAATTGGTGTATACCACCAGCAAGTTACAGACCCCACTTTGCCATCTCCAAGCCTATCCGAAGAGGCAACATGGCATAATGTCCCCCAGCAACTTCCGCATCAGTTGCAGTCATGATATTCTTAAGCAATGTCTCAAGCACAATGTTCACATATATTCAGCTGCAACCAGGAGCTTCATCACATTTATGAGATCATACCGGAGAAGGACTCCAGATTGCCCAAGCCAAATTCCTCAGTGCTGTTTGCCTAGCTGCCCAGAAGGCCCGAACCCTGCAAGACTGCACACAAGGTGTGCACGCTGCTGCTGGTTATCCTTGGGTACGAGAGGAGGAGGAGAGGACACGCAGCCATCCCACAGGCTGTGGAAGCACAGTGGTTCTTGAAGTGGCAATCTGGGTTAAATCAGTGTACAAAGAGAAAAGTGACAGTAGCCGAGTTACCAAACTTTACCAATTTCCTTAGCTGAACCTGCATTAATCACGTTAACCATTAACCACCAGTTGCATACTCAATTGTAGACCAAAGGAAAGCACATTAACTTCAACCTCTGTGAAGACAGCTTAATTCAAGCTATAGAGTTTAATCCAACAGGTTTACTGTGCATTTGCAACAGACAGCGAAAGCACCTGGTAGCCCCTGGCCATCACCTGTCCACACCTCAATTCTCTGTCTCTCCATCCGAAGGCCTCTGTTTTTTCTTTCCACTTGTCACTGGGACCACGGCAGGACCTTTGACATGATGCCTTTTACGTGCTGTTGTGCTGAGCAACAACACACAGTCCCACCACTAGCACCAAGCAGCAAGAAGGGGATTTATTTAGCGGAATTTGCCAGGTGATGGAGAYGCAGTCCCAGAATACCTGGTGAAAATCATGTTCCTCTATTCCTCACCCAGAGTCACTTCGCTCTTTCTGTCCTGCCCTGATGTCCTAACACCAACACAAACACATTGCTGTTCCCTAGATGGCAGCTCCCTGAGGGATTTGGCTTTTTCCTTTTTCTCATGTTCCTTTGGCAGAACCTGATACACTCTGACCCTCTCCAACACAGTTGCCATGAACAGCAGCTCAGTCGAATTTCGTTGGAGCTCTTAAGGGATTTTTCCACTTGGGACGTTTCTCTTTCACACTAGAGGGGCTTTACTAGCTTTAGTTTTCTGATCTTTTAATTTTAAAACTTCTTGAAAAGAGAAAATTCAGACCTGACAAGAAACTGTCTTAAAAGATGTGTATCCTTGGATGCACATTTAATTTTATTCTAGATGAACATTAAAACAAAACTATGTGGAAAGCAGATCTTACTGCTGAAATTCTAAGTGCAAAATAAATAATCTCAAGCCAAGCTGTGCCTTGGAATTGATGTAACCAGATCAGGTTCAGGAAAATGTCTTTAATCCAAAAAGGCTCTCAGGACGTAGGCTTTCAGTCCTACTAAAGTGAGATTAAATGAGCACATGGTTCAAGTCAAGCTTGCTTGTAAGTACACTCCTGAGCAGGGAAGGACTTAAGCAATTGTTTAAATGCTTTCCTGAAACACAATCCCAGAAGTTAAAGAGGGTATGACAGCAACTATTTCTTGGTAAGCCTATTTGTACTCTGCTAATCGAAATGCATCACAGGTCCATGGGAACTTCCCAGCTATGCTGATACTCATACTTGAAAAGCATGAGAGCGAGCTGTGCTTTTTTTATACAATGTGCTTCGAAATGCCAAGTAAATTGTTTTCACTTGATTAAAGAAAGCAGTCAACTTTGCAGAAAACAGTTTATTAAATACATGAGACGTGGTTGCTACACGTAATTACAGACAAAATACTGTGAATAAAGCATGCACTTATCATAGACATCAGTGACTATCTTGATTATTTTTAAAATGATCTTTAATTCTGTAAGTTTAAGGCTGTACCAATACAAATTTTAAAAAAAGAAAATAAGTCACATTACAATAGTAGCAAACATTGTACAGACAGTGAAATCAATCTCTAACGCAGCAGAACCAGACTTCTCAAAGATTATCATAAGGGAACAAAAACAGAGCTGAAGTGCAATAAAGATCAGAATATCTCTCGAATTTGCAGATCAGTGCTCTCCAATTAGCACACAACTGAATCCATTCCTTTCAAAAGCCTCATTGTCTGACAACTGAGCAAGGGATGAAACTCAAACACCATTAAAAAAAAAGAAGACCTCTTGATTTTACTTTCTTCTTATTGAGGGCACTTTTGTACTCAAACACTAAACAAGCATTTTTCAAGGAAAGATCTGACTGAAGTGTGGCAGACAGCAGTACAACATACATTTGTTTACTCCACCCCAATTAATGAAGAATGGAGTGTCTTGCAGTAAAAAAAAAAAAAAATTACAACAGAAAACCAGTTCTCAACTGGCACAAGTGACAGACAACTTTGTTGACCATATTGGTCTTCACCTGTGAATGACCTTACCCTGTATGAAGTTCGCTTCTTAAAAATATGCTGCAGAAATAGCAATATGGCATCCACATGGGTCAAAACTTATCCAGCTGACGAGTAAAAAGATCACCACCCCTGGAAACCCAGTTGTGGATCTGGGGCTGAAAGTAGGTTACGAAATCTTTCCTCATTTACAGCAGCGAAGCCTTTTTGATCGTTTTTCTCAGGTCACTGTGCAATTCCAGAAAGAAGGTAATTTGAGGATAATGGGRTTGAACAGGTAGCTCTGAAAATGGACTGTAGTTGATAATTTTGCTCACATTTTCAGAAAACGATCTGGTAATCTCTCCCTTCCCCTCAGATATTCTAAATTTGCAGAGCTTAATGCATTAAAATGCATCAAAATATTACTTCTCCCTAATAAACCATTGTACATATAATCTCTCAAATGCAAGGGCAAGAGATCTGTTTAAGAAGGTGCCCTGTGTACAGAAAACTGCATTTTGAGTGGAAAATACGTAGCACTGCTCATGCTAAGATCTCCGCCTTAAATAGCTGATTACAGCTGGGGCTTGCAAAGGGGTCTAAAAAAAGCTAAGTCCCCAAATTCCACTGGGGTTTGGACGGATAATTCTCTCCTAGCTCCTTTCAGCAGCACAGCCTAAACTACATTTTTTTTTTTTTTTAAGAAAAAGAAAGCTTGTCCTGCAATATAATGCACTTCAGACAAAATGCAATTACAAGAGTAGTTACAGGACTGATAACATGTACACCGAAGGTATCACAGTGATTGGAAGGTGGTACCTAAACCAGCACACTGTTAGTATCAGCCAGTTCGCATCTTGAAACCAGTGAACTATGGTGAAAAGCAAACAAATGCCACTAGAACATTTGACTCTGACATGCCACAGGCAGCAGGCCAAATCCTAATGCCAGGTCTGCACCTGTAGAACCATAACTGCATTTCTAGCATGCATAGTGCTAAATAAAGGATATTGATCGCTTTCCTGATTCAAATCTAAGCTGAAGATAATGCAGATATATCTAGCTTCACAATGGAAGAGAAGAAGATGGGGAAAAAACAGCTGCTGTGCTGCAAGCATCTGATGCATTCCTTTTTGCAAGTTGGGTCAACATATAGAAGAAGCTAGGAAGACCAATTGGTAAGACAATTAGTGCAATTGGTGGGACCATGGAGACTCAGATCTCTAGCTATAAATGGAAGAAATGCAGGAAATAAGACCGTGTATCACTGCTTGCACATTTAATACTAGGGCCACATAGGCAGTTCTGCAGAGTCAAAACTCTTCACTCATACTAGTAAGAGCATGTGTTCATGTGTAAATGGCTACTAGACAAGCAAAACAATGGAGAAACACATTGCAAGTGGTCTCAGCTGGCTTCTGATCTGGCAGAAGGAGCCTGAAGAAGCTACCAATTTTTAAAGGACAATAGAAGGGCAAAACATTTCTGAGGTGAGCCCTCTTTCCTCCAAGAGATGGGAACTGAGGATGCTTAGAAGCCTTTTGCAGCACCTAATCACTTGCAGAAGGTTTAAATCTTCAGCTGGGGTTTTCAAATTCATCGATTTGTGGGGGACTGGCTTGCAACCTACTACATGGGACGATTTTCAGTGTGTTCTGGGCTGCATCCTTTAATGCTTTTTGTAAATGTCCTGGGTATCACAAAAAGGAGCAGACACAYTGAAACTTTTGGCATAAACTTCTTTTTTGGAAGTATTTTACATCACAAGGGCTGTAAATTGTCTTGCTGGGGAACAGAGATGGCTTTAGACCAGTACCTGTAAGGACAAATAAAATGCATTCTTATTTTCCCAATCATACAGTTTTTCTGGCAACTTGGCATTCTGATTTGAAAAGTTTTTTCAAGATGTGTAACAGGCTTTCATCTGTCAGTAGAGACAGAAAAACCAATGGTTAGTCTTTTCTTTTTTCCATGCAAAATACTAAAGACCAGCCTAGGTACAGCTGACCGTGCCTGGTGGCTGGAAATGCTCTAGACAGACAAACATTTCGCATTTCCCTCCTGCCTGTTTCTGTTGTATGATTACAGTATGGTACGATTTCAGACTGTCAAAATCTTATCAAAATCAAAAYGAATGCATATGCGCGTTTGCTAGACTGCCAGATTCTAAGCAGAGGGTGGAAAAGGAACTGAAAATGCAATGTCAGAATTTTGATAAACAGGGCTTGTCTGCCATGAAAGCAGTTGGAAAGAACGAGACCAAAAATCTTGGGCTTGAATTTCATCCAAGTCTCATTTGGCAGCAATGTGTGGCTTCAGCGGAGGGGGAACAGGGACTGGAATCCACCACTTGACCAGGCTGACACTTCTTTACAAGAGCAGGCTCGCAACTGTTATGAGAGCTAACAGTTTCTTATGGTAAWCAGAGGATTGCTTTCACTAAATGGCATTTTAGCATGCTCCGCAATGACTTGAACGGGCTTGGCTAATCACTGGATCCATAACCAACAGGAACATTTGGGTACTACGCATTCCCTCGTACCCCTCACACTCACAGTTGGCAGACTGCTGCTGCAGGAGGTGTAGCTGGGGAAGATGGCTTCCTTTCAGCTCAGTTAAAGGGKTTTTTTTCCAAATGAAAATTAATGAGAAGACACTTTAAAGAAAGATGGAGAGTTCAAGATTTTTTTTTTCTCTTTACTTTTTTTTTTTTAAGCTTCAAGCTGGTAAGTGATCATCTGTGCAGAACAAGACATTAGAAGTTTGGCACTTCTTGTCTACCACAACATATTGATTCCTTCTGAAGAAGGCACTAAATACTGGCTTAAAACAGAAAATGAAGAGCAGAATGCAGAGTTTTACCATGACACACAAAAAACCTGCTAACTGGCACAGCTTCATAGTACAGTTTTCAGTTACCTACAATGGTGGTGATTATAGCAGGAATGGTTAGCATTTTTACACATACCACATAAACGTACAAATGTCAGAACATCTAGGAAACATGCAAAATTTCAACAGCAACATCACTGAATCACACAATGCATAGAATTATTATTATTATTATTATTATTTGGCAAGACAGTGACTCTTTTTCTTAAAAAACAAAACAAAAGAATTAACAAAATCTACTTTTTTACAAACTGTTCTTAAAAAAGTTGAGTTGTCATTAAAGTCAGAGAGTGGAAGTTAGCCTTAGAGAGAGGTTTAACTCTGAGAATGAATTGGTCATTTAGGAGAATTCACATTGTTAGGTGGAAATTTGGTTACATTTAAGCAAAATATGTTTTTCAACTGCTGTTTTGGGAGAAACAGTGCTAATCTTGTGAATTTACAAAATGGGAGAAAACACATTCACATTAAAAGATTAGAAAGATTAAACATTGCATGCAGGGAAAGATAAAAGCCTTACTTTAGCTGTTTCTCCCTAGCACCGCTCACCATGAGACCAAGGGTTGTCATAGCAAAAACGCTTTTCAAAGGCAGAGTTAAAGCCAGCAGATAATTAAAACAAATGGAAGAGATTTTCTAATTCCAGTGTAAAACAAAGTAGGATATTAAAGGATAAGGATTAYGCTTGCCTTCTTTAGAAAAAAAGACAAAAACTTCCATTGTGTTTTCCAGGCTTTCCCACTGCCTTTCCACTATCTTCATCACACTTAGATATTCTGCCATTTCTTTTTCTTCCCGTCTTGAATCATTTGGTCTACCCTGACAGGTCTCAACGTGACCCTGAGATAGACAGGTCATGCGGAGAAAAACAAACACTGACAACGCAACTATGGCCAAGCGATGTCCTCTCCTGCACACCTCATGTTCCAGCGGGGCTAGTCATGCGCTTACAGCTAAGTGCAGTTAACAGCCCGAGCTGGGTGGAAGCAGGCGCAGGGSCACGCATTTCTCACAGTGCTCTGCAGAACCGGCACCAAATCCTCTCCAGCAACAGCACTGCCGTAAACGGGAGAAAAATCAGGTTCTCACCATTTCTTCCCCTGACAGCTTTCAGACTCCATTAAGACGTTTCATGTCACGTTCTGTCCGCACATCCCTGAATGCTCTGGATATTTATGCGCCTGCATTTCGCATCCATGCACCCAGCCTTGTACAGACGAACSCAGTCTTGCAAGCCGCTCACAGAGAAAGCTCCCACAGAAGACAAAGCTTGCAAGACCTGAACCATAAGCACCATGCAGAAAACAAAGGCCTCTGCAAAGCAATTTACACTGCAGTCATTGTTCAGTGCACCTTCAAGCCTCAGAGTCACTAGGAGAAGATTTGTCTTCCTACACAAAAGTTACCAAAATCAGTTCAAAGCCAGTTACTATTACCTTGCCTTCTGGATCTATACTTTGCATCCACTGCTGAAGATACAGAGGCTGAAGTGTGTCTCCTGCATTGGCTTGTTTTCAGGCTGGAAATCTGACATATAGTAAGTGTGTTAAATGCGTGAYAGTAGAAAGGAAGGAGCAATGTGGGGCAGACCAGGGACTATTTAAGGCTACACGTGATTTAGGCAAGCTGAGAACATGCTGTAATGGTAAGGAGGACAGTCGCAGCAAGATGACAGCCTTCAGAAAGCAGATCAAATTCTAGGCATGAGGAATGTTAGAGAGTCATCTTTGTTCACAAAAATAACAGCTGAAATGGCAAAGATARTATCTGTAAAATTAATTTTAAGAGTTTAGTTTTCTGGTGTAAGAATAATACAATATTTTTGTCCAAAACATTTTGCATTTTCTTCATTCTTTTCCCCTCACTTGGCTGTTTTGTTATTTACTTGACACTTATGGACTGTATAAAACAGTAGTAACCAAAAAACGCAAAGGCATATTCCTGAAGCATTGTGAAAGAGCTAAACACCTCTCCTTATTCCCACTGAAAGGCTACCCCACTGAATTTCAATGATAGCACCTACCTCACCATTCTCTTAAACACTGTGAACGGATCTTCTATTAATTTCAAAAGATCAAACCGAAATCTGAAAAGGTATTATTTTTCAGATACTAGTGACTGCTGTGTAATGAATGCTGAGCACAAGAATAAAAGATTAGGCAAAAGCATCCCTTTGAAATAGTAAATCCATTTCCAATGCACAGACAGCTCATTTAATGGCATTTGTGTAATAAAACAAATAGAATTTTGTGTGCATTACCAACTAAAGTTAACAAATTCAGTGAGAAAACAGAGGAAATAAATGCCTCACTTGAGACAGAGACTCTAGAGACTATGTTAAAACCCATCAGTTCATGTAACGAGCAAATTGCGTGCCAAACCAATTTTTTCCGCCGTCAGATTAGGAATTAAAGCTTTAGACACCACCACTGCTTTGAACTTGTTCCGGCGGATGGCTAGTGTCAAACTTTTCAACAAGCTCACAGGTGTCTAAGCTGTGGAGCTTTTTAGCTTTCCAGTATTTCACCGCTGTAAATGCCTCTCTGCTGCTTTCGGGAAGGGTTGAGGTGCTGGAGGACAACTTCAGCAGAGCTTCRCGGGGCCTCAGCCAGAGACAGCACAGTGGGGAGGAACGGGCTGACACACGGGTTTGCACGAACGGAGCCGGTAGCAGTGCAACCATGCAACTCACCGGGGCCTCAGAGAAACCCGACTTGTCCTCAGAAGGGCAACTCCATCGCTGACCGAAGTTACGCTGCTGTGAAAGAGGTGGAGCAGTGATGTCCCTGCTGGCCCTTAGCYTTCCAAAACCCTTGAGGAGATATGCCACAGCCTCATGTGTCCATTACACAATGTCCATGGGGAAAGCACCATCATTTAATTGTGCTTAGGGCCTTCCCCCTTCTTGGCTCGCAGACACCTGGCTGATAGGGGTGTCCTTGACAAGCTATCCCCAGACTGTCAGTTTTTGGAGAGTGGTGCAGCGACACCCATGCTGGCTCTGCACAGAGCCAACAGATGTGCCAGGATACACCAGCTGATGCAGTACTGTCCCCAGCTACCAAGGCACGCTCAGCACATGGGGGGCATCACCAGAAAGTGTACTTCAAGTTTTGCAGCTAGGAATATAGCCATACTTTATGCTGGACTGCCTTCTCTCCACACTCCTCCTCAGCACTGAGAGTGCAGATTCAGTACACACATGAAAGCACAGAAAGAAAAGAAAATACATCCTCTCTCTTAAGAACAAGGACAGCAACTCACCTCAGGCAAAGCAGCCATCTCTTCACACTGACATTTAGCAAAGAACCCTCATTAAGAAGTGCTGACCCACTTCCCATCACGTTTCATAGTGAACAGCTGAGTCCTTCTCCACCCTAACCCAGAGGCATGAATTGGCTCCTTTCAGGCAAATCAAACCASATTTGTGTGTCCCGGAAGCTCTCCTCCTTCCCACACATTCGCACTGCCTCTGGGAGTTCAGGGAGTCAGGGGGGTCCCAAAGCCCTGTTGCCCGCAGCACGTGTGATGAACCRACTTCCATGACGGAGTGAGCCCAAGAGTTACGTACTGTTGAGGACCAGTCGTCTCAGTCCTGTTTTAAGGATGTCAGTGGAAGGCCAAACAGCGCACAGATGTGGGCCTGGTCCTCTACACAGGAGTGAGTTTCACCTCATTTCATTATTTGAAWGCTCTGTCACAAAAAGCAGAAGAGAAGACAGAGGGAGAGTGCTTCCAGCATGAGAGATGTGAGCCTCCAGCGTGCTCGCATCCAGTATCCCACAAACCCCATGTACCTGACGTGAGGCGGTCCACCCTGAGCGCGTTATCCCCAAAGCACAAGGTCACTTGACAGGCAGGGAGGGAGTTCTCAGCCAAGAGCCGCCCTGCACAAAGCGGTCCCCTTGCCCCACAGTGCAGATGCCGGGAGAGGGGAATATTAGAGGATCAGGGACAGAGAGAAGCAGGGATGTCGGGGATGAGGAAGACCAGTCAGTCAATCACAGTCRCTTGTAGCTTATTGTCAGGAGGAATGATCAGCCCACGCACCACATGTGCTAGTCAGGTCAGTCAATGCACTTACGGGATGTACTCAGACACGGTGACAAGGAAGGGTAAACATGAACTGGACAGGGAGGAAACCTAGAGCAACAGGAATCTCAGTTTCCTTTAAGGCTGTTTCAGTCCTTAGGGCAGCCCAGGCTCTAGAGTGACACAACACCTGCTCCTCCTGATCCCCMTCTTCCCACCCCACACCGCTTGCGCAAACAGCAGAACAAGATCCGGTCACAAACATCTGAGACAAGCACGCACAGCAGTACAACACGTTGCTTGCATCTCATTCTCTACACAGCTTTCTAAGAGAGCAACTACGCTGTAGACTGAATACCAGTGCACAGCAGCTTCTAAAAACAAAAACACAAAATAGCGTGAAAGCGTTGATATTCTTCACGAAGGAGAATGTGCAACAGGGACACTGTTTCCATTGTTAGATTGTCCTATATGTCAATCACCTGGATGCTGCTATCATACAATTATTGCACTATGCAAATGAACAAGGTATGTGCTGTTATTTTAGATATCCCTTGTAATTTAGTCTGCAATGTAGTTCGTAACAGTGTTTCACTCTCCTGCAATTAAAAATACATTTTGTTCCATAAATACATATTTTAAAATTAAACAGGCAGTTTGCAACACCCAGATATCAAAGACTTCAGTTCCAACTACCTGCATGAATATATGTACATTGTGCAAACCCACAATATCATAAATACATGCATGAGTGACTAATAAAACAGAGCTTAAGCCGTCCAAGTGCCCACAGCTCTGCCCAGCTAAATGTGCAATCACGTGAACAGATCCAAGTGCACGTACTGTGCACAGCTGCATCCAGATCAGTCCAGTGACATCCATGTATAATCCCCATGTCTGACTCTTGGTTTGGTGTCATGAGAAGGCCACGTGGGAAAGCCTGCGCTAACATTGGTGCAGACTCCTTCACACTGTGTGCAGGCCTGTGCTTTGGCACTCTGCCTCTTTCTTAAGTTCAAGGCCAAATTTTGCTCTTGGTAGCACTGTGCAAATCTCCCAAAAGCTGGTAGATGGTTCTGAGGGCAACCAATATGTCTGCAAATGATTCAGAAGGGTCTCAGTCTGCATTCTACTTTTGATGGGTTTCCAAGGCTGCAGTAGCTGAGCCAGTGACTCTGTGATACTGGCAGGGGAACACCTTCCTTTGTCTCCCCCACTGGCTCTGCACCTCAATTTGTGAGCAGACGCAACTCAGTAATCAGGCAGAAAATTATCTGACCTCCCCCTTTTTCTGCTGCGTTTTCTGCTGGGCTAGTGAGTTGAAATGACTCACTGAAGAGGTCTAACACCAGATCAAAGAAAGGCGAGTGGCAGGAAAAAAGGAAGGGAGAAAGAAAGGAGAAACGTGACTCCCATTTAGGAGCCAGCTACCCCCATCTTATGGAAATCACAGCCTGTATTGTGAGGCAAAAGCTCGGCTTTTACGTCGGAGCACAATGTAGTCAGGAGCACAGCCCGCTGCCTGCAGTGCCTCACTGTAAGCCACCCCACGCAACCACCAGCTTACAGGCTGTGCTGGACGGGAGCAGTATGGTGTTTAGCCAGCTGCCCTTTTGATTTCATGGTAAAAGGTACTCTCTATCAAAAGCCATGGTAGGAGACCCCCATCCTTTGCTTAGGCAGAGAGGAAGGCTTGTAAGAGTTGGCAACATTAGCCCCTGGCCACACTGCCATGTCTTTGCAGCAGGGAAGCTGCACACCATCGCGGTGAGCTTGCAACTTGCTGGTGGAGGAGGTCTGACACCCTCAATCGGGAGTACTGGGAGAGAATTACAAGCAACTGAGTTGTCACCTGCCAGCTGAGCCACAGCGACTGGGACATCTACTCTCCCGCCAGGATGAGACAAAACCATAAGAGTGGTTTAAATCAGAAGTCTCCCTCCCAGCGGGTTAACAACCCTCCCAGGGCCTTAATACAAATGATAATTCACCACACTGTGGTCACTCAATTCCTTGCAACTGTCGACAAATAAAGACTAGGTAATATGTTGTGCTAAATGCCCTTCAAAGCTAATAAATTTATTTTTGGAGTATGATACTACTTGGGTATCATATTCTGTCCATATGTGTTTAACTACTTCAACAAGTAGTCTATTTGGGGCTGCCTTGTCAGAATTTGCCAGGCAATCTGCCATCAGCAGCAACTGGAAGCTGGAGTTACTAGAGATGTTGCAAAGCAGAACAAAACCACCCCTTTAATATTGAGGCTCACATTCTCCACAGATTATCCCCCAACCAGACAAGCAAAAGATGCTGATGTGCCCTGCTAAGCCAAGGGTATCAGAGACGTTGCCTCACCCAGTGCACGGGCTGGACATTAGCACAAACCATCCTAATACTGTGCTAAACAACATCTCAGTCAGTATGTAGAGTCAAGAAGWCATGCAAAATTCTTTTTATGACCTCCCAGCTCAAAACCCAAGAGTGCCCGTCTTCTTTCTTCTAGGTCACTCTGAGCATTTTTGCCTCCTGCCGACGGAGCCGAGGTCTGTGTTGGGGCTGAATTACAGCACTGATGCGAAGCAGCACTTCAAAGACCTGCTTACAGCACGGCACTTCCGCAGCCAGTGATCTGCCTCCTCGGAGACAGGAAGAATCGTGGAATTACCACACTAAATAGTCTACACAAAACAGCCCACTCTGAAGCAACACGCCTAAGGCATACCCACAGAAGATGTGAACCACTGCCGAGCTCTGAGCCTGGTAATAGCGTGAGAAGCAATTTGGTTATAAGGTCTGGTTTCCTGCCTTGTGGGGCTTGAGGAGAGACACGAGACAGCCACACCGTGGGGTGGCTTCTTTCTCCTACAAGCTCAAGGCAGTTCTTCCCAGCAAAGAGGGGCTGTTGGGCAGGGGAGGAGAGGCGGAAAGCTGAGATCTGCTGCCCCATAAAGGCCAGCTGATACCCAGCCTCGTGTTGCAACACAGGAAAGGCAAGGTGGGGAAGTAGGTCAGCTCCTCCAATAGCTGCCACTGGGAAGTGCTGAGATGAGCGCCAACGGGGAAGAAACAGAGATCAAAAACTTTGCTAGAGGTTGGCTCCATGGTTGAGCTCTCACCTGGCACCCCTAGGGAACTCCTTGGCATGGGATCCCCCGACCTCCAGCACATACTAAGAGCATCTGTGTGAGTCCTCAGTGGGAAACAGCAAAGAAATCCCACAGGGAGCAGCACCAGCCTTGCAAAACTATTTTTAACTGTATCACACTAAAAGCACTGCCTTGAAAAGGCAAGGCTGTGCTAACAGCAATCAGATGGCTGCCCTCATCTGGAAGCTGGGCGGCCGTCTTGCTGGCTGCACCCAAAGTCTTTTTGTGCTTCCCTCTCCTTCACCTACAAGTCAGCTTTGCCATGGCACTGAAAGTCATGGACACAGCTTGCCCTCACTTCAGTAGCGTCATGATTTGGTCTCAAGCCCCATAGCTCTGCAGTACAAATGACCGCCTGTGCCCTGAGACACAGCGGCCAGTAACGCAGAGGTTGCAGCTTTGGTGGTTACACTGCCATGGCATGCAAGACCCTGGGACAGCTGGCACACAGGAAACCCAGACTTCGTACCAACCTTGCTACGTGCGGAGCACAAGGGGATCAGAGCCAGGCTATGTCACCCGCAGGAAGCTTCGTGGGAGGACAGATGCTTATTATAGTGGAAATCTCTGCTCTTAGACCTTCCAGTGGCACACCTGCTACCTACCCCATCCCCAAAACAGACCTTTAGTAAGGCTTAAGCGAGGTGCAGGCATTCTGCCACCTCCCTTGCACACAGGAACATTTCATCCTAGCAAGACAGAAAACAGGTTTTAAATGGTGCCAGATGGGTTATTTTTATTTCTGTCTACCACCTTTGTTTCACCCTTTCTTTGGAATTAGTGATGATTAAAGTCACTGCACAGTTGCAGATCTAAAGAATATGAAGGATATGCAGGAATGTGAAGGAATAAAGACAAACAAGCATAAAGAAACACCAAAAAAACCCCACCCAAAACAAAAAAGCCCCTCAGTAACAGTTTGATCCAACACCCATGGGAAGTCCGCTGAGCTTGACACTTTCATTGACTTTAGTGGGCATTAGATCACCCCAGCAGTGATCTAAAGCCTCATCACAGCCCTAGGATATCCTGGTGGAACATAAACTAAGCTGAATTACTTGAGAAGTACCGTGCATCATTTTAAAGGCCAAGAATCACAATTGTTCACTGAAATACTGAATTTGTTCGTGTTTTCCTCATACTTAGAGAAGAAGAACAATTACRTTGCAAAGTCAAATGTTGGAACAATAGCACTCATTATTTCAAGGCTTTAAGGACCAAATTCTRCCTTCAGATTCACATGCACGTTTTCCATTGTCTGCAATGGAAATAGATTATGTGTAGCTGACTTAAATTTGTTTTCCAGCACTTAAAACTATCCAGCCTTTTCATTTTCTGTAGTATATATGAAATTATTGTTACACTGTCTATGCTATTTTTTTGTGGATTTCAAATGATGGCTTAAGACATATTTGATGCACTTTTTCTGTACAGTTTGGGATAAGATTGTGGATTCTTCTGCACTGTCACATTCTCCTGAATACTGAAAGAGTGGCTCTAAGTCAGTAGATTTTACGTTAAGTATACACAGTGACAAAATACTAAGAACCTGTCCTTAAACAGTTAAAATTATGTGTATGACAGTGGTTTTGCCATTATACTTTTGCATATTGTTGAAAACAATACTTTTTAGTCTAAAGACCAGCAATATTTTGATCACAGAAAATCATCAACAAAAACAAAAGTTAAAAATAGCCTTTAGCTGACTTCAGGATTTTTTTCCCATCTGGCATAAATGAGCCTCAGGAAACAAAATAAAAAACAGACAAAAATTGTTGTAAATGGTTTCATGAACTTACATTGATGTATCTCCTATTTCTTGGTCTTGCTGATAAAGAATAAGCCAGCAGGTAAGAAGCAGCAGCCAGTGATAAGTTTGTCTCCTCCACTCTGGGAGGTCATGTTAAAATAAGAAGTTGAAAAAATGCTTTAAAATAGAATTGCTACATAAGCCTCCCTGGGGATTTACACTGACTGATGTGTGCATGTTAAAAATGGTATTTCCAGTCTATCTTGTGTTGCCTGAGAACCATTTTTGTTCTTTTAAAATCTGCATTTATATTATAACCCATAAGTACCTTTCATTTTTGTATCAACACTATAAATACTATGTTAGTAATACTAAACTATTTCTATTGACTTATTTGTAAAAAGAAAAATATATTATATATTTATATATTTTTATAAAGTGAATTAACACTGGAGAGGGGGCTATGGGGGAATAGTGTACAATCACAGTTGATGTGTATTATTGGGCACAAATTCAACGCGTGAAACAAAAARGAAAAGAAAAAAAGTGTTCAGGTGATATCCCTCTTTCAAGCCGTGTCAGAGGAAGAGTCATAGGATGCTGACACTATGAAGTTGCCAGTATTGGAGTGGCTCGCCATGGACTGGGCAGCCTGCTGGCTCAAGTTATTGCAGATCAGCACCAGCTGGTTGCTCTGCGCTTCTGAGAGGGTGCTACAGCTCTGGTAGACGCTGAAGTTGGTCTTCCTGCCGGGGATGTTGCCTTTCTCGCACATCGTCTTTACCATCTTGGCAAGCTTGTTTTTCCCCAGGGCTTGGCAATTGTACCAGTGAAGCGCGGCCAAGTTGACGACGGGTTTGATGGACAGGTAAAAAGGCGCATCCTCGTAGCGCATGGCTGGAGGCCGCCGCTGGGCATACTCCTTGTAGTCTTGCACGGGGCAGGTCTGTGGGGAGTGTTGGGTGGCATACACCCGGGAGTCCGTCCCGCCTCTCTTGCTCTTGGCGCTGATGTCTCCGTTGTCCGGCCCCATCCACTCCAGGTACTCCAACCCCGTCTCTGTCACCCGCAGCCGAATGTCTCCCCACTTGAGGGTGGACCCATGGAAACCTGTGCAGTGACCAAACGCCTTAGTGTTGTTTAGCCAGACAAGGTTCAGCAGCCCTTCGGGATTGTACCGGCTCAACAAGCCCCTTTTGCGCAGGATAAGCTCATCAGCAAAGGTGAGCTTCATGGATTTGTGTGGCTTGTTTCCTTTTCCTTTACATCTCAGCTCTATCTGCTTTTGCTTTAGAGCTTCCTGGGACCTCTTGAACTCCTTATCCCTCGTAATACTGTATCCATACCTATGCTCTTTGAGATACCGCTCCAGCCCACACTGATAGTTGGCCAGACTGTTTGGCTCGTATTCAGACCCATCCTTTTGTCTGGCATCCACAAAGAAGGAAGCAAGGTAGGCATCAAGCTCTTTGCAGGGGATGACATAGATCTCCCGGGTCTCAGAGGGGTACTTGGAGATGAGGAACTCTCGGAAATTGCGGAGAGCTGTCTGTGTGCTGCGAATGGTCTTCTCGTTCTGCTCCCTGCTGAGCTCCGCCGCTCTCTCATCCTGGTCTGGAAGAGGGAAAAGGGGAAAGACAAAAGAAGGCAGAAGCAGTGAGTTTGTGCGATGCGTGTTTCCCCAAAACAAATTTCCTTAAAAGGGAAAAAAAAGGAAAAAAAATTAAAATCAATTTCACAAAGAGCACTGGAAAACATCATTACATACCTGTCACATGACTGAAAAGCCAACTTCAGTTTCACAAATGATGTACTAGAGTATGGCACAAAACCAAAGTGAGCTCCTCATGACACTGGGGCACAGTTTTGTGCACGGAGATTTGTGGAAAACAGTGGAATTAGAGGCAATCTGCTTTTTAGAACAAATGCAAAGTAGGTTTTTCTGTGGATCCCAATGCTGTGTGCAAGGCCCAATCCGAGTAATAAGCCCATTCTGAATTGCTTCATTTGTGAAACCAGAGGTTGTACTGGTTCCAACTTTTTTCTATAAAAA
Source organism: Oceanodroma leucorhoa (assembly GCA_030449065.1). Lineage (NCBI taxonomy): Eukaryota > Metazoa > Chordata > Aves > Procellariiformes > Oceanodroma > Oceanodroma leucorhoa. The sequence continues at coordinate 1,501,108 of JASVER010000100.1, forward strand.
ATAACTAAAGCATCATATTTATGACAGTAAAAATTATGTTTAATCAGACACATTTTTAAAGAGCTAAATATAAATATAGACAGAAATGTACAGTACAAAATAATGCAGCACATCCTAACAAAGGAGTTGGCAGGTAAAAGTACTACAGAGCAATGTGTAATTTACAAATGTACAAGAATAAAAAAGAGTTAATATGTTCACATCAGAAGTTATGGAAGAAAAACATGGTTATACAGTCACTCTACATAATCAAGCTGTACCTTCGGAGTGGAAGTACAATTGTGACCATTTCTTTTCATTTTGCAGAAAAATCAAATTCTGGAAACAACTTTATATTGCTCTGTAAGGCTATACTCAGAGGTCCTTACAATCAGTGACAGATCAAACCACAATATTCAGATGCTACCGCTACAATGCTTGTTACTGACAACTGATTTTCGGGCTGATCGTAAGATAAGCTTAAAAAGGAAAAACTTTTACATGTAAGTGATATGTGTACTTAAGGACTGTTTTCTTGGCATATGCAAACTGTCTGTACAAGGATGCAGCTTACAAGCACATAGATGGAACTGTCATTATTAATGTGACAAACCTTAATGGTTTTAGAAAACGAACAGCAAATGCAAAGAAGGAAAAATTCAATGACTTGACTATTCTCTGTAATTGTGAATGGAACATTCTTGTTTCTCTCTTCCACTGAATAAGCAGAAGAGGGGAAAAAAGCAAGTTCTTTTTTGTTCTATCTCATTGCAAAACCCAGGCATTTTGGTGTCCTTTCAGCAGTGCCATAGTAACACTCGCCAGGTGTTTCCCGCCCAACATACATGCCACATGAGATCGGGTGAAGTTCGCGCTGCCTCCCTGCCATTCAGGCTCAGCTCATGTCACGCCATGTAGCACACCCATGCTTTGCAGCAATGTTCAGACGCTTGCTCTTCGTGCCCACTCTGCCCTGCAAGCCTGTTAGCAGGGGAGGCAGCAGGGAAAGGAAGGTGGCCCTATCTCCTTCCCTAGCCCACCTGCAATGTTTCATGTGGTGCAGAAATGTCGGTGCACAGCTGGGYAGCTTCCCCTTCCACCCATCTACGGAGTGACTCTGAAGAGAGTTCATCCCATCACCTCCATACCACAGCTGCGGACAGAGGCACTTGGAGTGACTTGCCCCAGGACCTGCCAGCAGGCCAGAAACAGGGCCGAGTTTATATCCCCCGGGGACCAGGTTCTGTCTCTTCACTGYGAGGCATCTGCTGCATTCGCAGCACTCAGTGAAACCTATCGAGAGGGGTCCTCAAACCCTCTGCAAAGCACAGAGAAGCAGGGGGTCTGCAGCTGAGGCCTTTGGAGGCTTCTGCAGCCATGAAAAATGCTGCCACAGAGCACTGAGGTTTGCTCTAACTGTGCTCAAGGGGAAAAAGAAAAGGTCATCAGCCTGTTTCAGAAGCTGATTTTAATATTGATGTCAGTATCAAAGAGCTCCCAGCAGCCTGCAGTGAAGTCTCATGCTTTAGGCAATGTATAGGATAGATCCTTTTATTATGGCTAGATGCAGGCTGGAAATAAAGAGGCAACGCTGTTTGAAGCGCCGTAACAAACATTTAGTCTAGTACCTTGTTCACTGCACCCACCACCACTTATTATAGCACTGTGTAAGTAATCAGTGCTTTTACTGACAGCCCACATTTTAAGTACTGTTTCAATATAAACAGCACATATAATGGCTCGGCTTTATACATGTCATCAATCACTACATCTTAGAGGATAGCCTGTCACAACACAGCAGTGACACCCAGTCAGTGATTTATGTTATGGCATATTTCCTTAATCTGCAAAGGAAATTGCCATATCTGCAGCTAACAGTTATAAAACCCATGCTGAATTAAAGATCCCCTGACGTTGCATGAGYGAAACAGTACCCCAGAAACACTGCATTCCTGCAGTGCTCTGGTGTGTTACTCCACAAGGCAGGTGGGAAATGTTAAAGATAATGGGTCAGCTTCCCATCCAGCCACATCAGGAGGGCTACGTCAATTTTGACTGTAAATCCAGCCTGCAGTGGTAGCTGATTATTCTCTTCCTATGAGACCKCTCAAATATCAGGGATATCTCACAGCATGGGATGAATGCAGGGAGGCAGTGAGACCCAACAGGCAGAGTCTGAGACAGCCAAAGTCATCAGATGTCAGCTGAGCCACTGTCATCATCTGCATATGCTCTTCACCCACAGCAAAAGCAGACGGTGCAGCTGAGCCTAACTTAACTAAGATAGCTGTTTATAGTCTAGGATAGCTGAGGAAGGAGACATAATTCTTCATGTCATTAAAGTCTTACTTCTTCATTTAACCAAGGAGATTTCATAGGGCTGAAAGAAACCATATAATCCATCTCCAACTACCATGGAGACATAAGCTGTATCCAGGCACGCTTTTAATATCACCAAACTTTGTGTTTTCTGCTATTTCCATAATCTTATTCTCTATTACTGTGTTGGTTGACCTTGGTCAGCACCTCAGCACCTCACAGCCACTTACTCACTCCCCACCCCAGAGGGACAGGGAAGAGAATAGAAAGAGCAAAAGTGAGAAAACTCATGAGTCAAGACAAAGATAGTCTAATAGCTGCAAGAAAGAGAAAAAAAAACCCCAACCAACAAGTAATGCAAAGGTAATCACTCACCACCTCCCACAAGCAGACCAATGCCCAGACAGTCTCTGACCAACGCCCACCTCCCTCAAAAAAACCCTCCCTTCAGTTTTTATTGCTGAGCATGATGTCATAGGGCAGGGAATATCCCCTTGGTTAGTCTGGGTCAGCTCTCCCTGTTGTGTTCCCTCCCAGCTTCTTGCCCACCCTAGGCTCACTGCTGGGGGGACAGTGGGAAAAAGAGAAAGCCTTGACACTGTGCAAGTCTGGCTAATCAACAGCCAAAACACTGGTGTGTCAGTAACACTGTTTTAGCCACAAATCCCAAACACAGAAAGGTATGGGTGGCTACAGAGAARGTTAACTCCATCCCAGCCAGACTCAGTACAATTATGCCATTTGGATCACTAATGAAACAGTGCCCAAGACCAGGCACACCTCGCATCCTTTCCGTACAAGCTTTGACAGGAGAAGGAGACCACAAAAATTATTCTCTGGGTGCAGTCTGCAAATGGCCCTTGTAAAATACTTACAATGAACCCATCTACTCTACACATTTCTACTTTGCCTACAGGAAATAAGAAGAAATGGAATCAAAGACCTTACCACAGTCTGGATATTTGGCATTGATTGCTTCTGCTCTAGCCACATGGCCTTGCAATCTTGTCAGAGAAGATTAGACTGGTGTAATGTCATTTTGTTCCTTACAAATTCACCCAGACTGACAGATAAAGAAAGGCTACATAAAAGTAATTCAATCATTAAGAACTCAAAACCAAAAGACAATCTCAACTGCCATCACAGTGAATTTTTGAAAATGTGTATGTTATGGTAAGGGTCTGACAAGCTGGGAGAACTCTTGAGGTACAAGACRTCATCTCTGGGTCTGGGTATTGAAAGTGAATGTTCTTGTCCTGAGACAGGCGTGTTTCCAATGTAACAGTTCCCAGATGTTTGCTTGGTCTCACTTTGCTGCATCTTGCTGAGCAGAGACCAAAAGCTCTTTTGGCCAGGGCTTATGTTTTAATTTTCTGTGGTCCTGCTGGAAACTACTGAAAACACAGATGGGGATCTACATTAGTTCCTCGACCACTGCAAGCATAAACCTGTTTGCTCTTGGGCCTCCACTGCTCACAGTATCATGAACTCTTCAGTGTGCATGGGTTCCAAAACTGGGTAAAAGCACTGAAAAAAAATCACAAAGTGCTCCTCAATACAASAGAACACCTCTGTATCAAGAAGGCCCTGAGCTGCAAATTGCTGGAGGATAGGAGAGTGGGGAGGTGTCATATACGCTTGCACCTTTCTTATAGTCTTCTGTAGGTGTCTGTTGTTAGGCTCTAGGAAGACAGACACTCTCATGTTATGGTCTAATTTGTCTGGGCCAGTAAAACGGTGTGAACCAACCAACCAAAGATTGTTGTCATCATTGACCTACCAAGCCAAGCTATCCTTAATTCCTTTTCCTTGCCATAACGCAACCTTTGGAGTTGGTAGTGCTGTTACCCCTGTGTTACATACTAGGAGCAGAACCATAAAAAATAAATTGACTTGGAGATGCATCTCCCGAGGTCCTGCCCCCCTCAGCTGCATCACTGCACAAAGGACCTGGTTGGAGCTCTTGTGTTTCCTATCTAGTCCCACATTGGAGTTTAATTTGCAAGAAAACCAGAATGTGGCRGAAAAAGCCAATAAAACCCACCCTATGGTGGGATCCGGGCTAAACTCCCAATTAAGAGTTTGCAAAAGTAGTTTAGATGTCTCAGCTTAAATGTAGCCAAAGAGATAAAGTGACCTGGCAGAGATTAAACAACCCAGTGGGAGCTGAGTGTCCCAGGCTAGCCCGCAACCATGACATGATCCCTCCCACAGAGCAACAGCTGTCTTCTGATCTTTTCATAATCTGATCTTAATGCAGCCAAGACTTAACATTATCAGCGGAGTTATCAAACTCAGGGTTGTTTTTATTTCAGCTTGCACACATACACACACTCAGACTCCCTGGAAAGGACATAACCTCTGTAATTATGCATGGCAGGGGGAAAGGCACTTGCTTTCACGACAGACATATGCGGATTGTTAACGTTCACAGAGGGTTTGTAACATCAGTGGGAGTCAACAGTCTTAAACTCTGCTTAGGGTAGGCACTGAGATCTCAGAAGAAATACATTAAAAGTAAGGGGGGTTTTTTTGGTGGTAATCACACCACCAGCCAAAGTCTTCTCTGCCTGATTTGTGTGCTGACTAGGAAAATGCTTTTGCAGCAGACCTGCTTCCACCAAAATGCTTTCATTCAGGTGAAAAAGCCTAGTTAACCGCACACAAAGCACCACGTATCTCCACRCTGGAGCTAAGTACTCTCTCTCCATGCCCCAGCACTTTTTTGCATGTTGGCTCTTGCCCCTGCTCTGCAATTATTGAAAAGCAGCTATCTCCAACCTATGGGCCATGGCCATACACAGCCCACTAAAACAGCCTGATCCTACCTCTGTTTTCTCCTGTCCCCTCCTGTTTCAAGAAAGTATCTGCAGGCAAACGACATTCTCAAGTCAACAACTACAGTGGGCAGACGTCGTGCTGTTGTGCAAGGGAGGTATGGCCAAGTCACGGGGGGGAAAGGCTGGGGAACCCTCCAACAAACATGTCCTCCTGGAAGCAGTGCTACACCTCCCCAGTCAGGAGTGGTTGAATGCCACCGTCAACCACGGCACCCCCAAGTATCAGTCCTCTTTCTGCATGCAAAATTTAGAAAGCTGACAGCTGGTTTTCACCGTAACAGAGGAATTACCAAGTGAAAGTCATTCTCCTGTCTCGCTGCTGAAGAGCAAGGGTGAGGGTAAGAGCAGGAGGTCTCCCTGGCAGAAGTGCCTCTAAGCATTTGCAGAAACAACCAGAGATTAAGAGACAGGGAGTGCTAAGCACTTGGAGAATGATATTTTTGGCACTTTTACTGTCTGGTACGGACTAACTTCCCTGGGGCAACTCCTACACACACACAGTAGTCAAAGGCTTAACTCAAAAATACATACGTTTTAATGTAATTATTTCATATCCAACAATAACCATTTCTTTAGGAAGTCCTAAGGCCAAATGAAGTGCACTTCCTGTGCCATAATAATCATACTTCTTTAAGCTTAGGCTTGGTGAGTCAGAGTCAAAAGAGAGGGGAAAACCCTGTGACTCCCTGGAGACTTTCATCAGGTTTTGACATCTAAGAGCTTCTGAGATCTGCAGAGGATTAAAAGGATTAACTTGTTAGCTGCAGATTACTGAAGCAGAAGAAAGTGCTCCTGCACTTTTTCTTGAATTTCTGCCCTACCCATCTCATGTTGCTCCTAAATTCTAACAATTAAAGTTCCCTACTTCCACTACATTAAGTCAAACTGTGCAGTTTAACATTTTCAGAAAAAGCTTTCATTAGCATGTAAAATCTTCAGTATGATAGAAATTTATTAATTAAAATTCATTTATGAAAGATGTTATGTTTTCTGGCAAAAAAAAAATGCTTCTATTCAGTTAACCTCCTCCAACAAAATTATCAATGAAATATTCTATGATTCTAAAATTAAAAAGCTTTAAATTCCATCAGAGAAAAAAGGACACAGATTCCAAGCAAATGAGCATGGGAATATTTACATACTGGTATCTCCATGAAGTAAGAGTCACTAAAATAAACTTTAGTCATCTGTACATTTTTTGCAAGGTACAAAATGGCCTGATAAATGGATGCTCGCTCAGACACTAGTGCTTGTTTTCAATCTGCGTTCGCTTTCACTACTTTCTCACCGCAACAGCCTGAAAAGATACAAGGTGCAATTTGGCTGCTGGCAAAATCAATAATAAAATTCACATAAATATTAATGGGACTACTGCATGATCCTCAGATGACAGAAAATTTGTAGCCGTGACAAGGGATTAAGAATTTATGTCCTCCTATGACTGATTGGATCAAGCTTTTATGCACTGGATCCTAGCAATCACTAGTGAATGGTGCAAAACAGCAGCGCTCTGGGGATTTTGATTTGTACCAGGCTCCCTTCTTCTCCACCTGACTGTGCATAACATTTGCTCTATTTCAACACAAAGATTCTAAAAATGCATTTTCTAAATCAAAACCGTTTTAATTTGTTCAAGTATGATCTCCACTTCATCTAGTTGTCTGGTTTTGGTTTTGTCAGGGCTAGTGGAAAASAGAAGTGTTGCATGCTAGTTTTACCTCACATTTCATTTCTTCCACTGAACACTTACAGTGGTATTTCTGGGGYATGAGACTGTAGAGTTTCCTATCTCCTTTTGAAGCTGTTCTGTGATGCACTGGTGTGAATTGCTGCAATGCAAAATGGGATGCATTTCCTCTGTATCCCCACAGCGGGGCTACTCAGTTCATGTTTACCCAGATCCCACCTCCATTTGGCAGGAACAAATATACCAACTCCAGCTCTCCCAGGCTTGCCCAACACTGGAGCACTTCACAGCAGGACACTACAGCTGCTCCCTGGGGCACAGCATAGAGAACAGCAGGAGAAGATATTTTGCAAGAGCACTGGAGAAACCATATATTTGGCACTTAGGTGATGTCCAGGCACAATGTTCTCAGCTCACAGCTGGACTGGAGTCTGCCATTTTAGCTGCCCTGTTCCAAGTCAGTCACCTAGATTATAACCAAGCCTGGAACCAGCTCCAGGTCTACCTGTCCTGCCTCATCCTTCTCTTATTTCTATGCTAGCTATTACCTTTACAGGAGCTTTATAAAAACAAATTCTTTGGATCCTTATATAATTGACTGAGGTCCAGGGACCCAAYTCTTCATAGAGGTGGAGGATATAAAAACCACGCTTGGAGTTTTCTATACTGCAAACCTAAAAACATTAGAAAACTTAAAAAAAAAGTGAAACCCCTTTCCTTTCAAAATAACCGATTAAACTTTCTTCAACTATGTTCACTTCTAACACATAATTGCTCCTTTTTCAGAGCCCAGGTTAAAAAAATTGGGTAGATCGGTGGAGTGCTGCTGGAGGTGGTAAGTGGCAAAACACCACCCACAACACGAAGCAAATGTCAGCTTTAGGTTGAGCATGCATCTTTGTATTCAGCCATATAATCTTCTAATAATTTCCAACCAATTTATGGCTAACTCCACTTAGAAAACTCAAAGTACTGATTTTAATTTAAGGCTAAARACAAGAGAAATTTTTTGCCAATTATTTTCTTCAGGTTAAGTATTTAACTCTGGAAAACAGAATTCTTTTTTCAATCAGGACTTTTTAGCAACACAGTGAAATGTTGCCCTTTCAAAGCATGTTATTTACTTCACGATCTGTGGCAGAAGGAATTAAAGGAGTATGTCAGTGATTGTCTAACCTACCCTGAGAATTGGAAGCTGGATGATGCATGGCAGAAGCGATGCACTCATTTTCTAAGAGGACTTGGGTGGCTTGGAAAAGTCCAGAAAGTGTTGYACACACGTCCTCAGCAGAATATCTGTTTTTCTCCCAAATAAGTTTCCAATTCAACAAAGCATATTTTAAGTGCATTCTGGATTGGGATCCCTGTATTTAAGTATAYGCTTATGTAGAAATGTAGAAATCAACTGGACTAAGTCATTATATGTTTAGAAGGTGGAAGAGGGGCACAACATTTATATGTATAAGTTGACTCGATTAAAAAGTTGCTAAGAGAAAAAACAAGAAGAAAAAATCAAAATGAGGAGAGAAAAAACTGTAAAGATCTGAGAAACATGTCCTTTGTTGAATTARGCTTATCATTTAAAAATTAATGAAGCATTAGGGGAAAAATACAAATTATCACAGCAAAAACACATTCCTTATATAAGAAAAAAAAGAAGCTACATTTTCCATGAGGTTTCCACCTTTACACGCTCATACAGAGAAAGCCAGATTTACATGTGTAAACAGATCTTGCAAGCACCAATTGCTCAGCCAGCAATTTAACTAGTGGGCTGGTTTGCACAAAATCACAGGTACAAATTTATAGGGTACTTTGGAAAATTTGGCACAGTGGAATTTTGTGCCTGTCTGCAGTTGCAAGCTGTCTGGAAGAATGAGAAACAGGACACAAACATGTATCCCCTTACAGTTTAGTCTTCTCTTTACATGCCACCCCACATCATCAGAGGCTTAGTGTGTTCTCAGCTACGGCCTACCACCAGTTTTAATGTCATTGTGTTTAAGAGCTAACTTTAATAAGCATAGTTGAGAAAGCAATGCAAGAGGTCTCGAAGGGATGAGCCAGGGCTATGAAGTTTGCCTACTTTTGATTCACTCCAGACAGCAGCTGAGAAGCAGAGTCGGGAAATATCGGAGGGAAATAAAGACAAGGGGGAGAGAAGAGAGAATCAGAACAAAGGGACCTGGAAAAAAGAACAACACTGAAGAGAGAGATTAAAAACAGATGAGGATCCTCAACATCTGAAATCTAATTTATATCACTGTTTCAGAATGAGGCAGTCTAACTGGGGCAACAAGCAGTGAAACAAAGAAAAGGAGTATGTAATAAATATTTTATTACATTAATCATAATAAGCTGCACTTTAAGTCTTGGCCAAAGCATATTCTTAAATCAAGTTGAGAATGTGAGCAGTTTCAGACTTAAGAGCATGAGGCCCACATGACTGTAATTAACATAATAAATCTTGCTGTGGAGCTCTCTACACAGGCTGACAGCACTTAGTTGATGTATTGCTTATTAGAGACTGCAGACATTTCTCCCTCTATTTTATTAAAGTGCCATTGGTAGTGAATCAAAAGGTATCCTTTCCTGTTCTGGCTGAACTATCTACTGCAGGTGTAATAGGAAACATGTGTTGGGAGCTCGTGCCATTGACTTCTGATAATACAGATTGCAGCACATGCATCCCAAAGAACTGTGTTTCAGTACCTTTTCTCCCACCTCCATCTTTAATGTAGCAAAGTACTCAAATTGCCTTGTTACTGAGCTTGCAGTTTTATTTTGAAATTCTCGTCGGTGATTTTGCCCAACCAGACCAATTTGCTTTTACCTTTCCGCACTGTATATTCTCCAGTATGAGTGAAGCAAGCTATGAAGGGCACAAACTCTATGAAGAGCTCACAGTTTACAACCTTGCCTAACAAGTTTCAAATGCACACGTTTAATGCATATTTCCTTTGTCTTCACTGGGTCAGAGAGCAGGATTTAAGGACCAGCTCTTCACACAATTCTCCAGAGAGGACGAAGTGCAACACTTAAAGTGAAACAGCTCCTAAGGTGGATTTTTTAGCCTGCTTCTCTGTTTTGAGCCTGTGCTGAGAGTCCTCTCCTCCTCGCACTCAAGAAAAAATTACAACTTCGAACTTCACTTTAACCTTTGCAGTCACAACTTTCACCTATTAAGAAGGGGTGGAAGTTCAAAGATGTAAAGGTCCTACAAGGTTGGGGGAGGATCAACAGCTGGGCAGAGGGCAGAGACATGAATACATCCCAACTTGCGGAAAGGCCACAGACCTCAGGCGTTAGATACTCTGCTAGGCAGCTGCTCACACACCCTGGCTGGCCAAAGCRCACACGCTTTGTTCCAGACTAGCCATGGCATGTCCAGGCATTTGCCAGGATGAGTCGTCTCAAGAGGCACAGCAGCAGCTGGAAATTCTGCACAGAGAGGAGACAAAGAGAGAAGGAACGCGCATTCGTCAGGATCCAGGCTGTTGTTCATGGCACAACTTGTTTATTTCTGTCCTTGAATACATGTTTAAACTTACTTTACCACAGTTTAATTGAATAGATACTTAGTCAGATTTTGCAGCTCTACTTGAGTAAAGTCTCTTTAAAAAAATTGAGGCGTTTCAAATTTTTTCTAGCTATGTACACACACACAGAGCATACACACGCATACACACCTCTTTGCTGCTCAGAATATGGTTATTATTTCTCTTCTGTAATTACCTTGTCAAAATTTTCCTGTCAGAATTGTATTGTTATTTCCATAAAAATAATTTGTTCTTCTATATAGGGTATGAACAATCAGTTCCGACACCAACTAATTCATGTAAGAGGTGATATGGGGTATAGTTTAATGGATATAATTATGGGTGTGTGTTATACATATATATGGCTATTTTATTATGCACTAGCATAATAAACAGTCTGATGTGTTTAACAACTGTACAAGTGAATGGTAAATGGGACAAGTTTTTTGTCAAATGTAAGTTTTCTGAGGGCTATCTGAAATCAGGGGAGAGAAAACAGAGGCAAAAAGACACTTTGTTATACGTAGAGAAAAAAGAAATGTAAATCTGTGAGCAAAAAGCAAAGCATGTATCAGCATACAGGCGTGAATGCTGTGCTGTAATGCCAAGAATAGTTTTCCTGTCTGTTAATTTGTTTTCTTGGATGTATAGTCAGTATGAGAGAGGAAGACCCAAACAACTGGCAGCACTCCATTTCCCAAGAGTCAATGACAGAAAAAAATCCCCATAACCTGGCACATCCGCATGACTGAAGGACAGAGCTCACCACAATCAGAAGAGTGCTCCAAGTTGAGGACAAAATTAAATTATTCCCATACAAAAACATCCATGCTTCTGTGGCTCATTCAGACTGCTATCCCTGAGCAGCCACAGTAGTAAAGCAGAGATTAGGCAGATATCCAGTTAAGAGAAAGGTGAGTGTAAACAGAAAATTGAAGCAAGCTATTCAAAGATCAGAGATGAACGTCCTTATCTTTCATAGGCTTTATTTTTGTGTACAGATACATCCTGCTTGAAATAATTCAGTAATACAGCCCATTCAGATTTTGCACTGAGGTGATGTGACCTGGGTCAGAATAGCTCAGAATCAATTTTTTCCTTCTCTGAACAAAACAGAAGGCTAGCTTTTTCCTTTCTTTTTTTTTTTTCCACCAAGGACAAATCAGCAAGCGATTACGTATTATTAATCCACAGTTGTACATATGTCAAATATTTCTTCTATAGATATATTTGCTGAAGTATCAGCCTCATCCAAGGTGGAAAAACACTCTCAGAAAGTATCCTGACCTAAAACACCTAGTCCTGTATTCCCCTTTCGTTCCAGCACCCTATCCAAAGTGCAAAAGGAAAGTACATGTCTCAGGCCTTTCCAGGGTCAGGGTCTCTCTTGGCTGCTACACTGCATCTCCTCTGCAGATCCCAATCTGATCCTGCCTTGCCTCTCTTTTCTTACTTAGAGACTCTCAAATCATAAGATGAAAATAGCTCCAAAATTAAGCAGAGCAACTGCAAAGACCACACAAACAAAACTGATCTCTGATCTAAAAAACCATGTTAATAATCTTCTATTTCCCAAAAATAAAGTGATGTCCAGTACAGACTTGTCCAGTTTCCTTTGTTGTTTCCGTATGTTTTCAGGACAGCTGGAACCAGCAAAGGTCTTTGTTTTCTTCCTTTATATACCAGTATCACAAAAACCAGCATTTTGCCCGGAACAGTAGTCTGTTTAAGATGCTTTTAGTGAAAGGGGGAGCATAGCACCTAGATTATGTTAGTCTTGCAAAAATGATTGTTTTCTACTTCCCACTTGTGCTTTTTATTTTTTGCCTTTCTGYCTTTCATGTTGGGCAAATGGGGGAGAGGGTACATTTCTAAGTCTGAAATGAGCAGTGATGCTCCAGAACATAACCATTCATTGAAGTGGGCAGTTTCTCTTCCGATATGACACACCATCCTACTTAATACTGTTTGTGCTACGGTACTTTGAACTAAAAATATATATTTAAATGAAGTGTCAATAATTCTCAGTGATGCAATTCCTCTATTCAGAACCCCAGAGAATATTCCCCACCGTTTGGCAGCTGAACTTGGCATGCTTTACGGACTTAATCCTTAAAAACTGCTGGGGCCTGGCTGAAATAGATCTTTCTGAGGGTATGGATTCAAATCCCTCCTAGCTACAGGCAAACAACTTCCACAGACTGCATGGAAACTACTATTCCTCACCCATTACAGAGGATCAATAGGACTATGCAGTTTTTATTGCAGGAATACAACTCAAAGCCCATCTCCGAACGTCCCCCACACCAACGTACTTTCAGCGTGAATACTCATGAATGGTTTCCTCCAAAATGTATATATACATCCAGTAATGCTGCTGCCAGGAGATGTCTCTGCGTACTGCAGGTAGTTGGAGGTCGGAGGTGAACATGGTGAGCATGGTGAACACTCGGAGGAGGTCCATGGTGAACAGGGGAAACAAGCCCTGACATGAAGAAAAGCAGCAGCCTAATCTCTTGTGTGCATAGCTGCTTTGATAAATACTTAATATTTAGGACAATAAGGAGATCGCCCTCTGTATGACAAGTCTGCTGCTGGTCTTCAAGGTTGCAAAGAGGCTAGCATGAGCCTTCTGTGTCTGGAATGAATTTCCACTAAAGAAAATACATGTGGAATCCTGAAATTGTGATAAATACGTTTCTTAAGTACAGTGAAAATCTAAAGATGTTGTAATACTTGATGAGTCTTCATTTCAGTGTTCTCCTGCAAGAATTAATAACTTGATAAATGCTTTTTGTAAGAACAGCTTCATAAAACATACTCTTGTATTAGAATTATTAGTACTATGGTTTCATTTTTTTTAATGTGATTGTCATGCTATGTTCCCAGATGATAAAAGCAAATAGATGACTACTTTGCCAAGGCTGAATTTGTCCTTGTTATGATACTGTCCTGCTTTTAAACAGAAATCCCTTACAATATTGTAAAGATAAGTAGTATCAGCCTCATTATCAGAACTTCTAGAATAAATCCCCCAAAACATTAGTTTATAATTTCACAGCATTTGGACACAGATAATTAAGGGTGTGAGTGGGCTGGCAAATCCATGCTGCAAGATCAGAAGGCAGTGGCAGTGCAGGAGGTGGGTTAATCAACTCACTAGCTTCCTTCTTCTGATGATTAAAACTATAATGATCTAATTTTATTCTTCTAAATAAGTCAGGGCCTTGCAACTTAAAAAGAAAAAAAGTACTATGCTTTTTGTAATTATGTATCTCAGCACTTACTATTTTTATTTCAGCTACCAGAGCAAGAATAGCTATCAATTATGGGACCTAGAGAGTCACCAGTGGACTCTGAACTCTTTAGTCCAACACAAAGAGGAAGAGACTGTCTCACCCCTACATATGTTTAATTGTTTGCTTGGCTACATTCAGCAGCGTGTGTCCCTGGAGGCAGGCGTCAGCAATCACTTTAGCCAAAAGTCATCAATCTTTGTATGTAAATTACAAATACAGAGACCGATCAGCAATTATTTGAGTGTTCTTGGAAGAGCTTAAATAAAGTTTTGTAATTTTCTTTTGACATGATTATTTGCCTTGTGTTACATTCATTCTTGGCACAGTTCCACTGGACTTGGAAGAATTACAGCAGGGATTAATTTGGCCTTTCTGTATGTATGGCTGATGCTTTATATACCTCTAAAAAAAGGCATTATTTTTTCTTGTTTGCACTTCTTTGGAATGTGCTAGCTGACACATTTTTTTTCCTTGCAGTGTAAACAGTAATTTAGGAGTTTAAGCTAAACCTAGTCAAATCTGGCAATTCATGAGGTGTGGGGGACTTCTTTCTCCTCTAAGTCTTGTAAAATTTTGATGCTCATCTACCAGCTCCTAATCCGTGAGTCTTATGATCACACAAGGATCTCAGCTCCCACTTAATTTAAACCCACACAATTGCAGGGGGCAGAGGGAGGCAGAGGTCCTAGTTCTTTTGATTGCAGAAAAATACTTAAAAGTATTCCACCTAAAAGCTCCATATCAACATCAGACAACCCCCAGATGCACTGCATTTTATAATGGTCATGTTCAGATAGAGACATTATATGAACACCTGGAACCACAGGGATGTCCACACTGAGAGCAGAGCGAGAGTCAACCCACATTAGATGCCAATCATGAAAGGCTGCAATCCCTGCTCGCACTTCCCCGTGATGAGAGCAAGGACCAGAACTAGATCTTTGCCCAAGTCACCAGGCTCAGCCGATCACCAGGCACTGATCTGGGATCCTGACATACCAGCTACGGAAAAGAAAAGAATGGAGAGGAGCTCAGAGCGGAGACCTCAGAGTCAGCAAGGCTAAGTACTGCCCTCAGCACAGACCAGGGCACCATGCATCAACCGCTGATACCGTTCCATAACCATGGTGGAGGGAGAGTGTGTGGCACACTGACAAAGAAAGCAGTGGTGCTTGCAGACAACCTGTTTCCCTTCCAAACTCTGCAAAAACCTGTACATGTAAAACACCACCCAGCAGCCCAGCGAGTTCAGCGATGGATATGCATGATGGCACTGTGATGGTACCCACAGAATATAATTTGCCACATCTCTGACAGAAGCAACAACCCTAGTCACTTCATTTACAGGATTTTTTATTTTGCATGTCTACGCACTACTCTTTGCATTCTGTGCATTTTGTACATATGGATTTGACATCTTCTTAGTGTATCCTCATGGAACTCTTTGCTCGTGTATTTAGTGTTGGACTAGCGTTGGACCAGAGATGTCTCGCTGCACTGTCTTGTTAATCCAAAGCACAACTTCACCCACAGTCTTCAGGTGGAAAGTGAGTATTCTTCATAAATACTTCAGCAATTCTGCTTACAAAGTCCTACCTCTCTGAGGATCTAAACTTGCCTTCCTACACAATAAGCTCCATCCTCCTCTGAGCCATAGTCTTCCTCCATATCCTTCTGAAATAACACCAAATCTTTTCCACTTGTAGTTTCAGACATCCAAATGTCACTAATTTCTCTAGGCTGCATGTACTGCAACCTAAAGCATCATGTTTCTTACTCACCTTCCATCTTCACTGATGTGACTTACCTTGCCCTTGCTGGTTCTTGGACATAAAAAACAGACCAAGTATTAGCAAAAGGAAAAAACAAAAGAGGCTGTTTGGGAAGTAGAAATTGCAGAAATTCCCTGCTCTCCACTACTGCAAAAATCTCTCTCCTATCAGCTGTAGGTCTTCTCATTTCTTCCACAAGAAAAAAAGGACTAAATAATACCTACATATATTCTTGAAGGCTTTGCTAATAAAATGGTAAAGAGCAATCTAAAAATTCACAGATGAATGCCCACTTATTAGGGTTGAAGTTTAACAAAAATAATTCAGTATCATTCAGTATATTCCACAATGCTTAGACAGAGACCTGAACCCAACAGAAATCAGTGTCTAACCTTCATTGGGATGCCACTTCACTTTTAAGACACAAAAATACCTTTGTAAAGTCCCTGCTTACACATTCAGTTGCCACGGTTTAATTAAAGAGAAAAGAAGAAAAAAAAAAAAAAGAAATGTTTGAAAGAGAAACTGGTCCAAAAATATAATGTGGCTTAAACTGGCCTAAGCTAACGTATATCATCAATATTTTTGATTTTATGGAGAATCTCACTGAAACTTTCGTGACCTACAAGATTTCCATGCATGGAAACTATCAGCTGTGTCTGATACAAATGCAAGGATATGTGACTTAAGCTAAAACTCAGAGTAATATTTCTTGCTGGTTGGATCGCACCCTTTAATCATAACTTATCATTTAAGGCCTTAGTCCTGGAAAGACCTCATAAACATATGACCAGTTCTAACAGGACCAGGAGCAAGGCTTCACATATTATTTTAAAATTAAGCACCACTTTGTATGGGACAAGGCAGAATTTAAATTCCCTGCTCACTTTCAACCGTACCTTTGTTTGTCAAGCATCCACCGAGTCTATAAACTAACAAAAGCTCTAGGCTCCTTGGTATAATTATTTCCTGCCTTTTTTATGTAAGAATTATACTCATCCTTGTTAGGACAGAAACATTTTTACATAGGATAGATAAACATCCTCTTGTAGTTCAATATTGCTCAAATTTTATATATCATGCACCACTTCCAGTACATCACTCTTCGCTAAGAGATAACCTATCGAAATTACTGTACATGAGCAATCACCCTACTCTAGTCTTTAATCAGACCTCCACATTTTATGTGCAAGAATCTGCTGAGCAGAACTACGCATCTGTAATAAATTCACTTGCCAACATTGCCCACTTCTCTGCAACTCAAAGATTTATTAATGCCAGCACTTCTTTCCCAAAGGAGCAGGCTCTATGGAAATCGGAGACTTCATTGATGTGAGCATCAAGTTTTTAGTC
Source organism: Oceanodroma leucorhoa (assembly GCA_030449065.1). Classification (NCBI taxonomy): domain Eukaryota; kingdom Metazoa; phylum Chordata; class Aves; order Procellariiformes; genus Oceanodroma; species Oceanodroma leucorhoa. Next base: position 1,517,896 of record JASVER010000100.1, read on the forward strand.
GTATGTCAACCATTTTACCAGTTAAAATGCAGCTACCTCTGAGTACAGTAACAGCATATTACAACAACACTATACCAGGCTGAAGAGAGGAACTGCGTAACACTTTTTGAGAACAACACAAGAAATTTTAAGTATTGAGAACATAACGGACAGAACTGGAATTTGGACAGCACACTGAGAGAACATTGCTGTCTATGCAGGAAGTGCTAGGAGGTTTTGAAGGTTGATTTACACAGTGGGTGTCCTCACAGTGAGACACTAGACATGGACCAACCCTGCTCTGGAAACTATATAAATGTGAAAATGTGGTACTGTGTCCATTCTTGTAAGGTTTAACCCTAAGCAGTAACAACTGCTGACCTTGTTTGGCTTCTGAGGACCCGGCAAGAGCAGTTTGAAAGGGTTTGATTTTTTAAATTAATCTTTTGAAAGCCAATCACTCTCCCAGATAACACACACCTACATGGACAAATTCTGCCTAGGTTTGTGTTCCATTGTCCCAKCTTGCAAGTTTGAGACTGAGCAAGTTGCAGGGGCAGGTTGGTAGAAACCAGCTCTACTATATACAGCAGTGATAGGCTATAAACTGAAGAACGCAGAATAAGTAGGTTTACCACACAATTTGGATTGACATCAGGCATCCCATATCTCTCATATTTAGCTGAGCAGAGTCAGTTCTAAACCAGATGGAGTTTTGTAAGGGAATTCCCACAAGGGATGTTACATGACAGGACTACTGCAAAATAACATCTCAGAGATGCAGCCATGCAGAAATGGGTCCCAAAGAAGAATTTGCTTCGCTGTAAAACTAAGACAATTATCATCCTTTCTAATTTCTAATGCTTAGTAGGGTTTTGCTTAGCAAAACTGGGTATTTAACTTTGCCCATTGTTTTATTTGGCAACAAGATTTGCAGACTCGTGACAATTAATAGATTTACTAGCATTCAATCAGGTTTCAGAGTGTCCAGGCTGAAGTATCATCCAGGCTGTTAAAGTCATTGTTTTTAGCGCTTACAGGAGCTGCCATAGGGACTGCATATAGGCAATTTTTTTTCCTCCTCCACTGTTTGGCTCTGCTCTGTCTGACCAGATGCTCCTAGGCTGAACCAGCAAGGGAGCAGACAGAGAACTCACTCCTGCCCTCGCCTCCTCCCGGAATGGCACCACTCATCACCTGGAAGAGCAAAGCCAGCACTGTCTGCACTCAGGTCCTGAGGGAGCTGGTGAGTCTGCTCAAGAAACAGATTTCCTCCCCCTCCAGAAGACCTACGGCCAACACTGAGTTATTCTGCACGTGGGATAATCATTCAGCAGAAGTACGCTGTTTTAACATGCTCTTTATCTGATAATGTTGATCTGTTTGTGCCAATTCTTGGTGCTTTGGCAGCAGTGGGAGATGAAAATACTAAAGGACACGGGATATGAGAACTTCCCCTGAGAAAAGGGAAAAAAATAATTTCTTTCTCTTGGATTAAAGTTTAAGTGTTACCAATTTCATGGTTAAGGTTGTGGTAGTCCTCCTCATCTCTACAGGCTGCTCTGATTTACGGGTCAGGGAAACCATTTAATAAAGATTTACAGAAGCGCAAAGCTCTCTCCAGGTATTCTCCTTGTGCCCTCCTTTGCCTCTCCATGTCAAACATCACTCTTCTGGCAGGGTGAAGGCAACACCTGACCCCCAACTCTAGTGGCTGAGACCACTTCTTTCTGGTTCATCGCAAGAGTGCACGGCCGGGTTTCACGTCCTTCCTGCCCTGTGCACACAGTGAAGCGGCTGCATGCCCTCTTTTCCATGACACAATAGCACCCAAAACRGACCTATAAACCTGTCCTAAAAGACCCCTTCCCTATGGCAGCGGTACACTTTCCCACGGGGGGTGCTCCTTGCCTTTGCTCAGTTGAGGTCTTCCAGATCCTCTTACAAGCAGAGGAGGTTTCTCTATCTACCGACTTACGAGCTGGCGGGACCTCATGCAATGCAGCACCTCCTCCCTGGCCACCCCCTCACTGAGCTGTGCCTGGGGGGCCACCCCCAAAACACCGCCACCCCTTGACTCCCACCCAGCGTCCTACCTGGCATCGACTGTGCCGCTGCCTCGGGGGTGGCGGCGGGGGCGGCGGGGGGCTGCTGCTGGCTGGAGCTGACCTCGGGCTCGGCGCTCACCGAGGGCGAGCCGGCCGCCTCGCCACCCGGGGCCAGCTGCGGGGCGGGCGGGAGGGTCTCCTCAGTGGCCGGCGGCTCCTCCTGACCGGGCAGCTGCAGGGCTGAGAGGGGGATGCTGATGGGTTTCCCGGTGGCGGCGGCATTGGAGCTGGTGGCCGGCACCTGCAGGGCAGCCACAGGGCTGCTGCCTGCCCCCCGTGCCGGGGAGGCCAGGGGGCCCCGGGGCGGCCTCTGTGTGGCCAGCCGGGGCGGGCCAGGGGGGGAGGCAGAGAGGCGCTGCGGGTCGGGGTCGGGGCCTGCGGCCGGCTGGGGCAGGGCCCTGGCAGGGCCCAGGCAGGAGGGCCCGGCCTGGGCCTGCGGCTTGGGCTTGGACATCTGCGTCAGGGCCAGGGCCGGCCCATCGGCGCCAGCCGTCAGCTCGGCGTTGGCCACTATGTAGTAGTCCTCAGGGAGCTCCTGCTTGATCTTCTTGAGGAGCACCTCGCCGCCACCCTCGTCGGCGGGCTGGGCCTGGGCAGCGGCAGGCAGGCCGGCAGCCGGCCGCTTGCGGGGGCCGGCGGGGGCCCGGTGGGGGTGCGGCTCGAAGTCGCTGTCCTCATCGGTGACGGAGGACTCGCAGACCATGTCGAAGAGGGTGGCCTCATCCTCGTACTCCTCCACGGGCTCGCCCAGCTCCGATGGCTCGCTGCAGTAGGAGAAGTCGCAGGAGTCGCGGGTGCGGGTGCAGTCCAGCTTGGCCTTCCCCGGCCGGCCCGGGTAGCGCTCCAGAGGGCTGGCCTGTGCCTCCGAGGGCACCCCCAGCATGCTGGGGCTGTCCGAGTTGAAGCTGCGGCTGTCCTGGAAGCAGACGCGCTCCTGGGAGCCGGCCCGGCAAGTGGCAGCCAGGGGCCAGTGGTAGGCATGGCCGGCGCTACAGCCCCACATGGCCGTCAGGTTGCCATGGGACCCCTCGGAGAGCAGGTGCTTGAGGTTGGGGATGAGGCTGCAGATGGTGCCATGGCTGTGGGCCCAGCTCACCAGCTTGGAGAGGTTTTCAGAGGAGGTGTGAAGGCAGTCCTCCATGGTACAGGATCAACAGCACCTCGCCACTGGGAAGTCAGCTGAAGATGCGGTTCAGATCACAGGGTCCTGACACTCACGGTCGCATGTTGCCAGGCTCATGCTTGCTGCTCGCCTGCAAACAGAGCAAAATCCCACTCTTCAGCACTCCCAAAGCAAGACCATGTTTGCACGGGCAAGTGAAACGTTCATAAGCACAGCTAAACCCATATCACTCTCATTGCATGCACTCCAAAGCACATTTCTCAAAACACGCCTGCTTTTAAGCAGCCTCATTCCTCATTCTGCCTGCAAAAAAATCTGCCTTTAAACCCAAGGGAAGGAGTATTCCTGCAATACACAACTAAAACAAGATAAAACAGCTTTTTAAACAAGCCAGTTCAGTATCAGTGGCAATATGTGGCAAGCTTAAATCTCTGACAAAATGCAAATGCAGCCCAAAAGATGGTGATTGTGTCTTCATACTTAGGAAATGAAAATTAAATAAAATCTTAAAACATACAATTAATCTTGAACATCAGGGCGGCAATCAAGCACCAACTCAGATACCCTCTCTGCACCTGATGAATTTTTATGACATTTTATGTCCTTTATGCACATTTCTCAAATGTATCAAATATCTCCTTTTCAACTGAATTTGAAAGGCATCAAAATGAAGGCCAGAAACTTTAATTTTCAATATAAGTAAAAAACAAACAAGTTTACCCTTCACTGTGCTATACTGAGAGTCATCAGTTGCCCAAAAGCTTAAGAGAAGCTTAAGGGACCTGCAAGGTTTAAGTTGTAAACTTCCTTAAGATCTGAGAGTTAACCTTTTGCTTTTTTACCATATTGTCTATTTTCCCAGATCTAAATCACGATTCTGTTCAAGACAAACACGTGCCATTTTCATCAGTACTATTTAGAAATTTGCAGCACAAGGCATGGACCTCTGGGGCCAAGGCCATGAACAATATTTCAGGTCAAACATAAAAATACAAAATCTGTCACATGTTCATCTTTTCCTGCCAGAAACTGCTTCCTGCCCACATGGTACAGATACTTTCCAGGCAAGGTCTCATCCCACACAAGACTGCAAGCCCTAAACTTCTCAGGACTTCAGCACTAGGATTTTCTAGGAGACCTTGCAGTTGTTTCTCTGATCCGCATTTCTTTTATCACCATAAAAAAGACAACGAAACATGATGCAGGAGATGCTTCATTCGTTTAAGTGAATAGAAAAGAAGGAAAAAATAAAGTAAATTTAAAGATTAACCATTCTTTCAGTAAACAGAAGAGCAAGGAGTTGTAACATAACTCAGCTAAAAATACTGAAATTGTTTACAGGTAACTTCTTGGACTGTAGCTTTCTTCTCCCTGAGTGGTTTACCAAGGTATCTGGTAACAAAATTCAACAATCTGAGTAGTAAACTTCTGATGGTATATAAGCATGGCTATAAGGTATGTCTGGAATTAATGGCAAGGGGCTTGGTCACTGCTTGACGAACATCAGGGCATTGCTGGGGCTGGGGGCCAGGCAGCTGGGAGAGCCCCAGCCCAAGCCCCAGGCATTGGGCACTGGACTAACAGACCCAGGCTGCGCTGAAATGGGGCTCCTGGGCCATGGGTGGCGGGTGGGTTGGGGTCCTAGGGCAGGCTGGGCAGAGCTATTAAGGTCCATGTGTGCCCTCAGTGCCCTGACAAAAAATTAAGGTTGCAGTGGGAGTGCTCAGTTGGTATATGCCTGTTGGCCTCTCGTATCTGCTCTAAATCCTCTGCTTAAATCACCAACTGTAGGAGGTTGTTCAGAGGAACATTTGCTGTTAGTAATTATTTTTTAACTTTTATTTTGCTTATAATGTTCTGTATTCCACACACACACAGATTTAAGCTGCAGTCAATTCCCATTTTCCTGTTATCTAGGCATTTTAATACTTAACTACTGCAATAACAATTTTTTTTTTTTTACCACAACCAAATGAGATATAGTTAGTCAAATGTCTGTACAATCCTAAAGCAATGATCACATTGAGAAAGACAGCACAAACCAGTTTTCACACAGATCCCACTACTGGGATACTGGACCCCTCAGTAGTCCGTTTCTGAGGTGGGAAATTACTACCCCCTACTGTAAGGATCCTCAAGGACCGTGGCTGAAATAGATCAAAGTCAACTGTGAAGCTCTAGCTGACTTCAACAGGTCCAGGTAACTCGGACTCCAGAGGTCTGTAAGAAAGTCAGTGCTTCACAGATGAACCCCAACACATAGCCCTCAGCCAGGGTCTTCACTATTATTAATACAGAACTGGACAGTCTCTCTTTCATTACACTATTGTCTTACTTTTTAAAATGAAGGTTATTTGAATTGCTGGAGAAGATCAGTAACAAAGAGCTCAAACAACTCAAAATTTCACAGTTGCTGGTCACAGGCTGGGCTGAGAATGTTTTAAGATTACTGCTCAGCTAAACTAATACAGATTAAATGCACATTTATATTCCTCTAACAATATCCATGTTTCCTATCTCACCAGCTGTTACCTGCTAGAGGTCACTTTTTCAAACAAGGGATTACATCTCAATGCAATTTCAATTTGGTACATATATATTTTAAATTATTAATCACCTAAGTGGAACTTTTTTCATTAAAGTAATCAAGGGATACCAAACAAACTGCAGCACTGTCAGACGATAGCAAAGTCTGAGCGTCTCTCTTTGTATATACCTGATGACAGAGCATTCACCTCTGATGACCTTCTCAGACAGCTAAAAGTAACTGGGACCTTCTGCTCATTTCTGCAGGCCTGTTTGGGGGCTCTCCCTAACCTTCTCCCTTTTGTGCTTTCTGAGCATGACCTGCAAGACTTGGAGCTCCCGTTATTCTCATCTCACTTATATCTTCATATAGGCAGAAAAACCCTTTACAGTTTTCCAAACTGAAATGCAGCATTCACGCCAATGTTACACCTCATTTTGTTCCCTGTCCTCTTCTACACAAGCATTTTTAGATGCAAAATAAGCTGTGTCATGGCTCGAAAAGACAGCTACATGGTGGCTAACTGCCCCTGGAGAATGCTTTCCCTAAAATCAACACAAATTACTACCTGCCTACTCACTTGCTCTTCAAAGTCACCTGCCAGCTAGTCACAGACAACCGTGTTTGCGCTGTGCTGAGGGAGGTGAGGAAGCCGTGTTTCAATGGTTTTGCAGCCTGTGTATCTCTGCCCACCCACTCTCATTCACCAGGCAAAGGGTGGCCTGCGCAAACCAAACTGGAAACAGGATGGACAAGTACTGCCCACGATTCCCCCCATGAGGCTCATCATGGGTCTTTCCTCCCCACCCAGGCGCTATGCCTTACTGGTGGGGTCAAGAATGGAGCCAGCACGGGAATTTCTCGGTATTTCGCAAACTTCTAGGCATTTTTCCAACATCTTTGAAATTAAGCATGACATGGAGGGAAGTCCTGGATAATGGATGAACAGGAAGAAGCACATCATTAGGAAACAGAATAAAAATGGTGTAAGACTCAAGCTTGTTTTTACAGTAGCTCAAGCCAGGGTGCACGCACAGAGAACAACTGCTACAATAAATTCCAGCTTCTATTATTGCCCACATGAAACCCCAGCAATGGTATAGATCTCACAGCATCACCTGCAACACAAAGCTCCTTGCATGATCAGTGCCCCTATGCAGTATAATAAATGCAGTAGGTCCCCACGTTGCAAGCCTTTTAGGCACTGGAGAAGACTCCTCTTTTCAAACATACAGCTTTTAAACATTTAAAAGTTGTTTGTTATATTTGGTTGTTTGTTTTAAACCTTTTAAAGATAGATACACTGTCAACCTTGACAGGGGTCAAAACCCCCAGGGCATCTGCATTTCTGCTGACTGGAGTATTCAAAGATACGGACATACAGTGCACCCTGCCACAGAAGAAACACAAAAGGTGGGAGGAGTAACACCATACTCACACAAGGCAAAGAGGACAATCTGGAAAGTGAACAGGTGAAAGGAGGGAAAGCTGTAGTCAGGGCTATAGTCAGAAGCTACATCAGTGCAAACCCATGGGAAAGCATGGAGCTGCTGAGTTGCTGCATGAGCAGGGATGTATCTCGGAAAGGTAGAAAGCCCAGTTTGGCTTAAGAACCATTTTCTGCACTGGGAAATGAGATCAGGTCAACTGCCATGGTCTAGATTGTTTGTGCAGGGCTGAAAATCCAAAGACATCAGTTATTCAGAAGCAATGTGTCTTTGGTTCGCCAACTGCTGTAGAAGTTGATGATGGTACTTTGGCAGGGAGGGCCTCACGCTGTAGAAAGCACAGCAAATCCATTGTTATCTGCCCGGTTTCTTGAAGAGGGACCTTGTCTGCTCAGTCAGACAGCATGCTGCTGGCTGACAGTCTGCTCTTGTTTGCTAAAGCACATTTTAAAGATTATGTAAGTCATTCATTCAGACTGGCAAGATTCAGTAAGATGACTCATGCTTAATAACCTGCTAACATGTATACTCTGAAATCATACAGTAGCTGGCAAAAACACACTACAGCTTCCGTGTGAATAACACTGGTATTTTAACTGCATTATAGATGGCGAAGCCTTAACCTTCCACAGCATTTTTGTGCAGTTCAGAGCCTAGCAATATCTAATTCAGAGTGAAGCATGTCTAGGTGCTAGAAATTCACTGCAGCTGTCTGGACCCTAAATTAAGAATTCGACGTTATGGCTTGTTTAGCTTTTACAACTTCATTTACAACATGTCACTGTAGTGACTAATGTGTACAGAATATGTGCTACGCCAGCAAGTGTTATGGTTGCAAAACCATTCCTTGAGACCCGTTAATGCATTAACTGGAACATCACTTCATTAGGGAAACAGAATATTTTCTGTATCCAGAACCAGGATTTTTCCACAGGACATCTACTCGGTGACCAAAGAGTAATGAAGAATAGCAACCTCTAAAGAGCATCCCTCTTCCATGTTCTAGGATGGGACTTGGCTTAGCTAGTTTCATGCACACAAAATTATTCCTGATTTTACACACAGCAGTAGGAACAGGCCCTTTGTTATGACCCAGAGAAGAAGCACTGACACCAGGCAAGTCCCAGGAGCAACAGCAGTTGGTAGCTGTGGCCACCTTGAACCCTTTCCTTTATCCCATGCAGAGAATGAACTAACACTGGTGGGGAGCAAAGACCTGGCTACCTCAACTACCTCTCCTCCTTTCCCTCCTTGCACATGAGGGTGTTGCAGTGGAGTTTTGGTTAGGACCTCATGAGACATTCTTCAGGACAGATGGGGAAATCTGCGATGTGGCTCCACCGGAAAGGAGGCAGCAGAGGTGAGGAAGCAGTGCAGGAGCTGAATGCAAAAAAATGAGATGAAGCAGAGCTGTGCAGTGGGAAGACTGTGTCCTCCAGCAGTGTCTGCACACTGGGACGTGCGTTTGGTGGACCTGCAGCTCAGGGAGGGTGATGGGTGCATTTTGTTGTAAAGAAGGCAAGAAACCTTGTTGGGATCCTGTCCTCTCACAGACTCACAGGCAGTTAGCAATGGATTTCCTTCCCAGGGTAATGTTAGACAAGTTGACACAGATTAACTTGCATCGCATGAATGTATGTTTGAAATGCTATTATCACTATTGATTATTAGCATTTCAGGAACTTCCACACTGATTTTTGTTCAAGGGAACAGTATAGTCATGGCTACATTAACCAACTCTTGGGACATGATCCCAAGGCTGATACTACTGAGACTTTTCTAAAAGCCAAGGATTCTCAAGTAGGACTAAGATGCAAAAATTACTTTTGTTAATAATAAAAAGCAGTCTTTCTAATCTCACAGCTGTATAAAAACTCTAAAACATGAACGCAAAACATTAAAAGACAGGTGTAAAAAAACCTGCATTTACTCATTTTACATAGCATGGATTTCAAACCAATCTTACAACAGCTGAAACCTGACTTTTAAGGGTATTTATGCAGAAGCAATGTTTTATCAGCTTCTATATTCAGAGGTCCCAAACCCTTGTGCATTGGGCTTTGCTTTCTCATACTAGCAAAAGAAGCTCGGAATGTTTTAAATCCTCTTTGTTTTCAGCCTCTCTGCCCCGGCCAAACTTACTGGGCTGTTACTCCATCACCATCTGAGCGGGAACCACTGCTTCATTTTACAGGATCTTTGTTTTCATACTTACAAGTAAGGAAACACAATTGCTGGCTAACAGATTGAGAGCACTGTGAACTAAAGGTTTGGCCACCATAGTGTAACTATCATCTACCTCATTCAACATTTTAGCCAATGGATAATATTAGGGCTTCTTTTATTATTAGCATTTCTTAAGCCCAATGTTTAATATTGCYAAAGGACTGAAGTCAACAACAGCAGAAATCCAAGTGTCCATTCATCAGAGAAGGCAGTGCAGTACTGAGGTCCCCACAAGGTCCTGCTGCGGTTACACAGGCCCTGCTAGCTGTCAATCCAGGATCGCAGGCAGTACTTCTCCTTCCCAAAGTAAGAGGCTGAAGCAGACTCAGCAGGAGCTGCTGTTTCCCCCAGATACTGCTCTCCAAATGCCAGAGGCCCCAGCCATGCAACAGAGCAGCCAAAATCATGCCACTGCTAATTACCTTCCCTGCTATCTCCTATGAGGGGACTGCTATTAACAGTGGAGTTAAAGCTCAGCCTCTTTGCTCCAGTGTTTTAGTTTTTTCACTGATATTGCTGAGGATGTCATCAAGTTGTCAAAGCACTGGGATGGACAACCACTCATTCAAAACAGGACAGCAAACTGGAAGGGCTGGGAATAGGTCAGTGTATTTTCTCTAATTTTAGACTTCAGGAGTACAAAACTTCTATGTCAACTCAAATATTATTGAATTTACTTTCTGCTTGAAAGAAAAACTATGAAGAAGAAGCAGAGAGGGAGAGAAGCAAAGTATGTAGAAAATGATGACATCTTACAGGCAAGGTATGAATCAACTAGGTGTCCCACTTTACCATGGGGGAAAGGGGCAGACCTCCATCTCTGATACAAACTGCACATGGTTCCTTTAGTTAGGAAAACATGTTTTTAATTGAATGTTTCTCCAGGAAACAAAAGGGTATAAATTACAGAGGAAAGGCTCACAAATTCTGGCAAGTTCTGCAAGCCTGTGAGATAGTTTGGCAATGTCATGTTATCCTTAAACTAGAGAATAATTCCTCCAGCTCTGCTCATTTGTCACTGTTTCCTTATCACTTTTGTACAGTCTCCAGCTGGTGTCTTCAAGGGAAAAACAACCTCTTACCTTAACAAAATCACTGACTATTTCAAAATTATGTGAGCTTACACTATTTGTTCATGGTTTTAGCTCTGTATGAACTGATTTAGAAATCAATAGGGATGTACACTAGGAACAAAACAAAACCTTCATGCTAATTTTCCACCTCCACAATTCTAAGCTCATCCCAAATTTTATAGATTCGATCATTTATGTGTAGCAAGTGCCTTCCCTTTTGTGTGTCTCAGAGCTTCTGTGCTTATATCTTGGTCTTTCTGAGGTCAGTAGGAGCTCTGCTATTGAATAAGCAGGCTAGGGTTTCACCCACAATGAACCACAATTATCATTTCTATCACCAATGAGCAGCACCAAGAATGCTTTCCTGAGATGGGGGTGCAGGGGGGAGTAGAAGAAAAAATAACCACACATCTTTCTGGGCAAGCAGTGCTGTTCTCCATTCAGAAAAATCTCACAGTTGTCTGTCACACTTGCTCCACGAGACTGCAGCTCCTCCTCAGCTGATGGTTAGTCTTCAGGGAAGATGCTCTCCTTGCCAAGTGTGGCACGCCTTCAACTGCAGCTGTCATCACAGCAAGCTCGAGGAAAGCAGCAAAACCTGTTTGCTGGTGAAACTCCTTCAGTTGGCTGAGAAAGAAAAGGATTTGATTGGGACAGTGTTTGGGGGTTTCCTTGCCTTTTCACATGGAAGACTACCATTGGATTATGAGCCTCCCAAGAGCCTGCCTCATTCACAAAATGAAATGATCCATCCATTGACAGCAAAACGGACTGAGGAACAGTTTGGGGGTTCGATCCTTAATCCAAATTTAATGCTACAAGCACCACTGCTTCTATATTTTTATTTTTCCTCAGCGCCCACTAAACAGGAGCTACATGAGCCTTGCTCCTGCACAGCATGGCTGAAGGGTCATAGAGAGACCAAAAGAGCACCAAAAGGAGAAGCAGGTGAAAAGGGAGCAGAACAGATGGTGCATCAAATCTGAGCGATCTGAGCGGGATCTCTTCACCTAAGACCCTCTCTTCTCATCCAGATGCCAATGTCTCAATTTAAGCTTCCTCAGACTGACCTGTCCCTCACTCCATTCCCCCCAGCTCACTGTGACTCTCTTAATAACTGCTTAAGCACATTAATCCTTTATCATGAATCCTCTACCAAGCCACCCCTGTGCTAGTGCTTTCCAGTCCTGACCTTCAGTCCTCAGGAATATAGGCCTGATTTGACTGTCCTCATTTGCAGTAAGTAGGATCATCAGAGAATGGTACAGAAATGCATGGGACTGCTTTTTCTTGCTGAGGATGGATCTTCCTTCCAAGGAACATGTCAGAAAGGAAAGTGAGCTTTCTACAGTTCATGAATGTATCTGCAAAGCTGCTGAGCACCTCCAGCTCCAGCGAAGTCAAAACACTTGGCAGTGCTATAATTCATTTTTTTTACCTTGCGTCTTCCTTGTATATCCCATAAAGGACATGTTCTGCCATGCTCTTCCCAGCAGCTCTGTAGCACTGTAAAATATTAACCCTCCACACTGCCTAGAACTAACCAGTGTACAGCTGAACCCAGAAAAGATTTTAGGATTTTGAAAGCACTGAATAGCTTAAACACAGTTAAAGTGCTTGAAGAGTGTAAACATGGATGTCCAGGTTCCGGCTGGGACAGAGTTAACTCTCTTCCCAGCAGCGGGAGGGGGTGCTGTGTTTTGGGTTTGGTAATGAAAGGAACGTTGATGGCCCATTGATGCTTTGGTTGTTGCTGGGTGGTGCTTGCACCAGGACTTTTCAGCCTCCCATGCTCTGCCAGGTGCAGGGGAAAGCATAGCCGGGGCGGTTGACCCAGCTGGCCAATGGGGTGTTCTATACCATGTGACATCATGCCCAGCTTAAAAACTGGGGGGGAGGCTCTGGGGAGGCAGGCGGTTCCTTTGGTCGGGGTGTGCGGTTCCGTCGGGGCACACGGTTCCTTTGGAACACGTCGGGGTGAGCAGTTGCATTGTGTATCGCCTGCTTTGTATATTCTGTTATTGTTGTTATCATTGTTATTATCACTGTTCTACTTTGTTTTATTTCCATTATTAAACTGTTTTTATCTCAGCCCGCGGGTTTTCCTCCGTGTGCCCTCCCRATCCTCTCCCCCATCCTACCAGAGTGGGGAGTGAGCGAGCGGCTGCGTGGTGTTTAGTTGCTGGCTGGGGTTAAACCACGACAATGGAAGACACAGAAATCCTGCTTGTTCAATCCAGTATTTAGCAAGTGCACCCCTGAAACTTTATCTCAAAGGCTCAGTGAAACATAACTCATTTTCTTAACGCAGACACTTCTCATTGTGGTCTGCAGCGAAGACCTGATAGATGAGATGGACTCTGTACCCTGGCTTGAAAGCTGTGTTTCTTCAGGTTGACAAATGAAAGCAAATTTTAGCACTAGCAGTTCTGTGGACTTACAGACTGTTAGACGAACTATCCAACAACCATTGTGTGGCCCCAAGTTAGTGACACAGGCTGAGGGGAACTGCAGGGACCTAACATGGAAATAATTTCCCCCTCTACTTACACTCCGTGAACTGCACTCAGATTCAGTATTTCACCTCATCAACATGCAATGATGGGGAGCATTTATAGCTGCTTGCATCACCGGTGAAATCTAGCTCACCTGTCTCATCCCTGCACAGTCACTATCTCTGCCTCAGCACTCCAGTTCAAATTGCATCTCCATGTCAGAATTTAATGAATAAGCACCCCCTTGCAAAGCTGCTTGGGGCTTGTTGGGGTTTTTTTTTGCATACGTATGTATCACCGAATGAGCACAACTGTGTACTCAGTGCACATACGTGGATTTATTTCTGGTTATACCTTAAATTCCAAGCCTGGAGAGGGAAAAAGAGGAAAAATTAACTTTGTAGTCTTCATCATGTCACCAACCAGTTTTCAGAAGGTTCTTGCCATTTCTCTCAATCCAGCATCTCTTGTAAGTGCTGGAAACTCTTACCTCCACTTGTAATGACTGCAAGCTATGATTCATACAGGAGCTGGCATCTTCACTCAGAGCAAGCTATGCTGGCGTGACAACAGCAACATGGCTTTCCAGAGCAAATGCAACGTGTCCCTGGTTTGCTTTTGCCAAAACTGGGTCTTGCAGTAACCAAGCAGGGACTCGCTCTCTCAAGCAGGGACTCTCAGGTACCTCTAGTACTTGATGTGGAGCCTCTGGGATAAAAGCCGCTGTGGGGAGGAGGCAAAAATGATAGTGACCAGGAACTCTGCATCTAGCCAACACCTTAATAGTTAAACAGCTCTGCTGAAACAGTGCCGGGTTAAAAACCCGGTATTCACAGCACCTCCAAGAGCTTTGTCAATAGGACTGAGCTTTGTCAATAGGACTGTCAACAGCAACGACAGCAATGTCAGGGTAAATATGATCGTGACAGCAATGTACACTGCTATACCATGCAATACTGGCTCAGAGGAGTACTTGAGAAGATGTTTGTGCATTAGGATTAGTAAAACGTGGCAGGGAGCAGCCTCAAGTCAATCTTAGCCATCTCTCATATTTGACTAGTTCTGCATTCAGCAAAGGATATTTTAAAGAAAGAACATATTTTCTGGTAAATAATTTCTGAAAAGTATGTTGACAATAAGATTTTAAAGTGCTGACTGTTTGAAAAAAGCCTAGCTTTTACTTAGCTACCAGGGGGCTTATGTGTCGTGGCTTGATTATTTTGTGTTGTTTATTAAAATTTGTTCCAAAATTGCACCTTGTCCTGGTTCTGGCTGGGACAGAGTTAACTTTCTTCCCAGTAGCGGGAGGGGGTGCTGTGTTTTGGGTTTGGTAATGAAAGGAACGTTGATGGCCCATTGATGCTTTGGTTGTTGCTGGGTGGTGCTTGCACCAGGACTTTTCAGCCTCCCATGCTCTGCCAGGTGCAGGGGGAGCTGGGGGGGAGCATAGCCGGGGCGGTTGACCCAGCTGGCCAATGGGGTATTCTATACCATGTGACATCATGGCCAGTATAAAATAAGGTGGGGGTGGGGTGGAAGGCAGAGGGGGAGGGCTGGGGAGGGCTCGTCGCACGTGGTTCTTTTGGGACACGTGGTGGGTGAGCAGTTGCATTGTGCATCGCCTGCTTTGTCTATTCTGTTATTGTTGTTATCATTGTTATTATCACTGTTCTACTTTGTTTTATTTCCATTATTAAACTGTTTTTATCTCAACCCGCGGGTTTTCCTCCGTGTGCCCTCCCAATCCTCTCCCCCATCCTACCGGAGTGGGGGGGTGAGCGAGCGGTTGCGTGGTGTTCAGTTGCTGGCTGGGGTTAAACCGCGACACATCTTTACACCATTTCTCAGGATTATCTGAATATAAAACGGCACTATATCAAAGATGCTAGCATTTGCCTCAGTTTACAGTTGACAATCTAATGGAAAAATCGCACCACACATTTGGAAAATCTTTAAAATATATAATTTCCTGAATTTATAATGAAGTGTGGGTACCCTCTCTAATTTTAGAATTACAATAAGAATGAAATGCACACAGCCTGCAGGCAATATGTTTTCACTCGTTTTTCATTTTCCTAGAAATTGTATTAAGAGAAAGTCTGCACGTAATTTACTAAAAAGAAAACAGAAATATTACCATTGACTAGCACACAAATTACGAAGACCATCTTCCTAGTGGAAAACCAATGCCTTCAGTTCCAGCCCAGACAACTTAACTATACCATGCTATTCCTCACAAGCAAATGCAAGCAGCTTCCGTCGATGAAAGACTTTACTGTGCCAGATTCGGTTTGTATTTTTTATTTATAGGATTTCTCTCACTTCAGGGCTTTTCTAAACTAAGGGAAATTGGAATAGTGCAACTATGGCAATATTGAAAACGTGCATTATTTGGCTAAACAGTGCCAGTGAAACCACATTATTAACCATCTACACAAAACAGAGGGGTTATTTTCTGTAGAAAATTAGAACAATCAGAGCAACTCAACATTTCTGTGTGAGGATAAAGTTCCACTTTCTATACTAGAATTTAAGGGTTCAGGTTTTTCCTTTTTTTTTAAACATAGAGATGGTTTTGGATGTTAAATGATTTTCCAAGGACTTAATTCTCAGCAAGAAAAACATTCTGAAACTCTTTACAGTGCATTTTTGTGTACTGTAAGTATCAACAATTATCCTTATCATTAAACTACTGGTATCAGACTGAGGTCCTGCCCTGCAGTTTCTTTTTAAAATCTTAAAAAAAAAAAACAAAAAAAAAMCCCCACACTTGGAGAAAAGAGTTGCAAGAAAGAACAGACTTGAAAAAAATACAACATAAAGACAGCAGATTATTCCATGAACAGGCTTGTCCCAGCTGTGCATAACATCACATGCAGCTGAGTCCCTAATAAAGTTCCTAGACAAGACTTTATGTAGAAGAAACAGTAATATGAAAGCTGCCTTATAGATGAGCCAGTAAAAGCAAGGATTTGCAGTCAGAAATACTGGGTAACATCCTGTAGTCAACAGCCAGTGGATAAAAAAATTAGAAATATTCCATCCAATTATGCACAAATTTTTCTATTATGCCTGGAAACATTTCTAGCTGCATGCCTCTAACATAATATAATTGATCAATTCAGATTATCCTAAAATTTAAACCAAGGGCCACAGTGCAACGTAGAGATCTCTGGGACAGAGCCTACCTAGGCCGTTCTGCATGGCACTTCGAAAGCCTGCAGGTCTGAGTTCAGTGGGAATGGAGCTACAGAGGCTTAAACGTATGTACATGGAAAAGGTCCCTTTGACTTTGGTTGGCTCAGTCAACCCAGGCTCCAGTTCTTAAAGACATTTATGTAATCAAAAGGATGGACAAGCACTGAGTGGGATTTTCAGAGGTCTCTGTAGGCATGTAAACATATATAAAATCTGACCCCAATTGTCTAAAAACCTGTCAAAGCGTTAGACAGACAAGTTCCAAAGCTTTGGCCAAAAGAGCTCAATTTGTGTTCTCAAGCAAGCACAGTTCTTATTAACATCAGTGCAAGATTTGGCATGTACAACATGGAGATTTAGGGATGGTGCATGATTAAGAAACAGAGAGAAAGCCCAGAATATTCATGTTTTACATATAGAGGCACTGGTGTCTGGCACACAAAAAAAGACTTTGGAAGAATAGCTCTATCTACCATGGAGGACTCTCAAGAGTTTCAAGAGCCCTCACTTATTTCCTCTTGGAGATTCAAAACCAGAAATGCAGCCTTTGGACAACTGGAGTTCAGAACAACATGCTACTTACACTGCTGAATGTTTGGCAGAGCGACTAAAAATAAGACTATATGTCATGGGACCAGTAAAATGGAAGGCGGTGTCTAAGAAAAACCATGAATCTATTGTTGCATATATTTTACATTGTTGCATTGCACATCTTCATTAAAGTCTGTTCTCGCTATGCTTCATTAGTACTGGATCTATTGCACCAAACAGATGAGGAAATTTCTTCCAAAATTATCCATTTCTGCTCATACTGGTTCATTTCATGATTAGAATGAGAAGTGGCCCTAGACAAAATGCATGCTAGTAAAAACAGCTGAATAAAAGTAATTACGAGCAGGATAGTAATTTATTTTAAGGTACACACCTCAAAAGCACACCACTAACCTCCTTCAGGAAATGCATCCAGATAAACTTCTTAGTCTCTCCAAAGATAACAAAAAAAACCCTTAAAAATATAAATCTTTCCATCTGTGGTACTCCAGACTTTCTCTTCTCTTGCCAATTAAAAGACAGACGATAAACCAAAATATTTCTTAAAACACAGTAGGTTTCGAAGATACCAGAAGATATTTTACTATATCAACTTGACAGTGTTTCCAACTAATTCTTTCTTGTGGTTGCATTTATTCCAGCCTTTGACTAGAGTTAGCAGAAAATATACAGCCATTGTTCATTCAAAAAAAGGAAAAAAAAGAAACCTTTATCCCACAAATATGAGCTGACATGTCGTACCCTATAGTCATTCCAGGGACATTGATATCAATATCTAATTTCTTTGAACTCTCTCCAGATATGACTAACCCATTAGCAATTAATTACAAACACTGGAAAACATGCCAAGAATAACTGAAGATCACAGTCTAGGTAACACAGAGCTTTCTAACATATGTAATTACTAATCTAATTTTTGTAAACATTTTCAGCAGGGACATGCACACATTAGATACCCATTCATCCAACTGTGTCATGGAGTGCATTTGCATTTGAAGCCARTCAGGTCTCTTACACATAACTGTTCATGCAGATTCAGCAGATATCTGGATATGTCTTGTTTGGAGGAATAAAGCAGAACCTAGAAGGGTTGTTTTGGAATTATATTGAGGAATGACACAGGCTCTTATTTATGAATTAGAAACCAAACGAAAAGGAGAAAGGGTGAAAAAGAACACGCTGACATTAATACAGGGGCTAAGCGTATTGAACTGGCCTGACCAGCTTTCTTGAATTTCTGCTGATGTTCTTCCAAAAGGACTTCTTTGGCAATGTGCTTGGACAGCTTCATCTCCTCTTCTCTCAGAAAGAGCTGCTCCAGTCAGAGCTGCTGATTATTTACTCTTATGGCGAGCCCAAAACAAAAAAAATCTCTATTGTGTATTCCTTTATTAATGCTTTGCACCATTCTTTAGGTGTCTGCAAACACGTCTGGCTTCTTCCAATTGCAAACCGCCACCAGTGAGAGAGAGTTGGTCGGGGGAGCAGTGAAAATTACTACCACCAAACTCAGCAGTGATGTTATTGGTACCCCTCTCTGGATAGCCCTTATTCTGACTTTGCCAAGGCAAGATGTCCTTCCACTCTGCTGCAAATTGCAATATCCATACTCAACGGATGCAGGAGCATGCCGGAGCAACCCAAGAAAGAAGCCAGAGGGACAATTCCCCCCTGCCTCACACCAGATCTAAGCCTTGAGTTGATTTACACCCCTGCTTCACACTGACAGCATTTCACCCTTACGTGCATGCATCTCAAGAGCCACTGTGCTACGTGCAAGACAAGAGAAAACAAGATCCACCAGATCTGAAGGGCAGTCCCTGTCCTCCCCGCCTGCTCCGCTTCCACCTGCCCAATTGCAAGTAAAAGGTGCATGCTGGCACCGAAGAAAAGGATGGGAGTTAAGATTGAGTGTTATCATGGAAATCACTGAAAAAGTGACAGTGTCCCTGTTATGTTCACCTTCCTAACCCTGGTGATGCTGCCAGTTCAGTCTAAGGTTTCAACAGCATTTGTCTACTGAGATTACACTGAATGGTCAGAGCAAACCGGCACCTCCAGCCGGAGTCCCATTACATCTACAAAGCCAACAACAATGCTGCAAACCAGCCCTTAGCAAAGCAGTCCCCTATGTGGGGACTTTGCTGGTGTGCCAGATGGAAGGGCACATTTCACTTACTGCCCTGCGGAGGCACTACCTGCCCCTGTCCTGGCTAGATGAAAGGTTGGAAGCAATTTATGACCCACACTTTCCAGTAGTGATAGAAAAAGAAATGCTACCACACCCAACAGATGAACACACTTAGTCTTGCAGGACAGACGTACATGTTTTTCCTCATGTCATTTACAATATCGACAAGCTGATCTGTCTGCAATCACCTTTTCAAATTTAACCATTTCACTAGAGTGGGAACACAAGCGCTGAAATGCTGCTTCTAATGGGGCACGAATACTAGCTCTTCTGTAACCATGCCTGTTCGTAACCAAATTACTCACAACAGCAAACATCCATGAAAACAACTGCACTGAAACAAAGCACTGAAAGGCTTTACAAAACACAGAGGACATCTGAGAAGTTCAGGCATCCCAAATTATATTTCCAAAGGGCAAGCTCCACATTACCAGCTTCATAAAGCCCAGCAGCAGGAGGAAATAAAACTGAACAGCTCTGTTCCCCATTTAAACATCTTTTATGTCACTGCTCTTAGATCAGGTAAAAACATAAAGTATGGTGTCCAGTTTGGCCCTTGGAGGTACAGCCACCTTTGCTAAAATCAGGTTTCATTTCAAGCTGCACCAACATCACGCTACAGTGGAGTCTAACCCTGTGGTTGCTAAAGCAAGCAAAACATTCAGGGATGCGAGGGGAAATTTAACCTACTTACTGTCTGCCAGATTGGAACAAACGGACCTGGGAATACTTCTAAACCAGATAGGAACAAAAATAAAGCCTCGCAGAGCATTTTAAAAGGCTTATGTTTAGAACAACTGTGCAGCATGAGAATAAATCTGCCAAAGACAAAAAGGCAAGAAATTAAAATCTCGTGGATGTACACTTTTGAAAGATGATAGATAGGGAAAGGGCAGTCAAAAGATTTCTCTCTCTGCAGCACAGCTGCACAAGTTAAACATTTCATAGCTAAGAGCACTGTGTTTGGTAACTAGCCATTAAAAAAAAAAGTTATTTAAAGGTAAGGCTCCTCATTGTTCACATTTGGCGTCCAATCCAATACATAGAGCAAGAAGCAGGGTTGGGGGGTGTGGCGAGGAGAGCAGTATCTGGGACAAATACATCATTTGGCAGGCAGCACTGGTTCYGTGCCAGCAACTAGAAGTGATGCTTGAGCCAACCCTGTGAAGATACAAGACATGCAGAAGAAACCCACTCTCCCATTGCCCTCCAATGCATGGAGACCGTTCAGGAAAGGGGTGAGAAAGGGAGACAGCACCAGAGACTATCTTGCTGCTTGGCAGGCGGTGCTCAGTGAGACTGACCTGCTCATCTGGGTGGCTGCAAATGTGGGGTGTTTGTCACTGGAACAAGGTGCAAATCTGAACCACAGCCACAGCTGTGCAACATCCAACGCTGGGCTCGGCTAGAGCAGTATCGTTCAAGCTCCCTGTTTTGGTGTCATTCTGTATTTATTAGTTTCACGCTTTAAAAACAACCAGCTCACTTCTGCTACCTATGGAATATTTTTCATGCCAGGAATGTACAATGTCTACGACACCAGCAGTTAACATTAGGAAAAGACATTAAGAAATGAATGTCAGCAAAAAGCCCCAAAAAACCAAAACACAGATATATTTTAAACAAATGTCCATGAAGAACACACGTGGTAATGTTATCACT
This sequence comes from Oceanodroma leucorhoa, assembly GCA_030449065.1. Taxonomy (NCBI): domain Eukaryota; kingdom Metazoa; phylum Chordata; class Aves; order Procellariiformes; genus Oceanodroma; species Oceanodroma leucorhoa. The sequence continues at coordinate 1,538,478 of JASVER010000100.1, forward strand.
GGACTAAACTGTTCAGTGAAACAGAGGAACACTGTCACCTGCCTCTGCTTTAACAAGTGCTTCCACAGAAAGTTAAAGACCTTTAATAATTACTATTAAGAAATCCACTCTTTACCCAACTGTCTACCTCAAATACTCAGTGCCAGTTTCAGCAAGGCTCACATATGCCTGTAGCTTTCTTAATGCTTGCTCATAACATCTGATTGCCCCAACAATGCTAGTAGTTCTACCATTAGGCATAAGGGCAYGGAGAAATATGTGAGATGTCGAGCCCCATCCAGAGGGACTGGTGCAAGGTAAGGTGAAGGTTTTGTGCCTGGCTCAACTTCATCAACTCCATCCAGCCCCTGCACTGACACCACGTGCTGCTGCCGTGCATCTCACAGCCAAGTGGGATTCCCAGTCGCCAGTCATATTCCAGATCCTGAATGATGCACAGTGAGGGCACTCACTTGGTTTTCCTTGCATGTCCCCATTCACGCCACACTAAACTCCTTTGTCACCGAGGTTAACATAAGCAAGACGTATTTCACTAGTGCARTAGTCTGCACTTTTGAGTCCCTTGAAATCAGGGAGGGATTTTGATCAGGGTGTAAGAGCTGGAGCAGCATGTGCTCTCTGTGCCACGCAGCAGAGAGGGAGCAGTTGGGAGCACCCTTGGTGAGCAGTGCGTGCACACATGCCTGTAAAATTAAATTCACAATGCTTGTAAATCTTCTCAAACCACCCTTACCACAAAAAATCAAGGATTGCCCTTTATGGCAGTTTCTAGACAACCTTCTCTGTTAACTGTGAAGAAGAAGCTGGCAACCAGACAGGCCATGGGTTTCATTTACAGCAGCAAAAGTTCCTGAAAAACTGCTCTCCCCAGCAGTCTGCAACCTCCCACTCCCAGCCCCCTCAATCCCCAGCATGCACTGCAGAGGCCTTTACGAACACAAACCAAACCAGAATAAAATAGGATTTGGTCAGAACAAACACTGTGTCTTGCCCCAGGGTATGCACGGTCATTCTATCTGTCTGCCCAGGTTACTCCGTGCTCCCCTAGCATAACAAGCAAAGGCATCCCATAAGGAAGASCAAAAAAACCTTTCTGTTTCTGTCAGCAAAATGCAGGCATATTGCCTTGCACAGGCAGGCCTGGTGGCTTCCATGCTGCAGGTGCAGTGGAGTGCACAAGGTCCACATGCACCACACACAGCAAGCTGCATTTCCTGACAAGCATCAGGCAGTACCAGTTAGCTCTTCCATTGCCCATTTTTTTTGCCTTTTTGCTGCCTAGCTGTAGTCCCCTTCTCCTCAAGGTATCACTGGCTAAGGCATCATCCCCAAAAGAYACTGTTGAATATTGTTCCCTCCACTTGCCAAAAAAACCTATTGCTTTGGCCCTGTCTGTGGGGAAGGGTATTTTGTGTCTCACTTCTACCACACTGCCAGCCCTTGCTGATATGAGAGCCAAGAAAGCAACGGGAGTGGGTTACTGCCAAACTGCCAGGACAGCTCATGGTGCTGTCCAGGTGCAGGTTGGTTTGCAACTGTTCATTCACGTCCCCTCTCCTTTATCCTTGTTATTGCATGTGTGTCCTCCACGACACAGCTCAAGAGCATGAACCCAGCAGGGCTCAGCCTGCTCCTGACCTTGGGCATCGCCTGGAAGCCAACCGTGGTGGCTCAGGCACTYGTTAAGATCACAAACCATTCCCACACCTTCTTTCTTGAGCACTTTTCCCCTCCACCTGGAGAAGTGCAGATTTCATCAGGGCTGCAGYACATGACACTCCTCAGCGGAGCCATGCATTTACCAAAACACATTGCTTGTTATTTTTGCCCACTTCTGTAGCTGAGAAAGCCTCTCGCACACACTTCCCCCTCAAAAGAAGCCATTTTCACATGACTTTGGAGAAGGACCTAGCTGCTCTCGGTGGTGCAGGTGGGAGGGTAGAGGTTATTCTCCCCATTTTGTGCCCCTCTGACCTGTTAGACTGCCAGACCTGCAGTCCCCATCCCTCAGGGACTGACTGGATCACTGGTTTTGTGCTCTGGAAACAACCCTGATTTTGGAGCGATGAGGTGGCAGTGGCGAACAGGCTGTTTTCCTTTATAAACCTGACACTACTGGGCAAGCAGAAAATCCAGCCATATGATTAGGAAAAAAGCCTAAGAAACAGAGGTCTTGYCCTTGCATCCAGCCTTGGGGAAGGTGGTCTGTTCAAACACAAACCTTTCCAAACTCCAGCGCAGACACATACAGCAGGATTGCGCAGCTCGAGCCCAACGCTGCGACGTCCTTCTCTCATCCTCTGGAGCTCATCCCTTTGCCGGCAGAAGGCAAACCACTGTAGCTGCCAGTGCTGCCGGGCAGAGCAAGGCAACCCCGGCTCATTGYCCCGGAGGTTTGTCTCATCTTGGAGCGCAGTCAGGAGCTCAGTGGTCTCCGACTGCACATAATGCACTTTAGCAACAAAATACCCTCTAGCCCAGGTCCCTCTGACTCAGTTCCTCCTTCTGTAAAATGGGAGCCACGTTTCTGTACTGCAAAGGGTAGTATGCTGTGGACAGCCACATGGCCTTCCTTGGGGTCTTCAGGGGCAGCTGGATGGGACCAAGGCAGACCATTGCTGACCACACCATTTCGGAGGGAACTGTAGTCTCCTGCCTAGAAAATCTGATTCAAAACTTGGGTTTCCCTTGAGAGATTTATACAAAAATACAGTAAGGTCCTTCTGGAAGCACCAGTCCTGAGTTATGTGGCTTTTGAGGCAAACTCAAGTTCGAGAGTCCCACCTCACCTCCCACCAAAACAGCACCGAGGCGTGTAACCACCAGACAGTGCACCAGACAGTTTTTTCCATCAGTTTATTTCCTACTTGAATGGCTGGAAACTTCCCTGCATTTTTTCTGTTGTTTTCTTCCTTCTCTCATTCACCATCTAAGGATATTACTGACATCTATCTCTTCAGAGCACTCAGGCAAATTACTTTTTCAAAACTTTAGACCTTCTTCCCCTTCGCAGTATATTCTGATACCAAACTATGCCAAAACTGTCTTCCTGCAGTCTCCTACCCTCAGAAGACAGGAATATTGGTTTCTTAAAACAGTTGATCACAACTGCTGCTTTTCACTGTCTTGAGATAAAATACGGGGGCCATTGCACAGTAGTAGCCAACTACTAATGCAAATCTTGACTTTTAATGACAAAACTACAGCTGTAGCAAAGAAAGCAAATTACCCAGAAAAACACTAGCAAAGTAGTTGTTTACAAAATAAAAGCTTTTCTGAGGCAACTCTGGTACAGAAAGTCCAAAAGTACCACCCCACCCTTTTCCACGCCTATCTGATACCAGGCAGATGGTGGTAGTATCAGGTGTCTGCTGTACACTTATATCAGATACAATAAATAATACACAACTAACGCAAGATACCAGTTTCATTCTGTTCCTACTTACTTGAGACTGCACTGCATGCATTACCTTATCTCTAGCTGAATGCAACACATCTGCCCAAACCCGGCACTGAAGACTGAATTAAATTTCCTTGGCAGTAATATTATTACATGTGTAGCATGTTTATCTAGTGCTGTCTTTTCTATTTTCTGTCTTAAGTGTCTTGAAAATGTAAAAGAAATTCAATTTGCCACCTACTCAAATACTTTCTACCAAACAATCTAATGGGTCAAACCATGTGAAAAATGGTAATGCCGTTTTCTTTTGTCAGTTCCCTGAAACCAGAAAAAAAACCCCMCACACAACAGAAACAATACACTTTCTCAAATAGCATGTCATATCAGCAGGAATTTTACTTTGACATCCTTCTGAATTCCATATACTATAATTATAAATACAGCAAAAGTGATACACTTCTATTATTTTTGAGAAAGTATCTTGTACGGGCAGAGCATAATTGAAAGTAGTGCAGCACTTAAAACAACGCAACCAGACAGGGTCACACTTGTACAATGGTCATGAGGGAAAACTGCTAGACCCCTGATGGCTGTGAGAGTCTTTCAAAGTAGTCATTAAATAGAGAGGAAAGGTGAATCAAGCAGATGAAAATGATCTGTGTGACTTAATTTACTTGACAGTCAATATTAGCATCAATAAGATACATCATGCCTTAGAGAGCATGTATTAATTCACGTAAAAGTGGTATGCAATGGGAACAGCGGCCCTTCCCACTGTGTGAGAAGGACCTTGCTGACAGAGGGCTCTGGCGTCAGTCACAGGGGCCTGGGTCCCACTCTCCCAGTCACCGGTCGGCTGGGAGGAGGCTTTTACACCAGACAGCGCTGCAGACCTCTGCTCAACCCGGTCCCCAAAGCACACGTCCTGGGACATCAGCCCTGGACAAAAAGCCCATGCAAGACYGCAGGAAACTCACTGCACCTCCAGGCTGTGCACTGTGTAAGATGGACAACCCACACAACACCCTGAGGAACGGTAGGTTCATCCACGCAAAAGCCCTGGTCTCTCTGCACAGCCAGGATGTCCCCACCAAGGCTACCAAAGGCTGCCTTGATTTTACAATAAGATTTGTATAGTACTGTCAAGGCAACCAGGTGTGTCCTTCAAGCCTTCCTACCGAGTTGCCAACCCAGTCTAAAACCCTGACAATGACATCTGTGGGGGCCAGGGCAAAACTACATTTGAGCAAAGACTCCAGCTCCCTCCTCCACACAGAAGTCTCAAGAGCCACACGCAGATGGTCCTCCACCTCCTCACTGAGAAGCACAATGAAGTACCTCCTGATGGATGACCTTGGTAGGAAAGGGAATATGCACTGGTCATCCCAATTTTTTCTGAAGACCTATAGTCTGCCAAATAAACAAGAAAGAAAAAAAAACAACTGGCAACTCCCTTGGAATATGTCAGTGAAGATCACTGCCCAGTGGCCATTAGTAGTGGAAAAAAGGGCATTTGATGAAAAGGATGGATATAACATAATATTACAAATTTACTCCAGCTSTGCCAATGGGAACAAGAAAACCTGTCTTCCAATACTGCACAGTGTAGGCAAGTAGTGAAATTCACCAGGTGGAGGCAGCCAAGGAAAGACACTGAACAGCTGAGTCTAGATGCGTTCACTCAGACTTTCCGCTTTTTAATTGTGCCATGACAGTGGTAGTGCATCAATACTAATGAAGTAAAATACAGAGCAATTTGCTCTGTTCTTATCTTATTAAAAAGCATATTCCTCATGCCCAGTGTGAATCTCACAGCCATGGGCAGGGCACCAACATCAGGGAATGGCCACGAGGGGAACGGCTGCAATGAGGGAAATCATCGCCTTCCACTGAAGGAGCAAGAGCAACTTCTCCTCCAGAAGGAAAATAAATCATTGAGCCCAAAGGGCAAGCCCTGAGATTTTAAAACACACACACACGCTGCATTCATACCTCTTTGTTTCATAAAACCTGCTGAAGTGGTTCCAGGTTTTTGCTTCCCCTATCTTAATCTTCACGGTATTATCCCATGTAAATACTTCTGCACCAGTTAAATGGTCTGTAAACTAAGCTAATCAAACACAGCTGAACAGTTTAATCAGTATCCAGGAGGTCAGCAGAGGTGAAGACAGTTTTAAAGATGCCTGACTGGAAAGAGGTCACTTAGCTTTACAGAGTTAACTATCCAACAGGAAAGTATTGAATTTGAAAATATTGAACACACACACGCACACGCACACCCCACGCACAGCCCCCTACTCCTCCCCCCCCCCCCCAAATTAAATTGCAATGGTTAATAGTGCATATCTTTGCTATATGGCTCCGAGCTGCTATTTCTCCTTGACTCCTGGCTAGACCAAAGCAAATTTTAACCATCGTTATGAGACTGTTCAAATGCATACAGCAAACACAGTGCATTAAAGCAGATGCAGAATGTTGAAGACAGCTCAATTAAAGTGTCGAATGTTTCTTGCAAATAAAGGGCTGGGTGAATAACCACCCTCCATATAAATTGCCTGATGCTTTATTCCAGTAATGCTCCACTATCTTGTCGAGCTGTTCCAAAACATGACTTATTTGCGATGCTCAGTATAATGTAGTCTCTTCCAGTCCAAAAGAAGTTGTAAATCCAAATTTTAAAATTTTTAATTTTTTTCTCTGCCAGCCTTTTTTTTCATACGTGTGAATGCATTACGAAGAAGGGCTGCAGTACATTTCCATACTGAAATCAGTCTAATTTTTTCCAAATAGATTATCTAACCAAACAAAAAAGCTAGCTGAAAGAAAACATATTCACAGACAATTTGGGGGAAAATACAGGAAAAAAAAAGCATGGAACTTAATTATCTACTAAAATTTGCAAACATTAATTGACTAATGCTTCTGTTTCTGGGAGGATCACTCACCTGTGTTTTGCTGGATTGCACCATAGCGTCTAATATGTTATAGGACTGAGCCCTTAGAGTATTTATGGTAAGCAAGTAATCGTGACCAGGGTAAGACAAGGGAAAAAAAATCTACATACTGTAGAGGTATATATATTGCATATATAATTTTCTGGCTTTCTTCACTCACCCCCACAATACCTATCTTCTCTCCCTCAAATTAAGACTGATTTGTAAAATATCTGACTCAGCTCTCCCCGGCCAAAAAATCTTCATCTGTCACCAGTATTTCAATCAAATCACACTGCCTGTTCAGCAAACACTCAGCATTGTGCTTAGGCTGATGCCAGGCAGGTCAGACAAAGCCGGTGGAGTCCTACATTGCTTGTTTAATTCATAATATTCAGTTCAGCAACAAGAAGCCATTATGGGATTCTTAGCTATACCCTGCTATGAAGTGAAGCAGTGTGCAGAAAACAGGATTTAACTGAAAGAGGCTTTAGACACAAGTTACTCGATGAGGTTTTTTTACATGTCTTGAGTTGGGGGCACAAGTTTTAAACTTGTAAGGAGGATCTACATTGAAATGTAACTTAAACTCCAGAAGATTTGGAAATTATCAACCTGCTAGTGGATACTTAATGCTCATTCATTTGTTATAAAGACAACACTTCTTTTTAACTGGTTTAGTTCCACAACAGTTATCTGTATTTTTGGAAATCAGAGATGGAAATTTTTAAACCTGAATGGTTTAAAAATAAGTCATCAACACTCATCAAGTCTACTAAAATTGCTAGGATTCACACATCTGGCACAGACTATGCCAAGCACTTTACAGAACAGTTTCAATTGTAGATTACTGGTTGCACAATAAATGTTTGCCTCTTGGGTCTAAAAAATTTAATGCTGAGTCTGTGAGTAAGAGCTCAGTTTTTAAAAAGGCACCCTTGATTTTATAGTTACAGATATGAAGGTTAAAATATGCTTTAACTAAAAAAGAGAAAAAAAAAAAAGAAGCCAGACATGATTTTTCCCCCTAACAAAGATAAAAAAAGACAGTATGAAATCTAAATTTCAGACAGGAAATACTCACTTTCCTGGTTAAACACGGAAAAAAAACACTCTATAAAAAGCCTTCAGTTAAAATAAAATCTGAGCAGATATTTAACCTCACAGTGACCTGGTATGACTACGGACTGCTGTAGAGGGACAATCCACATGATGGAGAACAGAAAACGTTCCACTGAATGAGTACATCGACATCTTCCGTGCAAAACTGGCTCAACAGCAAGGATCAAAATCTCACAGATTAAAAAAAAGTGTCAGTTTCTACATTTTGAGAATAGTTCATTGATTTTGTTCCACCCTGCAATATTTTGCAAATTCTGAGCTATGACATTTGGAATGTTACCAGCTAAAATATGCTGGCTCCTTATGCTGTATTGCAGCGGATTTTGCAAACTATCACGGGGCGATGAGGGTTTTCTCTACAGCTTCAGGAGAACACTTAGCAGAGAACTTAAATACATCCTCTCCCCTCCATACTTAGACTGCAGAGACACCAGAAGTATAGAAATTACGGTCAGCAACTTCAGGTTTAAGGAGAGGAAACAAACAAGAAAGTTAAGAAAACACTGCAACACCAAGTACATGCCAAAAGCTCATATTTCCCTAATTCTGGCTGTCATTCTGGAAACTCCCTGTGCACAACCACACGGAAGCACCTGACTGCAGCCCAGCTAAGGTGTAAATACCATACTAGCGTGCTGTTCAAAAAAGGGAGGAGGTTTCTAACAGTTCAAGCACTTTCCTACACCGGGACTACTTCTAGGGAGGTATCGGTACCGTGACAAGGAGAAAGCTGACGATACGCCAATTGAAAAGTGTTTTCATTTCGCTGCGGCGTTTTCCTCTTCACACCACTGACACCCCTCCGCGCGCCTGTTCACAGACCACACCGGGTCATGCTGTTCTACGTTACAAGGTGGTGCTTTGCAGTCACCGACAGCTTCAGACAGGCGCCCTTTCTACCCCCCTCTTATTTCCTGTGAAAAAGATTGAGTTTCTGGTTGTCTTCAGCCCTGTTGGGAAACATCCATTACACTGTTGTGATAGTGGAAAAACTTCCTACAGACTAGGGGTTTAATCACGAAAGAAAAATCACTAAAAGTTAGGGCTCCTCCTAAGCAGACTCACAGTTCCTCCCTCCCTGCTGACAGACAGACAGACAAACCTCGTCGTGAGGACTTCCCACGGCAGCATCCTCACAGGTTATCCCAGAGCTTTGTGAGCCTTTTTCTTAGAGAGCATGTTTTGATGCCTAGCCCTGACCTTCCCTCCTACTGAAAATTATTGTTTCCTGTCCCAGCCACCTTGGCCACGGAGCAAAGTTACTCCCTTCTCCTTTGCAGAGCGTTTTTTTTGCTAAAAAAATATTTTGGCCAAAAAATTGCTACCCAGCTTGTAATTTCAGCATTTCCCTAATCCTACCACAGATCCGAACCCTGCGTTTTACACCCTGTAGTCTCCAGCCCAGATCTCCAACCTGTTGAGATGATTTTGAAATCTGATTCTGGGCTCCCACGTCTTTGCGGCTCCTTCCGGCCTCGTGCTCCGCGCAGGTGCAATACGGAGGGAGGTGCGTTGTTCCTTCCACTGCATCATTTGGGAAAACACTGGATAGGATCAGGAGCAGGACAGATCCCAGCAGAACCACAGCTCACTCACCCCGTAAGTCAGACACCTTCTCTGCGAGACCTATCTTTTCTCTCCCATCTGGCTACAGAATAGAATAGAGCATGTATAATAATAATAATCATGTATAACAATAATTACAAAAACATCTATACCATGTTAATATAAGAGATTATATTATACTATATTAAATAATGTAGAATACATAATAATAATAAATCAAAATATTTATTTGTAGTACAAATATTATCTATGTCTACATTACATATATTTACAAATAAGTATAATTTTAGATTTGTATATTATTCATATTTGTACATGATACATCTTTACATATTTATAAAATATAACAGCAGTTATTTTGGGACACTACTGGGCAAACTGTTAAGTGATTTCCCAAAACAGCTTGTAAGCACAGCTCTTGACCATGTGGAAATTTACACCCACAAAATAAATGGCTGGGTTCAGCAGAGGCATATTAGAAGCTCTGATTTTTTTTCTTTTTTTTTTGGGGGGGGCTTGCTGCGGGGGCAGGGGATGGCAATTGACACTGGCAGCCAAAACAGCAGAACCCAACAGCAGCTTTTAGTAACCGCAGCTCCCTTGTTGGCGGGCCAGCACACCTCCATACAGGGAAAACACTGCTTAAAAATGCTGCTACCTCTAGAAGGAAAGATGTTCAGCGATGAGGAGCAGAAATACGGCGTGGTGCCTGGCTGTTAGCCATTTCACAGCTTTTGACTGGAGCTTTCCCTTTAAGATGGATTTCTAACCCGCCACTTGTTCCTCTTAGTTTTATTCTGTTTGTCACAACAACGAGCAATCTTTAAGGCAGGATGGGTTAATAGGCAGTTAAGTACCACAAGTCATTCGGAGGCTGCTTCTGGCAGGGCAAAGAAAGAATTTCAACGTAAACTACTAGACCATCAGCAGTTTTTCTTCTSTCCAGCCTTAACCCATGACAGGATAGCCACTGAAATTTGAAATTACTAAATTCAGTTGCTGCCAACTTTACACATATTTTGAATAAAACTGCTATAGAAGATAATTCTATCATGGATACCTTTCTTGTCTATTTCTTTTGTTAAGATGCAGCTGCTCATAGGTGAAGGACTAAACARCAGGACTAAACAATAAAGCTTTCAAACTATAGCGTTGGTGATTCGAGAAAACTACTTCTCATCTAGTCCAGTTGCCAAAGCTAAACAACATGTGTGTTTGCATGTTTGCCCACTGCTATATGTTTATGTTCCTGTTTTTAAAAAACATTTTGGAGGGKTTTTTTTGCCTGATTGTCCACACTGACCAAAGACACTCACTTTGGTCACAGAGGAAAATAATAGGGCAGACCATACAAAAAAGGGTGGGAAAATTAATGAAATAAACGAAGCTGGAAAGAAAAAGGGAGAGGCATCTCTTCCAGTTRTCTTAGGTACTATTTAGGAACCACATATGTAAAATAAGTCAAGTACAGAGACTGTTTTTTAAAAATAATTATTTTGAACTCTTGCAGTGGAAATAAAAATTTGCAGAAGGTCACAGTGCTCGCTCCGTGAATACCATTAATCTAATCCTGTGATTTCATACTTACAGAAAAACTTTTGTTCCTATAACTTTTCACAGGACTAAAACCCTAAGATGCCTGGGTCCAACAGGACTCATGTGATGTCTCTGAGCTAACATCAGTCAAGCGAACAAAAGTTTGCAGATCCTGCCTGTTGCTAAACAATAAATAAGAGAAGGGGTTGCAGCAATATGAAGGAACTCTCCAGTAATACAAGGACTGTGATAAAAACTGGCAGATCAGAAAATGTGGAAAACACCTGTTAATTAAAATAGCCCCGAGATGATGCAAGATAACTTACTTTTTTGCACACAGTCAGACACAAGATATGAGATGGGTCCTTTTCACCATACCCTTCTCAGAAGAAAACACAGTATTGAAAGTTACCTGCTTATATCCCATCCGTGTATGTGCGACTGAGGCTAAATTGCAATATATTCTCACCATGCTGAAGGCATCTATTCTTTTATTTCTGTTTCTATTTTGAGCACTTGAGTTCGGACAGTCATACGAACAAGACCTTTTATTTACTTCAGGGCCCAGAATTACCAAACCAGAAAAATGCAGACAATCAGTGGCCAGCCAAGGGTCTCATTAGGGAATCTGTGCAGTGTACTSGTTACCATGGAAACGAGAGAGGGCTGGCATGCTGTAATTTCTGTCTTGCAAGAGAATTCCCTAATCCTGCCAGTAAATAAAGTTCATAAATCAACAAATCAGAGCCAGGGTCAAGTAACTCAAGATGAAGCAGTCGTGCTCCATGGGTCTTCTTCATTATTAATAGTACTAAGGTTTAAGTCTTTCAAGTTCCTTTCAGCTATTATGCAGATCCATCATGGAAACATTTGACTCAAACTAACACACCTTTTTGAATATTTTTCACAGAAAAGGAACCAGAAAAGCCAATAAAAATTTGCACTACTTTAAGTCACTAACCTTCATCTCACCCCATTTTACTTTGCAGAAAGGTGTGCGGCAATAACCTTTGAAAGCAGAGCCTTATGCTCAGCTTGCTACACTTGAATTACCAGATGCATAACAATCCTCGAGAGGACTAATTGCCGTATATGTTTCTGTGAAGTGCCTTACAAACAGTAGTTAATTTTCACACCACCTCTGTGAGTTGTGCATGGATGGGTTATCACTCCCAGGGTGCAGATGTGGAAAAACAGTGGCACCATGGAAATGAGTGCTGGGATTACAGGTCTGCCCACACTTAAGACCTTCAGACCTCTTCTGTCTGCATTTTATAACTAACAGGGAAGGGAGGCAGAGAGGCATTAAGGTTGGGAGACTGAAAATACCRAGAGATGGCACTGCCAAAACTCCGAGAGCCTGCTGAGCTGGAGTGTGTGGACAGACAGCCCAGTCAAACTGGCAGCAAGGCAAGGTTCGGTGGCCACTGAACGAAGGCGCACCTGGTGACTGCCAGGTGTGAACTGTGAACAAGCAAACTGCTACTGCTTTGGGAACTCGGTGACTATAAACCCGTTATCATTGCRTGAATGAAACAGAATTATACTGTGCTTTTGAAACTTTCAGTAAGTTCAGTTACAGGAAACTWCCTGGTGTTGTACAGAGACTACMAGTGCATARATGCATCAGTACAGGAGCCAYATCAATATATATTTGCTTAAAAAACAAAACRAAACAGAACACTAGCTTGCTACCAATGGCTAGAGAAGTACTTGAGCTGTTACAGTTTTTCCACAAGTTTTATGTTACCTCCTGGAAACCTAGCTGTTTTAGTGGAATACAAAGACCTGTGTCACACTCTTGAGATGAGTTACTGGCAACASCAGAAAGAGTAACTCCACTGCATCGCTCTCTCACAAGCAGCTTTACACTGCATGTAAGACCATCTAYTATCCCCTGAACACTTTCTGTTAATGTTTAGTTCACACAGCATCTTTTTGCCAATTCTTATCTCTTTATTACTCATTTGGATACAAGGTTTTTAAACTGTCAGATTGGTTTGTTAGTTTACCTACAAAGGATTTCAAAGAGCTGATGAACTTGAGCACAAGGTTGAAAAATAGCTTTTTGCTGAAAGCCACAGGTGGAGGGGGAAGAGGGGCTGTGGTTATCACTTAGCCAGCGTGCCAGGCTCAGCGCAGAACAGCAGGTGAGTGCAYGAACCGTGTGACTTCCGACTTCGACTTCCGTGTGGCTTTGGAAGTGGGCAAAAAAAGATTTGGCCAAGCCTGAAATGACGTTTGAAAAATCAGCCTGAGGCAACTGGCAGATCTGACCCCCAAGGCAGTTTTACTCAGCGCCTGGTAATGCCAATCAGCTGGAAGGAGTCTGAACTGATGCACATGCGCTATGGGGCAGGCGTGCAGCCCCAGCGTAGTGCTGGCTGGGGTGATTAGATTAATTGCAGTACCACACAAGTACAGCCCTGTACTCGGTCTGAGCTCTGAATTACACGGAGGGGAACAGAAGCAGCCGCGGGGGGAAACAAGAACTGGTCATTCCTGACCTGAAATGACCTTTTGGGGTTACTATGTTTAAAGAAGGAAAAAAGTTAAGAAAAACAAGCCCAGTCCCCGACCTGAAAAGTTGTCACCCAGAATGTAGCAAAGGAGTGTAATAATTCGATTTATACAAATTCTCACTGCTGCTAAGAGGCACACTAAGGGCTTGGTCCCATTTCTCTTCAAATAAACAGAGAAAAGGAAAACCATTACTGTCCCCGGCAGTTCACTGTCAAGCTTTAGCATCTATCGCAGTTTTAGCATTGCAGCACTACTTGCAGGGGTAGTATTTCTGCTAAGGATAGTGGGGGAATGGCAGAGAAGGCAGGCAAAAGCAAACTTCACGGATTAACAATTCAAATGTTGAAAGCCAGGCATATACGAGGACTTCATCTTTACCCGGTGTATTGTGTTGTTACTATGACAGATCTTCATTCACTGGAATGGAAGCAGCCTTACTCCACATCTAGTACTACTGAATAACCAGCTGTGTTCAGGGGATATTTATAACCATTAACACTGTAGATGGAAGGTGAGTTTTAACATATGTGTCACAGTTATTCCTTTGGCTGGAAAGTGGCTCTGTTTCTGACAGCCGGAATTAAATTGCGGAAGGCTCAATGTATCTCTCCATCGTTTTCACTCTTTTCCTTTGCACTTAACCATCTTTTCCAAGCTTGTTTCACAGTTTTCTGGCTTTCCTTGTCACTCCTGCCTTGTCTCGGTGACAAGCCAAGTTTGAGAGGGGCTGCCTTTCCCGGTGCGCACCCCTCTGCCTGCTCGGGCTGGGGGTGAGAGGGACCCCCCGGCGCTCCCCTGCCATCCTGCGGGAGGTGCCGGGGGGCGGGGGGGGGAGAGGGGGGGAGGGAGAGGGCTGAACGCCCCGGGGGGGGCCCAAACCACACCGCCAGGCACCGCCCCTCTGCCCCCCGCTCGGCGCAGCCGCCAGACTCCAGGGTCCCCAGACCGCAGCCCCCAGACCCCAGGATCCCCAAACCGCAGGCCCCCCGGCTGCCCCCCTTCCACATCTGTTTCAACCCCGCGGGCCAGGGGGAGGGGGGGGCAGGAAGGGTCGCTTTTCTTTTTGCAAGAGGATGCAACGGGAGGTGGGGGGTGACCCCGCTCCCCATGCTGTGCCAAACCGCGTCCCCCCCCAGGCACTTCTGCCCCCCACCTCCCCCTGCAGCGGCACGGGGGGGGTCACACCTCGCCCCGCCACGGCACGCTGCCCCGCCACGGCACGCTGCGCCGCCGACAGGCGGGGGTCCGGGGGGCTGCGCGTCCGCCCCGGGAAGCTTCCCGGAGAGCCCTCCGCGGCGCACAAAGAGAGGTTCGGGGGCTATCGCCCGCCCCGCCGGCGGGCAGCGCGGGATGCACGCACACGCACACGCACCCCCACGCATGCACACACACGGTGCAGCCGGGCGGGTCACGTACCTGCAGGTGCCTGTCCGTGGGAGCGCGGGGCGGGGAGGCTGTGCAATATCGCCTGTATTGCATGGGGGGATTACCGTGATATTGCTCGGGGGCTGGGGAGGGGGGGCTGCTCTGGTCCCTCCGCCCTCTTCCCTCTCCTCCTCCTCCTCCTCCTCCTCCTCCTCCTCCCCGCCGCGCGTCTGTGCGCTGCCCTGCGCGATGGTACTCCGCGCCGGAGGAGGCAGCGACGGGCTCCGGCTCCTGTCAGCTACCGGAAACCGGCGGCGGCCGCACACACCGCAGGAAGTGTGTAACGGCAGCCCGCGCAGGCCGCCCCGCACACCGGGCCCGCACACCGGCCCCGCCGCCATCGCCCGGGCCGGGCCGGGGCAGAGCCCCCGCGCGGGGCTGCGGCCTGGGCGGGGGAGCGCGGCTGGAGGGTGGCTGCGGGGACGAGCGGAGCCGGAGGCTGCCCGGGGGAGACGCCAGCGCCTTCTCGTGTGGCACACGGCGGCAAAAGCCCCGGGGGGTGGCGGCCGCCGCGCGGGAGCCGGCACAGGGCGCTGCGTGCCCTGCGCTGCCGTGGGCGGGAGCGTGTACCCGTAAAAACAGGGAGCGAAACGCCCGCACGCAAACCCAGGATGTGTTCACAAGGAACGCGTTCTCAGCTGACATAAAATAATGTAATCGAATTCCTCTGATGGAGATCTGTTGTCTTACGCCAGATGAGTTACTCAAAGTAGCTGTGTCCAAACGACTGCTACTCAGTTGTTTTGTGCAGATACAGAGATACGCAATTTACTGATAATTCACTTTTTTTGCATGAGATCATCAGTACAGCACCATGTGTTTATGGGGGGTAGATACATACGCATGCATATATGTGCACCCTCCCTATGTCTGTATATAGGGCGGTAAAAAATGCAACTTATCTGTTGTGAAAACTGCAACTTTCTTGATTTGTCTGCCAGTACAGCTCTGAACAGCAACACTACTCATACTAGGATTTTTTTGCAATTAATCATGGGAGGGCTCACCATGTGCTTGCAGCATTTTCTCTGGGTGTTGGTTCTCCCACAATAAGCAAGGCGCGTGCCAAAGCAAACCCTGCTCATCTCCTCAGTTGGGCTTTTTTCCCTGCCTTGTTGCATCACTCCAGAAGGAGACAGGCCTGGCTGCTGCTGGGAGAATATCAGCCTTCCAAGCGGGCTGCTTCATGCCCCAGAGGTTTCCTTTCCTCGTGGTCCTTATGCCAACATTTGCAAAACTTGAATGGGCTAACACATGCTACTAGCTACGATGGCAACAATGCTTACGCAAGAGTATAATGGAGGCAATCTGGAAGTGTATTCATGCCAAAAATAATGCTCTTTCTGGGTTTGCCTGTGATACAGCAGGGGAATTTGGTAGCAGCGTTAACCTTGCCTGGGGAAGATTGCCATCCCTTCTGCTATTGTTATTTTCAGTAAGATGTCATTGTCACTGCAACTCAGCAGAGGCCTTTAATACTTTAAAATTAAGGGCTCAGTATTAGACTCCTGAAGATGGAGAACGCTACATGGAAGAAGTAATTACTCCAGGGAGAAAATAGAATCATAGAATCATAGAATCATTAAGGTTGGAAAAGACCTCTAAGATCATCAAGTCCAACTGTCAACCCAGCACCACCATGCC
Source organism: Oceanodroma leucorhoa (assembly GCA_030449065.1). Classification (NCBI taxonomy): domain Eukaryota; kingdom Metazoa; phylum Chordata; class Aves; order Procellariiformes; genus Oceanodroma; species Oceanodroma leucorhoa. The sequence goes on from JASVER010000100.1 coordinate 1,554,627, forward strand.
CACTAAACCATGTCCTGAAGTGCCACATCTACACGTTTTTTGCACGCCTCCAGTGATGGTGACACCACCACTTCCCTGGGCTGCCTGTTGACAACCCTTTCGGTAAAGAGATTTTTCCTAATGTCCAATCTAAACCTCCCCTGGTGCAACTTGAGGCCATTTCCTCTCGTCCTATCGCTTGTAACTTGGGAAAAGAGACCAACACCCACCTCGCTACAACCTCCTTTCAGGTAGTTGTAGAGAGCGACAAGATCTCCCCTCAGCCTCCTCTTCTCCAGGCTAAACAACCCCAGCTCCCTCAGACGCTCCTCATAAGACTTGTTCTCCAGACCCTTCACCAGCCTTGTCGCCCTTCTCTGGACACGCTCCAGCACCTCAATGTCCTTCTTGTAGTGAGGGGCCCAAAACTGAACACAGTATTTGAGGTGCGGCCTCACCAGTGCCGAGCACAGGGGCACGATCACCTCCCTACTCCTGTTGGCCACACTGTTTCTGACACAGGCCAGGATGCCGTTGGCCTTCTTGGCCACCTGGGCACACTGCCGGCTCATGTTCAGGCGGCTGTCAACCAGCACCCCGAGGTCCTTTTCCACCGGGCAGCTTTCCAGCCACTCTTCCCCAAGCCTGTAGCGTTGCCTGGGGTTGTTGTGACCCAAGCGCAGGACCCGGCACTTGGTCTTGTTGAAATTCATATAATTGGCCTCGGCCCATCGATCCAGCCTGTCCAGATCCCTCTGCAGAGCCTTCCTACCCTCAGGCAGATCAACACTGCCACCCAGCTTGGTGTCATCTGCAAACTTACTGAGGGTGCACTCGATCCCCTCATCCAGATCATTGATAAAGATATCAAACATAACAGGGCCCCAAAACTGATCTCTGGGGAACACYGCTCGTGACCGGCCACCAACTGGATTTAACTCCATTCACCACAACTCTCTGGGCTCGGCCATCCAGCCATTTTTTTACCCAGCGAAGAGTACACCCGTCTAAGCCATGAGCCGCCAGCTTCTCCAGGAGGATGCTGTGGGAGACAGTGTCAAAGGCTTTGCTGAAGTCCTGGTACACCACATCCACAACCTTTCCCTCATCCACTGGGCGGGTCACCCGGTCGTAGAAGGAGATCAGGTTGGTCAAGCAGGACCTGCCCTTCATGAACCCGTGCTGGCTGGGCCCGATCCCCTGATTCTCCTGCACCTGCCTCATGAGCACCCTCAAGATGAACCGCTCATGATCTTCCCTGGTACCGAGGTCAGGCTGACAGGCCTGTAGTTCCCCGGATCCTCCCTCCGGCTCTTCTTGGAGATGGGCATCACATTGGCAAGCCTCCAGTCATCTGGGACCTGCCCTGTTAACCAGGACCGCTGATAAATGATGGAGAGTGGCTTGGCAAGCTCCTCCGCCAGCTMCCTCAGTACTCTCGGGTGGATCCCATCCAGCCCCATAGACTTGTGAGTGTCCAGCTGGCATAGCAGGTCGTTAACTGCTTCCTCTGGGATTATGGGGGGCGTGTTCTGCTCTCTGWCCCCGTCTTCCAGCTCAGGGTGCTGAATACCCTGAGGATCACCAGTCTGACTACTAAAGACTGAGGCAAAGAAGGTATTAAGCACCTCAGCCTTCTCCTCATCCTTGGTGGCAATGTTCCCTCTGGCATCCAATAAAGGATGGAGATTCTCCTTGGCTCTCTTTTTGTCGTTAATATATTTGTAAGAACATTTTTTGTTGTCTCTTACGACAGTGGCCAGATTGAKTTCTAGCTGGGCTTTTGCCTTTCTAATTTTCTCTCTGCATGACCTAACAAGATCCCTGTACTCTTCTTGAGTTGCCTGTCCCTTCTTCCAACAGTGGTAGACTCTCCTTTTTTCCCTGAGTCCCAGCAGAAGCTCCCATTCAGCCAGGCTGGTCTTCTTCCCCACCAGCCATATGGGACTGTTAAAGGGTGAGCGAGTCTTGCTGATCACTCCTTGGCTCTCCAGCCAACGACTCAGGTTATGGATGGGAAGCAGGGAGTGTCGGTTGGTGCGATATTGCCGCCAGTGCACCATTGCCAGGCCCCAGCACATGGCAGTGATTTGGGTCTCCCTAGAATTGCCAGGGTGACAGCACACTTTTTCCAAATATTTCACTAATTTTTCAGGGTTCTGCACTTGTCCAGGGGTGAAGTTCCAAAACACTGGGAGTGCCCACCGCCCTAGGCATTTGCCCGTGCTGTCCCACTCACCCTGCCACTCATAACTATCCAGCCTCGGGGCAGATCTCTGGATGATATTCTTAAATTCCTTACTAACCTTAGACAAAACCAAAACAATATTCCCAAGCAATACCAACCGATGTATCTTAACTACCCAGGGATGTTTAAGGTACTGACAAGTGATTTTAACGAAGGAGACGACATCATAGAGGAAGGTAGTGAAGGTGCCATTCTCTATTTCCTCCATAAAAAATCTCTCAGGGGAAGAGGTATAATTGCTAATTGCCTCCGTGAGGTGGTACCTGAAATACAGTAACAGCTTCATTTCAAATCCCAAATCCCAAATACTCCCTAATGCCAGTGTTTTAATAACAAATCTCCCAGGCAAAACATCACTAATCACTGCAGAGCACAGCAGACTACAAAACCCAACACCGATCTTTAGCATGTACAGCAAAAACAAGAGCATGATGCAGATCAAATAAATTAATATTGAGAACAAATGAATGAATATTGTGACCGGCAGCTATTAACAGACATAAATTCCTCAATACGCTCTATTTAATCTGTTGTTATCTCAACCCTTCGAGCCCCACGTTGGGCGCCAAAAAGGACTGTCATGGTTTAACCCCAGCCAGCAACTAAACACCACGCAGCCRCTCACTCACCCCCCCACTCCGGTAGGATGGGGGAGAGAATCAGGAGGGCACAAGTAGGAAAACTCGGGGTTTGAGACAAAAACAGTTTAATAATGGAAATAAAACAAAGTAGGACAGTAATAACAACAATGATAACAACAACAATAACAGAATATACAAAGCAGGCGATGCACAATGCAACTGCTCACCCACCACGTGTCCCGAACAACCACGTGTCCTGAACAACTGTGTGTCCCAAACACACTGCATGTCCTGAATGTGAGAGTCCTGCCCGCCYCCCCTCGATTTTTTTACTGGCCATGATGTCACATGGTATAGAATACCCCATTGGCCAGCTGGGTCAACCGCCCCGGCTATGCTCCCCCCCAGCTCCCCCTGCACCTGGCAGAGCATGGGAGGCTGAAAAGTCCTGGTGCAAGCACCACCCAGCAACAACCAAAGCATCAATGGGCCATCAACGTTCCTTTCATTACCAAACCCAAAACACAGCACCCCCTCCCGCTACTGGGAAGAGAGTTAACCCTGTCCCAGCTGGAACCAGGACAGGTGACAACTCTGAAAATGCACAGACTGGATTCTCAAGGGTATTTCAGGCCTCTGGTGAGGTAGCATAAGATTTTCAAAAGCGCCTTGGAGGCTGAYCTTCATATGCCTTTTTCTGTGTCACTACTAATTGTTAGTTGCAGTCCAGTAACACATCTAAAAAAGGAAGGACCAGCAGGAAGTTAGTTCTGCTCTGATATGCTCAGGTGTGAGTGCRAAGTAGCCTCGTGACGCCCACGATGACAGGATTTGTCTGCAGTGTTTCCTACAGCATCATGCACACGTGAAGGAAAGGTGGCTGCTGAACACGACAGTCTGAGGTCTCAGCCAGCAGAAAACTAACAGGTACCTCTGTCAGGTTGTTAGCGGCCCCAGATGGAGCAAGAAGAAAATTTAGAGCTGACCCAAAGGCTGGGTGCTTTTCCTGGGCTGTGTAGGCTTTTGTAAGCGGTTACCTGTTTTGCATTTCATCAATACACACCATTATTCATTTTGACCTTAATTCTGACCTGAAGCTAGGTGGTTTGCTTTTTTTGTTTTTTTTAAAGTCGATGGCTAACTGCAATGCTAACAGATCCAGTCACTGTGAGTCAGGTGGTCTTTATTGCTGGTACTTAGTGCCCCACGTTCCTTCAGGACGTCCAAAGGAAAATGCGTGTGTCCACATGTGTGCCATAGGCTGTGTTGTGAATCTCCAAGTGGAGTCTGGGAAGGGCAGGAGTCTTCTGTTAATCAGTGATTACTGGAAAAAGACAAAACCTTTGCAGTGCATTGTGATGGCTGAATCCCTCCTCCTCAGATTGTCCCGTGCTGCCTTCCACTTAGGAAACAAGCTCAGGACACTCCTTGCCTGATCATGCCTTTTAATTCAGGCTGGTGTTTCCTACAGGACCAGAAAGACATCTGCTTGAGCACTTGCATAAGTCTCTCCTGCCCCAATCAGGCAGAGTGGTGTTTGCAACACCTAACCATAGCAATCTACTGCAGGCGGCTGGGGCAGAAGACCACTCTCCTCAAGCTTCCCTGTTCAAATCAGGCGCCTTGTGGGCTTGTGTTCCCTGTTACTGACCCAGAAAGGAGCATGCCTTCCTCTCTTGTGGATCCCTTTAGCGTTCTGTGCCTTGGTTTCTGACCTGTGGAGAAGGGACGTAGGGTCAGTGCTAAAAGCAGCATTACAAACGCTGAAGTACTGTCAAGCAAGGTGCAACCAGATGCTGTGGTGAAGGACTGGCAGAGCAGAAGCACCACAGTCTACCAAAGGTGAATTTGTTCTGAAATCATCTCCAGAAGTGACAGAAATCTTATGGCAACATACAGTGCCCCCACAAGTAATTTTTGGACTGGCAGGTAAGTGAAGGGTAAATCAACTGGCAGCACTTTGCTTTGAAAGATTGTGTGTGTTTAATTACAGATGTTCCAGGAATACGGATATGATGCTTCACAGACTCTGCTTTTAAAAACTTCCCTTACATAAAGAGAAGGTGTGGGGGTGTGAGGGAGAAGTTGCCTGGTTGATCTTCCTCTTTAAGCATCACTCTTAAGCAAATGGATCATGTTGTGATGCTGCTTTGCCATGCCTTGGTAAATGAATTGACCTTTCAAACATTAAATTTCCAATGTTTTCTATAGGAAACCTAAAAAAAAACCCCCAACAGGCAAACATCTTATTCACTGCTGTATTCTGTTCTCTTTATAAGCAGTTCTCCAAGGAACCTCCCATTAGCATCATCCCTGTCCTGTCCCTGACAGTGCCAGACAGCCGGTGTCCACAGAGGTGCTCTCAGCCCGCTTGACGGTTTTTATTCTGGTGCTGCCTACGCCAGAGTAGCTCTGCTACACTATTACTGAAAACGCAGGAATACAAAGCCCTCTGCACAGGCCATGAGGGAAGGACTCTGCCTCCTTATTCACGAACTCCCAGCATTGCAGGAGAGTGTTGTAATACCCCACCTCCACTCGTCACACCAGTCGTCTGCAAGTCAGACCATGTGTCTTCCTGCGGGAAGGGAGGAAACTGCCACCCACCTTGCTGTCCTGGACTTCCAGTCCTCATGGCTGGGTGTCTGGGAACTGTACCTGCCTCGCAGACCCGCCTCTTGCTCTGCTCCTCCAGAGCATCGGTGTTCCACCAGGGAACCCACCCCTCGTCCAACCCATTAACACGGACTTCCAGGCGCCTGCCTCTCACCAAGCCCTTTCATCTAGAGAGGTGTGTGAGCAAAGGCCGAGAGGGTCTACCTTGTGTTTAGTCCTCTGAGAGGGGACTGCAGGAGTGCTCCAGACTGACACACGGACCTTGGGGGTGGGAAGCTGGCACCTGGGATTTTCTGTGCTCGTATCTTTGACTCAGCTGGATCAGTGAAGGTCCAGCTGTGTGCCTGCATGCTGGAAGGCTACCTCAAAGAGGCTCCCCTCACAGTGGTAAAGAGGAGGCAGTGTGGGACACCACAAGGTGGGTACACACCCCGGGGCACCCTGTGGTCTTACCTGCGTGACCACGGAGGGGACATGAGGAAGTGGGATGGAAAACCTACCTTGACCCTAGATGCACGGGTACGTGAGTTGCAGGGAAAAACAACCACAAAAGGGGGTTCTTCCAGRAAAACTGCTGCTCCGGTTTCCAGTGAGCAGTTCCCCAGGCAGAGCAGAAGGGCTGATTCCACTTCTGATGTTAATAAAGGGACTTCTGATTAAGTGCGTAGCGAATACGATGACCAGGACTAGAGGGRCCCTGCCTCCAGCCAGGTGGAGGAAAGGGACAACTGGGTTTACTGGACTGTGTGGGTTCGATGGCCTGGCACATCAGGCCCACAGGAGTACAAGGCTCTTGTAGACACCGGCGCACAGTGTAYCCTGATGCCATCAAGCTTTAAAGGGGCAGAACCCATTTGTATTTCTGGAGTGACAGGGGGATCCCAAGAGCTGACTGTATTGGAGGCTGAAGTGAGCCTAAGTGGGAATGAGTGGCAAAAGCACCCCATTGTGACTGGCCCAGAGGCTCCGTGCATCCTTGGCATAGACTATCTCAGGAGAGGGTATTTCAAGGACCCAAAGGGGTACCRGTGGGCTTTTGGTATAGCTGCCTTGGAGACGGAGGAAATTAAACAGCTGTCCACCTTGCCTGGTCTCTCAGAGGACCCTTCTGCTGTGGGGTTGCTGAGGGTCGAAGAACAACGGGTGCTGATCGCTACCACAACAGTGCACTGGCGGCAATATCGCACCAACTGAGACTCCCTGCTTCCCATCCATAAGCTGATTCGTCAACTGGAGAGCCAAGGAGTGATCAGCAAGACTCGCTCACCCTTTAACAGTCCCATATGGCTGGTGGGGAAGAAGACCAGCCTGGCTGAATGGGAGCTTTTGCTGGGACTCAGGGAAAAAAGGAGAGTCTACCACTGTTGGAAGAAGGGACAGGCAACTCAAGAAGAGTACAGGAATCTCGTTAAGTCATGCAGAGAGAAAATTAGAAAGGCAAAAGCCCAGCTAGAACTCAATCTGGCCACTGTCGTAAGAGACAACAAAAAATGTTCTTACAAATATATTAACGACAAAAAGAGAGCCAAGGAGAATCCCCATCCTTTATTGGATGCTAGGGGGAACATTGCCACCAAGGATGAGGAGAAGGCTGAGGTACTTAATGCCTTCTTTGCCTCAGTCTTTAGTAGTCAGACTGGTGATCCTCAGGGTATTCAGCACCCTGAGCTGGAAGACGGGGWCAGAGAGCAGAAYACRCCCCCCATAATCCCAGAGGAAGCAGTTAACGACCTGCTATGCCAGCTRGACACTCACAAGTCTATGGGGCTGGATGGGATCCACCCGAGAGTACTGAGGGAGCTGGCGGAGGAGCTTGCCAAGCCGCTCTCCATCATTTATCAGCGGTCCTGGTTAACAGGGCAGGTCCCGGATAACTGGAGGCTTGCCAATATGATGCCCATCTCCAAGAAGGGCCGGAGGGAGGATCCAGGGAACTACAGGCCTGTCAGCCTGACCTCGGTACCGGGGAAGATCATGAGCGGTTCATCTTGAGGGTGCTCACAAGGCAGATGCAGGACAATCAGGGGATCGGGCCCAGCCAGCATGGGTTCATGAAGGGCAGGTCCTGCTTGACCAACATGATCTCCTTCTACGACCAGGTGACCCGCCCAGTGGATGAGGGGAAGGCTGTGGATGTGGTSTACCWGGACTTCAGCAAAGCCTTTGACACTGTCTCCCACAGCATCCTCCTGGAGAAGCTGGCGGCTCATGGCTTGGACAGGTGTACTCTTTGCTGGGTAAAAAACTGGCTGGATGGCCGAGCCCAGAGAGTTGTGGTGAATGGAGTCAAATCCAGTTGGTGGCCGGTCACGAGCGGTGTTCCCCAGAGATCAGTTTTGGGGCCCTGTTATGTTTAACATCTTTATCAATGATCTGGATGAGGGGATCGAGTGCACCCTCAGTAAGTTCACAGACGACACCAAGCTGGGTGGCAGTGTTGATCTGCCTGAGGGTAGGAAGGCTCTGCAGAGGGATCTGGACAGGCTGGATCGATGGGCCAAGGCCAATTATATGAATTTCAACAAGACCAAGTGCCGGGTCCTGCACTTGGGTCACAACAACCCCAGGCAACGCTACAGGCTTGGGGAAGAGTGGCTGGAAAGCTGCCCGGTGGAAAAGGACCTGGGGGTGCTGGTCAACAGCCGCCTGAACATGAGCCGGCAGTGTGCCCAGGTGACCAAGAAGGCCAACGGCATCCTGGCCTGTGTCAGAAACAGTGTGGCCAGCAGGAGTAGGGAGGTGATCGTGCCCCTGTGCTCGGCACTGGTGAGGCTGCACCTCGAATACTGTGTTCAGTTTTGGGCCCCTCACTACAAGAAGGACATTGAGGTGCTGGAGCATGTCCAGAGAAGGGCAACAAGGCTGGTGAAGGGTCTGGAGMASAAGTCTCATGAGGAGCGTCTGAGGGAGCTGGGGTTGTTTAGCCTGGAGAAGAGGAGGCTGAGGGGAGACCTTGTCGCTCTCTACAACTACCTGAAAGGAGGCTGTGGAGAGGCGGGTGTTGGTCTCTTTTCCCAAGTAATAAGCAATAGGACGAGAGGAAATGGCCTCAAGTTGTGCCAGGGAGGTTTAGATTGGATATTAGGAAAAATTTCTTCACCGAAAGGGTTGTCAAGCATTGGAACAGGCTGCCCAGGGAAGTGGTGGAGTCACCRYCMCTGGAGGCGTTTAAAAAACGTGTAGATGTGGCACTTTGGGACATGGTGTAGTGGGCATGGTCGTGGTAGGTTGATGGTTGGACTTGATGGTCTTAGAGGTCTTTTCCAACCTTAATGATTCTATGATTCTCTGAACTGCTGCAATACAGATTTCTTCAATGTTTGCTAGAAGACAGAGCTCTTTCTTACAAAAATGTTTTAAACATGTAAAGAATGAGCTTCCTTCAGTATTGAAAATTACTTCTGCTTTAGGTGAATAACATAAATGTCTTACAGGCAAAAAAAGACTGACTTGGAAAAGAAAAAACAGAGTCAGAGAAAGCCTTGATGAACTGCACAGAATACTACATGGGTATTGTACAGCTTCCCCAGAGCACCCATCTGCAAAAAGGGGTTGGGGCAGAAAAGGAGAGATCTGGAGTTCTCCGTTTCCTCTTTAACTTGATAACAGCTCCCTGTTTGTTTTGGGAAGACGCATAATGATAGTAGGGACACTTGGGGTTTTGGTAGAACAGGACCTATCTGTGGTAACAGCAGGCAAGTGTCAGCTGTTACATGACAGAAATACACAGGTAAAGCAGAGCAATTTAAACAAAAGCCTGAATAATGAGTATGGTAAAAATGTATAATAACAGCTCAACAAGAAACCCACTTGAAAGAAAGCAGGGGACTTGGCAGTGTAAGTATGTGCTAATTATAGGATGGAGATTTGGCTGACATTAGTAAGAATGCACAGTGTGTAATTTCTGTATATAGGATAAGGACAATGGGCTGTTTTCTATGTCTAAGAAACCATGACATTTCGATCTCCAGCCTGTGGCCTCAAGTTATTCCCTAATGTGCTTTACAATACAGAAAGTGGCTTTAGAACATAACTGGGTCTTGCTCTTCACCCCCTTGCATTGCTAGCTGTGAGTTCCTGGCTTCAGAAAAGGGGTAGCTTTCTACAAGCGACATTATGAAGGCTGTAGCAGACCCATAGCGCGTCCATTTCTGTTCCCCTCTTAACGCTGGTCTGTGAGGGCAGACCTCCTTTTTTACAGGATGCCCTACAGAGCTTGCAGTGCAATCACAAAAAGGTGGAGGGTGGGGAAGAGCTCTGCAATGACAGAGTTGCACTGGTGCGGGGTCAGATTTTCGGTTCTGCCCCAGAAATCCTGGGGCCATTTCCAGCCTTTGGTGCAGCTGCCCATCTGTAACAGGCTGACAACAGTGTCTCGTATGTCGTGTCTTTGGGGGCTTTCCTTTTCTTCAAAGAAAAGAAAATTACAGCAGCCAAAGTGGTAACCATGAAGATGGGGCATTATTTACTTAGGATATGTTCACCTGTCACCATCATATGAGCATTTATTCCTCTGGCAGAGAAGATAACCAAGTGAACCAACTTGGCTTGTTTCCTTCCAGCTTTGGGTTAAGACAAGCACGTTATTCTTTTATTCCCTCCATTTTTGGCCTGGCAAACTTAGAAGTTTGAGAGACCTGAGTTTCGGTGAATAGATGTGACATCAGGCACTCTGCTTTTACAGTAAAGTCTGGATCACAAAATTCCCCTCTATCACGGTTAATTGTTTAGCAGAAATAGTAAGCTCTTAGCCTGTAAAGAAATAGCTGACAACATCCTTCTGGGCAAAATATTTTTTATGGAGTATGAATTATATTTCTAGGAAAAAAAATCCGGAACTCTGTACACTGGCTTTATGCTGTTTATTCTTTCAATACCGTATCTCACACATACTCACACACCACTAGGACAAAGATTACAACTGAAGATAACGGTATGGCAATTATCCCCCAACCTGCTAAAATTTTAACCATTGATGAAAAGGTATGTTCTGAGAGTTGATGCTCATGCCATGTGGTTCCTATCAATGCAAGAAAGGGAAACAAGCTTAAAATTACAGTTCACATTTAAGAAATTTAACAGAACACTCTTTTTCTTTCTTGCATAGAGACTAAGCTTAACCATAGAGCTTAAGCTTAACCATGCTGTGCAGAAACAGTGCATGCACTTTCCTGCCTCCTTGATTGTGAACTTCTAATGTGTGGGCCTCTGAGTCCAATCTCGCGATCATGACTTAGTTGTATAAACCCTCTTTTAGCACTGAACAGCAAATGCCAGACACGTCAACTGCTGCACATACACAAGTTTGCAATGCCAAGGGCCTTCGGTGCGCACTTCTGCAGCCAGCCTTTCACTTGCAGCTCTGCAGCCTTCCACCTGAGCTGCTGTGTCAGGTTTTTTCCCTTCTCCCTCCTAGGCTGTTGCCTTTGTGCTGTTATTCTCATGGCCTTCCACCTGCAAATCTCAGTATTATAATAGGTTCTCATGGAAAGCAATTGCTAACAGTCTGAGAATCCCCCCTTTCTTCCCCCTGTGTTTCCTACCTGTTTTGTAACTTTAGTTTACATTTGGGGAAAAACAGGAGTTAGCAAATAGAAAAGTAGATAATAGTCATGTAAATATCCCGTAAGCATTACCAGCCATAAACATGCACAAAGTGGAGTGACCGGCATGCACCACCTGCAACTGATTAAATGTGATCCTGTCAGCACTGGCAGCATCATGTACGGGAACAACTGAGAGGGAGCTTGGCTGGGTCCTAATGCCAAGCACAGAGTTAAYAGAGGAGAAAGCCCGACAAGAACAGTTATAATCATCTTCCTCATCCTCACCGCTTGCTGACGCTGGAAGGGACACTCTTCTGGGGGCCCCATTGCTTTGGTTCCCGGCTGGCCACTGGGCAGTTTCCCCCTTCCTTCTCCTTCTGTTCTTTTTCCTCTGTGGTAACTTGATGTGTGGACTCCACTGATAAAACTTTGTGCAGGTAAACCTTTCTCAAGAGGTGGGATGGTACTGTCCCCATACAGTTGGCAAGGTCCCCTCCCCTTCCTTCAGCATCAGTCCCCGGTGGGAATGGTGGGAAGCAGAGCTACAGAGGAACAGCTACACCCCAGTAAAAAAAAAAAATGACTCTATGTATTATTGCTTGAGTTAGTTATATTTAGTTAGCTATTACTTAATTTTGCTATATACAATTTGCTACATCTTATTCTAGGATAGAATGCTACACAGACCTAAGATTAAGCAACACTCCATTACAAGGACTGAGATTCAGTGGTTTTAATTTTTGTCCAAGTTTTAAGCATTCAGGCTAACGTTCTTCCAAACCAAGTCTCTCCCTGACAACAAAGCATTACACCCTCACCGATTATTTTGGTGCGACAAATAAGCATGACAAGTCCTGGTGCTCTGTCACCGAGGAGCACACCCTCATTCCTGCTCTGGAGCAGGGACTTTGTACCAGAGGCAAGGGAAGGGAGGCGAGAGGCTGCACGGCACAGATAGAGGTTATGCTGTTGCCGCAAACGTGCTTATCCCACCCTGTCCCGCTTTCGAACCCTACTAAGGGTAGGAAAAGGTATCGATGCACGTTGGCAAGTCTCGCCCTTCAGGGAGCCTGCCGCCGGCCCGGCAGCACAACAGCGTTCCGCAGCCACCCGCCGGCTCTGCGGGGTGGGCMGAGCCCCGGGCCCGGGCGGGGGCACGGCCCGCCCGGCCGCGCGCCGGCTGCTCCCTCTGCTGGCGCCGGGCCGCCCCGGCGGGAAGGAGAACACGGGCGGAGGAGCCGAGACGCGGGAGGTGGGAGAGGAGGCAGCGAAACAGAGCCCTCGGGCACAGGAGGCAGGGGCTTACCTTTCCTGCGCAGCGGGGTGAGCCCTCAGTCCTGTTCGTTACCGTCAGCAGCGTGCCGAAAGTGTCTGTGTTTTGCACAGGTCTTTGAGCTGTTTCTTCGTGTCTTAATTGGAGCCGTCACCCAAAGAACCCGTAGCTTTTTCTCCAGTTATTCGCAGTAACAGAACAGCCACAGTTTGTTTAGTCACTTCATTTTTATGGCCCTCAAAAGCTGTGAACTGAGCAGCAGATTAAAAAGCAACACACTTCTGCCCTCATGTAGAAATCCCCTGCAGAATGCAAATACCTGCAGTGACTCCTCCACTACAGCACCCGTTGTAGGTCTCCTCCTAACAGCACACAGCAGACTGCATGTTTTTCAGCCATGTCTGTTTACAGTGGAAACTCCAGAAATAGCATAATATGAATGCTCGTAATGCAGGGATCAAATATGCCTAATACTCAGCACCACTGGTCCCACAGTACCCATCCCATGGCACAGCCACCACCCCACTCACCCCAAGGACTCTGAGGGGAAGGCAGTGGGATACCTACCCACATGCTCCTGCAGGACGCACACTCATCCTGGGTCGAGTGGCGTAGTGTAAATACATTTAATTGAAAAACACAGGTCCAAGTTTTCTGGTTTTCCTTTTCCTGCTAATTAATTTCTTGTCCTGTTGGGTGTGAATCCATAACCATTTACACCTATCAAAGCGCTGGATGTGGCAGTTCCTGCCCTCTTCTCCCTGGCATGAGCAGTTATTCATGTAACTGCATCAGTGCTCAGGCGCAGCCCTGATCTGGCTGCCATCAGCAATCAGTATCACCCAGAGCAACATGGTGAGCTCTCACTCTTCCATCATGCAAGCAACACTACTGATGTACCAGAGAAAGAAGAGACACAGTGGCTGGCTGGAGACAGGTTGTGCTGCTCTGGATCCATCTCCAACAAAAGCACTTTTCTTCCAAGGATGACACCTTTCTCTAGGATTACACAGGCATCACAGTCCATCACCAAATGACATTCACAACTACCAACCATTTTGTGCAAGAGCAGTACTACTGACTACACAGCACACACACCATTAACTGTAGACACAGGCAGGGAAGCAAATAAGCACATTCTGCCTTCAGGTACCAGGACATAGTTAATATTGAACTGGATGCTGCACACCTCTCCCCTCTACCCCCACAAACCTGAAAAACAAAAAAATGCTTTGGCAGTCTTGTTTAATATCTTTATCAATGATCTGGACAAGGGGATCGAATGATCCCTCAGTAAGTTTGCAGATGACACCAAGCTGGGYGGCAGTGTTGATCTGCCTGAGGGTAGGAAGGCTCTGCAGAGGGATCTGGACAGGCTGGATCGATGGGCCRAGGCCAATTRYATGARKTTCAACAAGRCCAAGTGCCGGGTCCTGCACTTGGGTCACAACAACCCCAGGCGACGCTACAGGCTTGGGGAAGAGTGGCTGGAAAGCTGGAAAAGGACCTGGGGGTGCTGGTCGACAGCCGGCTGAACATGAGCCGGCTGTGTGCCCAGGTGGCCAAGAAGGCCAACAGCATCCTGGCCTGTGTCAGGAATAGTGTGGCCAGCAGGAGCAGGGAGGTGATCGTGCCCCATTGGAACAGGCTGCCCAGGGAAGTGGTGGAGTCACTGGAGGCGTTTAAGAAACRTGTAGATGTAGCGCTTCGGGACATGGTTTAGTGGGCATTGTGGTGTTGGGTTGACGGTTGGACTTGATGATCTTAGAGGTCTTTTCCAACCTTAATGACTCTATGATCCTACGATTCTCTGAAAAGTTCCACAGAAGGGAAAACTGCAAAGGCATGGGGCAGATGATGAAATAGGTATGAAATTAAACAACCTTGCTCCTGATAGCCAAGTTCTTTGATCTGCCTCAGTTCTTGCARTGTTACAGGACAGTGTTTGGAAATGTACTTTGAATAGCTATGTTCACTTGAAAAACATTTTCTAATATCTGTAGGTTTCAAAAGATGTTTCGTATTTTAAGGTAGCTCTCTAAAGAAACAGAATTTATGTGGCCATATTTTGCATGTAAGCACATACGTTGTGTTTTGCAATAGCTTGAGATCATCAGCCATTTTGTAATAACATCTGATAGAGATGGTCAGTTCCTACAAGCTTTGTGAAACCAGTACAGGAGAGAAAAATGCTGTTTGTCTCGCAGTGAGAGGAAAAGTTAGGGCTGAGTTCAATTCTTGCAGTACACTGGAAACATGTTGTGCATCCCGTAATCCTGGGATCGGAACTCACATCTCATTAGACATCAGGTAGTTCAAAGACAAGATAATACTATAAGAAATACAGTTCTATTAGGTCTACATCTCACAGTAATAGAGGACAGTTTGCTATCAGAGGGAAAAGTGAAAATGAAGAAAATTATCCTTGAAACATAAAAATTTTGGGACATCATTTTTCTTTTAATCATCATAGCAAGTTATTAAGAAAAACATGTTCGTTGTTCGGCGTTACGGTCAGACTGAGTTGTGTCTTCTCTAATAATATCAATTTTTATTGATACTTATACTGCATCAAAGAAAAATGAGGACTGGTATTTTAAAACAGCACTGTAGTTATATATGAAAGGCCAGTGTTCTGCTAGTAAGGCTTTCCCCTCACAGTTCAAAAATGAAMTGTGACGGCATCTTTTCCAGAGTTATTGCTAGCACCATGTCACCTTTAACACTTAATTTTCCTGACACGAAAGGCATGATTGGCTTTAGCTTACCTAAAAAGAAGAAACAGGATCATCAGAAAATGAAAAGGAACTGGATACAGACTGTGCACAGGAAACAGGAATATTGCTAGAGTAAGATCTTTGAGTTCTTTAGAAATTCCCCTTTGGTATATACTTCGATTTTTACCCATGTGGTAAAAATGCTAAATCACACTGTGATTAACTCTCATATCCTTCAAGTGCCTCAGTCTAACAAAGTATTTCCATATATCTGTATCTATATATATATCTCACAATATTGAAGCACTTTGCTGAAAACGAGGAAGCTAATTAATTGAACTAGAACTTGCTTTTCTAGTCCATTTTTAAAGGTATTTTTTGAGGACTTGATTATAATGATTAACTTAATGTTAAAAAAATTAACTTCTTTTTTCATGATTAATCTATTCTCTTCTGACTCCATTTTGAAGTTTTGCTAAAGGTTCAGAACTGTTTTGAATAGCGATAAATATGGAAATCACACTTATAAAGCAGTGCAGCAATTTAACATTATGAAAGTTGTGATATTCCCTCTTGTCCAACAAATGCCTCACGAGTAAAAACCTTTTCTGGAGCGAGAAAAAACTCAGTAAGAGGGACAAATTGCATCAGACRTTGTATGCTGTTACTTAATGAAGTTACTAGATTATGACTGATTTTAACTGAGACAAGAGCATATAACTCAGGCCTCTCAGCGGAGAAGGAACAAACCAGGCTACCTTTCTACAAAGTTCTGCTGTAAAAGCAGTGCACATTTAGGAAACACGGGTTAGAGATGTGCAGAACAGAAGTCCAACAGATGATTGACTGGATTCTTTCTGAGGCTACACTCGCTGCTAAAATTTCAACACCCGGTTAATAAAAGCAGTACAAGCTTTTGTGCTCTTCCTGTTCACAGAACAGACGAGCTCAGAAAAATCCAAGGAGTTGTATCCTACACTTTCACCTGAGCCACAAAAAGCTGAAAGCTCCTCCCCCCCAGGATCACAAAGCGAGGAGCCCGTCTGTTCGCCCATCAGCGGGAGGTTTTCTGGGCACCAATACCTGCGCCTGCCCTGGCAAATGCCTTTGTCACTCACCTGTGAACATTTTCACAAAGTCGGCGCTCGACATGCTCATCACCACATCAGCCGTCACAGGAGGCTTTCCGAAACCGGCACTCCCACCCTTGGTTTTCAGGTCAATATACCAAGTGCCTCCGTCGTCGCCTGAACAGACAGTGAAAAGGTGACACGGCAGCCAAGMGCGCTGTGCCCTCCCTACTCCTCCCTGCCCGGCGGCCGCTGCTGTGCCCATGCGGAGCGGTTGCAGGACACCACAGAGGCTGGCGGKGCTCTGCGAGAAGCCACCGCCTGCCCCCGTGCTGCGCGCAGGCAAAGCCAGCCTCTGGCAGGCGCCCCGCAGCACCTCGTGTCGGGGACGCGGGCAGAAGAGCCCAAAGGCAGCGCTTCGCTGACAGAGCTGGYGGCAGCCGGCGCTTTTACCACCACCCCGCGAGCACCCCGGTCTATGGTCACGCTAACCCCCTGCCGCGGGGCCAGCACGGTGACAAAGCCTGCCCGCAGACGCCAGGAGTGGCAGCCGCTTCCTGCGCGGGCCGACGCTGGTCCTGAGAAGRAGCATCACACGGGACAGAACAAAAGCTGGTCTGTTTCGGGATCAGCATGAAAAGGTGAGTGCTTCTGTCTGAGAACACCGAGCGCCTTTTGCTAGGAGCGCTGGGCATGTGAAGGTGTTACGAGGGATGGTCTTACCAGATAATTCAAACTGAAAGACACCCTGAGTAGTTCTCACGTACTCTTCACTCACTGCCCCCTGAATAACTCTGAATGTTTCTGCAACGGGACCCGATGGCGCGGCTGTCTTAGCCTTAGCTCCATCTGGTCCTTCATGCTGGGATCCGCTTAATTTCTTCTCCTCTTTCRATGCTTGGGAAGCACCTACAAGAAATTAATTCTTCTGCAAAGGCTTCTAAGCTGTAAATCAATTCCCTGCTTTAATCAGCATTTTACTATACCACAGTGAACATGTACATTTAACCATAAAGGACGGCATTTGCAATCTACAAGGCTGGTCAAGTTGAACAGCCTCTGAAAATGATGTTGAAAGTCTCTTAGGTGTCTTAAGTGTCAAAAAATAGTTAGGAATATTCTGTGAGTCCCTACTAAATAACCTGTGTTGTGAGGCCCAGGGAACTAACACCATCTGTGCCTGGCAGAAGAGATCGTGGCAACTGACCAAATAGTATTTTCAAGGGAAAGGGACTGTTCAAACTTTGCCCCCTCTGCCCTTCTCCCATCCCTATTTTGGCACTCCTATGGACCTGTTCAGCATTCTTAGTTGCCTTCCAACTTGACACACTACAATTCTGAAAGAGTAAAACCGAGGCTTTTCTAAAAAAAGATTTCTGCATTTCATCTAAGAGATTGTAAATCATCCAAGTTTCATCTAGGAAGTAACACAGACTGGTTTTTGTATAAATTTATCAAGAGAGATCATATGACACTCCTGCAAAATGTGCTGTTTGCCATTTAATTTCTTTTTCCAGCAATGTTTACCTGGGACTTTCAGTATAAAAAAGGATTCTTCAAAATAAGTCACTGATTATAAACCGTGAAAGTTTCAGAGTCCTGTGGAAGGTAACATTCCCTCCCTAGCTTTAAGTGCAGAGGCTCCGCAGCCACTTCCATAAATCATACTCTCCAAATGAGAAAAGGGTTTTTGCCAAATAGCTTGAATGGAGTTCAAGTTCTTGGGAGAAAAAAAAMCAAAACACAACCAACTTGAAATCCAGAGGACATTCATTATCTCAAGAAATTATCAACCTGTACACACAGTGCTTTCCCTACCACATCTATCTTCACTGCTACCATCAAAACTAGAAGCCTCTTAAAGTTGCTATGAAAAACATCTGAAGACGAGAAACTGTGTCATTAGCTGGTAAGTAGTAACATACACATTGTTCTGGGCAACAAAAAAACCYGTTTTGAGTTGGGGAATTTCCGTCAATTTAATTTATTATCAATTAATGCAAATATGTAATTGTTATTAAGAAATAAAAACAAATAAACACTTAGAAAAACCCACCTCAGCTTCCCTCTGCACACCTCTCCTTCACCCTCATTTATTTATAATAAATTCTTAAAGTTTGAGCCAAATTAGGGAATCACTTCTAGTAGCAGTGTACCCAGAAATGTTCTTAGCCTTTGTTGTTAGATATCCAAATGTTATTTAATATTTCAATCAAATAGTAGTGTGTTTAAGGGGAATATTTTAAATATAATGATTCTTCTGCTAAAAATTCTCTTCTTGATATTTTGAAATAATAGCACTGTTCATTAGAGTGCACATTTGTTAAGTGAACAGATGGAGGAAACGATAGCATACAGGCCATGGGTCAGGGACAGGAATATCAGTGATTTATGCCCCTGGTGTGCTGGGTGATCTTGGACAAGTGGTTTTCCTCTGCTTGCCTCACTTCCCACCTGAAAAACTGGATGTTTCCACCTATTGCTATATTCGTTTTGAGACATATTCATTGAAAACAGTACTTAAGACTTGAGTGATGGTAAAATGCCAAATGCCGCTCAAATACATAGGAGGCTGGAAGGACAGAAGCAAGTTTGTTGRGATTGTCAGCTGGAGGAGACACGGTGTTTTCAGAGACGATCACTGCCCTGACAGATCTTCTCGCTGTCTTGAGGACACTTGGGGCCCAGCTGACATCACTCACTAGGACCATCCTTGCTTCCTCCTTCTGAATGGCTGCATTTTCCTCATCCCCTTCCCCAGGTGAACCCGAGTCAGCCACGGGTGCAGGGTGGGGAATGAGAAACAGCTGGCAGGGCAGGGCACTAGCAGAGAGAGCGATCCACAATGGCAGGGGGAGCAGCGGCAGCCAGGGAGGGGTTGCTGCAATGCCACGGCAGCGGCTGCATAAATTAAAAGGCTGATGGGCAAAATACCTGACCCCGCAAAGTTAGGGGAGGGGTTTTTGAAAGAGAAGGGCATACTGCGTTCTCCTGTGAGCAGCTGCGGGGGTCAGGGGCTAGCTCTGCTCCAGGGTGAATGCTGCACCGTCGGAGGGGAGGGCAGTTTTGGGGGGGTGCCTCCCCCACCGCAGGACCGCAGGGGCTGACGCAGGGTGCTCAGCCCGTGGTAAACCCGTGCTCCCCTGCTGCTCGTCACCTGGGGTGAGGGGGGGAGCTGCGGGGCTAAAGCGCAGGCACCGGCAAAACTGCAGAAAGCCRACGCGCGAGCCTTCCAGCTTGTACAGCGCCTTTCCAGATGTTCTCTGCTTCTCACGCTAAAAAACCTCACGGGAGGTAAAGTGACCCTGCCCATGTAGAAAAAAGCCCCATCGCTCCATTTCCCCTATTAAATTCTGGAGAGAAAAGAACACTTGAGGGGAGGGAGGCTGACCGTGATGCCTAGGGGCTTCTCCTGCAGGTACTTCTGTGCATGGCTGAAACCAGCAGCTCTCTACACAGGCACGACGGCTCACTCACACGGAGCTCGCTGCAGGCACGAGGCTYACGGTCCTGGCACGGAGCTGTCGCAGTCAAGCCCCGCGTTCCTCCTTACKTGGGCTGGGTGGCTGGAGAGAGGCAGAAGGAGAGCGGTGCCTGAGGAAGATCTTCTCAGCAAAGTGGTTTTGTTTCCATCTGCGCAGGATGCCAGCCTTGGGAAAGCCAGCGGCATGAAAGACCTTCCARTTGTGAAGCGTTCAGACAGCCCTTGGCCCCTTCGACTTGGTCACRTGTCGTTCCTACAGGAGTCTGCAGCTCTGTGACCATGGGAACTGCAGGGACAGCAAAACAACAACTATCGTTACCTCAACACACRACGACTAGCGCATCTGCTTATGGCTTAATTTGATTTCTGTTTAAGTCAGTAAAACCCTCCGCCTCAACTCTTACAGTGGGTTCAGACCCACCGGGTGAGTTCCCCTTCTGGCATCAGCTCACCGTGAAACCCGAATCCCTCTCAGGATGCTGCGCAGGATCTCTGCAGGAAAGCTGAGGGGGGAAAAGCCAAGCCAAAGGTGGAAGCTGGTGGAAGATCTGCYAGCCCGGCAAGGGCAGGAGGAGGTCAGAGCCTTCATCAGGCAACAGARGGAGGAGGAGATGATGTGCAAGAGTTATGTGCGGATGAGGCGGTGCAGGATTTGGAGGCGAGGGCCAACCTCGCTGTTACTGTGAAATATGAGAGGGACTAGGGGAGGAGGTGAAGGAGGGGACAGGTATGGTTGGGCGAGCAGAAGACAGACGATCCTGCCGCAGGCATTTTGATSAACTGGGGAAGCAAAGGCTCCAGTGATTTGAGCAGGACCGGAACAGAGTTCTATKTGAGAAGTGAAATTTTGCACATCCAGGAGAGAACGGAAGGATGTTGGAAACCACTGGATGCCACTCTTTCCATTCCGTGACGGCCCCTAGCTCACCTCAGGCTGGCTTGTATCTCCCGACCCGGCCACCCCGCTCTCCTCAGAGCCTCGCTCGCACAGCTGGGCGGCCTCTTCCCCGGCCATCCCCGCCTGTACGCACAGGGCCGGGGGCCACGGCTCAGCCCCCGCCCCGCCGGCAGCCGCACCCCTTGCCCGCCCGCCCCCCCTCCTCATCCGTGCCCCGCGGACCGGGAAGCGCTGCGGGCCCTTCCGCTGCCCTTCACCTTCGCCCGACCGCTCCGCCCCTCGCCGCCGCCGCGGCTGCGCGAAGCGGGACGGCCCCAGCGGCCCTTCGGGGCCCGCTCCCCGCCCCGGGACGGCCCCTGCCTGCGCCGCCATGCTGCCCAACACGGGGTAAGCCGCCCCAGCCCTCCCCTTTCCTCCCGCGCCCCCCGCCGGCGCAGGCACCCCCCTGCCCTCCCCTCGCCCCAGGCCGCCGCTTCCCGCTCCTCCTCCGGCGGCGGGCAGAGCCGCGGGGGCTAGGGCCTGGGGGCGAGGCTGAGGGAAAAGACGTGGATTTTCAGCCACCGACGGCCTCTCGGGGCGGGGGGCGAGCTGGGCTTCGGCCGGGGGCCGTCGTGGTGCCGGGGTGGTTTGCTGGGCACCCAGCTGGGCGCTGGCTTGCTTTCCCCTCCCAAGGGGCGGCAGAGGGACAGCGCTTACAGTCCCCTGGAAGTCACAGAGCTGTCACAGCGGCGGGGGGGACGCGCCCGTCGTGGCGGGTCCTGCCGCGCGGGGTGGCGCTGCCCTGCCCCGGGGCGCTGCCCGCCGCCCCGCCGCCCCTCCCCTCCCCGGCGGGTGGGCGCGCGGGCTCTGCTCACGCCGCAGGTCACGCCGTCCCGCGGTCACGCCGGGCGCGGGGCCGCCGGGCTGCGCTTGCGCAACGTGCGGTGAGATCAGAGGCGCGGGCCGCGGGGCTTCCTGCCGGCGGCGGGGCAGGAGGCGAGGCCGGGGGGTGAGGGGCGGGTGGGGGCGGGCAGAGGTCCTGGAAGTCCTCCTGAGGAGCACTCGCCTCAGTGTCCTTGGGCGGAGCGTTTTGCGATGGAAATAGTTACCGGAGGACTTGCATCTAAACTGGGTGGTGTACCTGTGATCTTATAGATGCGAAACTGTTTTTCTCTTTCTCTTGTTCCAAGCCGGTGCCTTCTTACCTGGCAATCGAATTTTCTTCCAGTGTAGGATCTTAATTTAGAGGCATTTTMTTCCTTTCTTCAGAGCCAGCACTGCTAACAGCCGGCAAGATAAGTTGGTGTTATTTATTCCTGTGTGTTATAAACAGAATTATTCATTAAATTCCTAACATATGTGTAAGCAAGCTGTGAAAAGTGTCCCTGATATGGCCTGCGGGTTTCTGTATTAGCAGTCCTGCCTGGCGAGAAAAGAACCTGTCTTATTTTTTTCAAGCTCCCTGAGACTGCAAGGCACAGAGGTGAATTTGACATTTTCTGTCTTATTACCAGAATTCAACTGAGATGGAAGCCATAAAGATGCAACCTTCACAATACAGGTCATAAGCGATTTTAGACAAGCACGTGCTTTAAAAAATTATAAACTGTTGGACTGCTAAGTGAATTAAGAAATAAATCCTAAGTCTTGGAAGCTTCTCAGCTTGCTTAGCAGAGTAGAATGCTCTAAATTCTGAGCAGTTCTTTTGGGGACACAATAAATACTTTACGAGGTTGGTGCATCTGGCTTTGTGGATGCTGTCACACCAACTTGCAGAAGATAAATGGAGCTTCTTGAGTGAGACAAAATTAGAAGTAAAATCAAGGAAGAAGCAAGAGTGTTTAAAAAAAAAGAAATAAAAGGAATGTGAGAGGTAGCATCAAGTCAGCTCAATGTTTCAGAGGGGATGARGTGAAAATGAATTTTTCCTGTTAGTAGGGCTTTGCTCTTTTTGGTGAACACTATTTCTGTGGGCTGTAGGGACAGAATTGGAGAATGTGGAGCTAGAATTGAAGGAAGGGAGCTCCAGAGAGTGAGTGTAGTCAGTGGTGATTGAAAGCCTAGGGAGAAAAAGGGGGATTATGTAGGCTGGAGATGCAGTTGTGCTGAGGAAAAAGAAGACTTGAGGGTGATGGCCAGTGTAGGAAAGGTTGGAGGGGAAAACTAGAGAAAGTGTAACTGGAGTGAATAGAATATGTTCCCTGACATTTTGAATAGAATAATAATTTGGGGAAAGGAATTGAATCTGCGGCTGGACTCTTCYAGCTTGCATCATTGGATAATTAAGGTTGAAAGGGACCTCAAGAGGTCTCCAGTCCAACGTCTTGCTGAAAGCCAGGTCAGTTGGGAGATCAGACAGGGTTGTTCAGGGCTTTGTCCATTTGGGTCTTGAAAACCTCCAAGGCTGGAAACAGCGCAGTCCCCTGCTCTGTTACCTGACTGTCATTATGGGGAGGACAGTCTGAACYTCTCCGGTTCAAACCTTTCTTCTTTCAGTTTGAAAGGGCCTCTTGTCTCTCATCCTCCTGCGCTGCACCACAGCATGTATGCTTGGCTCCATCTCATCAATCACTGCATAGGTATTGGGGGGCTGCTGCTAGGTCCCCCCAAAACTGTTCTGCAGGCTGAACTGGCCCTCTCACACAAGTGCTGAGCCTCCAGCCATCTCTGTCTCCCTTTGCGGAACTTGCTCCCACTTGTCAATACATACCTCACATTGAGGGACCCAAAACTCATCACAGGATGTAAGTATGGTCTTACGAGTGCCAAATAGCGGGGCATAATTCCTTCCCTCAGTCTTCTGGTTGTGGTGTTCTTGTAGCCCTGCTGGCCTTTGTTGCCAGGCACACTGGTGGCTCAYGCTCAGCTTGCTCTCTGCCAAGTCCCTCAAGGCCTTTTCCGGAAACCGCTCCCTGGCCATTCAGTCCCCGGCCTGTGTCGTTGCAGGGTCTCTTTTCTTCCCAGGTGCAGGACTGTGCTTCTGTCCTTGTTGAATTTCTTGACACTCCTATTCATCTGACCTGCCGGGGACCCTCTGGATAGCAGCCCTGCCCTCAAGCTTGTGAACTGGTTGTCGTCCACCCCCAGGGCATTTTGTCACCTCCTTCAGGTTGTTGCTAAAGATGCTAAACAGGACTGGTCCAGGAGTAGAGGTGGTACCTCACTTGTTACCGGTCTCGGGACAGAGGGTGATTTATACCACCACCCTCTGAGCCTGACCAACCAACTGCTTTTTTACCCGTCAGATTGTGCCCCCATCCAGACCATGATATCTTAAGTTCGATGCAAAAATATTGTGAGGGATGGCATTGAAAGCCTTGCTTTCACCCACCCATTGAGCAAAGGGCTTGCTTTTACTACCAGCGTAGCAGCAGAAGCCCCTGTGCCCTTGAYGTCCTTCACAAGCCTCAGCTGCAGGTGAACTTTGGTTTTCCTGACACCACCCCGACATGCCCRGGTGATATTTCTAATCCCTCCTTCGTGGCCTGTCCTTGCTCCCGTTCCCTTTGTACGTGGGAGCTGAGTCATGAGTTCCGTGCGTCGCCATGCCAGTCTCCTGGTAGATCTACCTGTCTTCMTGAATGGACCAATCTTGTCCCTGGAGGGCCTTAAAGCCCCACCAGCCTTCCTCAGCTTCCTTTTCCTTCAGAGCTGCCTCTTGCTGGACCCCCTTTACCTCTTCCCCGACTAAGGTGGAGCCTGTTGACCTTATATCAGTCAGTTGAAGGTAGAAGCCAGATTCTGGCCTTATTTGACTGAGTTTTACARTCTGACTGTGTACTGCAGAGATAAACTTTCCTCACTTTGCATGTGACTCGACTCTCAGCATCAGTTTTTTGTGATTTGCCGTGCTGTTTTGGGATTTTTCTTCCTGTGCCTCTCTAGGACCCAATTTTGCAGAGGAAAGCTGTTTGAAATGGCACTTGCAGGACTTCACTGACTTCCTGGCACCCCGTAGATGCCTAACTGTGCCACTGCAGGGGAAGATCCCTYGTCCTCCCTGCCCCATCCCAGTTTTCTGCCTTCTGAACACATACACTTASCCTCCTAGAGAGTGTTTTAGAGAGGGATGCTCTCAGATTGGAGGGAAAAAACAGACCTGGAGAAGCAGTTAAGTCAAGTCTGGCCCAGACTGAAAGGAAAATTAAGGCAAGCTTGGAGGCTGGTGTATAACATCTGTGATGCGAGTGAAAAGTGAAGTTGCTGTAGCACATAGTTTATATGTATTCTCTAGCTGGGGTTGAAAACTTGGACCTCTTGTTTTTTTCCGCTGAGTTATGGAAAGCAACACAAACTTTATGCAGACACTGAAATGCACATTCCTTCATGTGGAAAACCTGTGGTCTAAGAGGCTTTATTGTCGAATATGCTTTAAACTGGAGTTGATCTTTTGCTTTTCAAAAATTCAATGACATTGCGTAAGCCAGACGTCTTTCTGACACTCTAAAACTCGTTAGTTTCTCCGGAGGTTTTGATTGGACCCATTTTTGGGGGGGATCCATTGGATTAAATGTAGTTACTGGGAAACTGTTTTCAGTTTAAAACCTTTAAGAGAAATAATTGCCATTTTTGAAAATCAAGTTTTGGCACTTGCATGTGGCACCCTGCATTGGCATTGTGGTTCTGGACTTGAACTTTACACCACATTGAGACAGCAGGTTTTTTGTGTTGAGTTCAGACTAGTAAATTACAGAGAGCTGCATAGGTGTGTTGTTTCATTAGAAACTGTCACTTCATTTTTACAACTTACTCCTTTTCCATTGTTGGGGAACGTAGCAGCTCTGTTGTAAACAGTGTGTTGGATCATTTTATAAAAAGGGAGAAATGTAGTTGGGTGACCTGTGTCACCTTCTTGCTTTATAGTGTTTGCAAACTTGGAGAGCGGTCTTTCCTTCAGTGGTACTGTACTTTGCTGTAGCTGTAGCCGTTTCTTTTGTATTTAAGGGCTGCTTTCCTAGTAAAATGATGAAGGCATTTGTCTGGTTGGAAGACTGCTCTAGTTACTTTTGCCCTTAAAGAGTGCTAAAAGTCAATGATTTACAGGTTTTGTTCTCCCTCTTGTTCACCCTCCGCTTCCCCCTTCACCTTTAGGAAACTAGCAGGATGCACTCTCTTCATCACGGGCGCAAGCCGGGGCATTGGCAAAGCCATTGCTTTGAAAGCTGCCAAGGATGGTGCAAACATTGTGATAGCTGCCAAGACAGCTGAACCCCATCCTACTCTTCCAGGGACTATCTACACTGCTGCAGCAGAGAGTAAGTTGTAATGAATGAGCGTGAGCTTCAGGTGCTGGGCTGGGTGTATGCCCTAGCTTAATTGTCATACCTGAGTGGAAAACTGTGTAGAGTCTCTTAGCTCCAATTCATCTTTAATAAAATAAGCTTAGTGCTTCTCTTGCCTCCCAGGAATGCTGGGAGGCATCAAAATATTACTGTAATGAAGATGTATTTGTATAGATATGAAAATGCGATGTTAATTGAGATGTATGTGTGTGCCATACACATTCTCAGTGTTAAGATTTGTTTTTGGCTTCCCTGTTCTTTACGCAACGTGTAAAAAGGTCGCAATTTGAGAGTGTGATTTTCAATGCCTTCTTGAAGCATATCATTGAGTGAGAGATTCTCAGTAGGTTTATGCTATCTGTTCCACCTGAGAGCAATTTTTTAAATGTTTAATTTTTTAATTGTGCAGTTGAAGCGGCTGGAGGAAAGGCTTTGCCATGCATCGTTAATGTGAGGGAAGAACAGCAAATTATTCATGCCGTGGAGAAAGCTGTGAAGACTTTTGGAGGTATGCTAAGGTGTGAAGGAGACGTTAACGGGCAGATTGTTCAAAAAAAAGAGAAAAGAACAACCTGCCTTACTCRTGCTTTTTGTCTTTAAATGCTAATGTGAAATGGCTTATTTTAAAACCAGGGATTGATATTTTGGTGAACAATGCAAGCGCCATCTCTTTGACTGGCACTTTGGAAACAGAAACGAAGAAGGTCAATCTTATGATGGATGTCAATGTCCGAGGAACCTACCTTACGTAAGTGCTGAGAGGGGAAAGCAAAGTAATTGTAACAAAATGTATGATGTTATCTCAGTTTTTCTGAGAAATTGTGTAGCTGTCTTGCTGCCCTAGAGTTGGAGTGCCAGTATTCTACACATGCTCACAGGAAATTGCTCGGTTATTGGTCAACTGGTTTGAAATTAATATTTGCAAGAATTAATTGCAAATTGGAGTGAACAGGAACCTTATTACTGTAGTCATTAAGTGTTCACAAGCCCTTCCATGCAGGTAGGAAGCAGAAACTAGTTTATTTCAAATGGAGCTCCAGCTTGGCTTTGCTAAATGCTGTCTGCTCTTTCATTTCAAGTAAAATGACTAACTCTTTGCCTACATCAAGTGCAATGTCTTGTTTGTCAGCTTCCTTCTCATAAGCTTCTTTCTCATCTTTAGAGACATTATGTAACTTACCCTAGTTAAAAGAGAAATGTTAAAGATGTAACTTAAGGATCTAAAGTGTTCTCCACCTATTTCAGCTTATCAATTCTATCGCTCATTTAAATTACCATACCAAGATTTGATTTCACAATTCGTGTGGTCATTATTTTGCTCATTTTTTGGAAATTGATTCAGTAGGTGGGATCATCTTTAGATTTACACGATGTCATTTAAAGTTGCTCTGTTTTAAAATGAAAACTTTGATTTTGACGGGGTTGTGTTAAAAAAAGCCTTAGGATGATGCAGATTCTCTAAATTCAGTTGTTGCTTGATGTGATCAGGAGCTTTTGTATCAAAGTTTTATCTAGAATGGTGTCTGTCATTCTCCTTTGTGCAGATGAATCTGGTTATCAGATACTATGATTATATTCYTTAATGTTCTTTTGCTAAGAATCAGTGAAGGGATTTGCCATTAGAATAGTGTAAAAACACACATGAATAGCAGCTTTCTGAATTAGGGAGACGTGCACAGCATGTAAATAGCATGGAGAGAGAAGGAGGGTGGAAGAAAGAAAGGCTCTGCTTGCGAATTGGGATTTCTCTGCTTGCACCTTGTGATGTCTGCTTTTGAAAGGCTATAAATGTAAGTGGTTCTGCCCTCAGAAAGGAAGATTGTTTTTGGAGCTTGGCATTCCAGAAAAAGCTCTGTGGATAACTCTTGCTAAATCTCTGAATGGGTTGCACTGTATTGCCAGTGGCACACTCCATTTACCCCTCACCACCCAACAGCGAAAATCACTTTCTTGATGGTACATCTAGCTATTCCAAATTATTGGAGAATTCTTAAAGTCATCTTTCCTTTCTACTTGTAACTTAACAAGATTAAAAAGCAGGTTCTGTGTTGCTGCAAATGAAAGAGTATATGAAAGATTAATGTCTCTCAAGAGAAGTTACAAATCRTCTTTGTCATTGCTTTTATAGCTGTCAGTTGGGAAGACCTAGTCAAGCATTTCAGCCTTTTCTTCCCCTTGCTTTGTGTGTTGCTTCTGCTCGTAATTTATAGAGGTCTGTTTGCAATTTAATGTTGAGAAAGTTATAATAGCTAAAAAAAAATGGCGTGGATTTTTCGTCTGTGTGGTGGAGGTAGGGAGGGTGTCCTATCTTACAGAGTATACCTGTTGACATATTCTTCGTTCCTGTGCATTAAGAAATTGAGATATCTGTTAGTGAACCTCGCATACTGCCACTGAAAAGAGTTGAGACCCCAGGACATTTAAGCGGGCGGTAAATTATTTACTTTACTACTTTAATGATTTTGCAGTTGAAGGTGTCCCTTCTGTGGCTGACAGTATGCGTGGGCCCTGTTGAAATGGGTGAATAGTAGGTCACTAGTGTAGTCCACTGCCGTCCTGTTCTCCCTGTGAAGCTTGATTAAAAATTCTCCAGCAGAGATCAAATGCAAACATGTACCCTAGTGCTAGAAGTGAAGTCAAATGACAGTTTCTAGAAAGTAAAAGTTAAGATTTACAGGTATGTGTGAATTCTAAGTTGAATGGAATAGTGACTCTTCCAGTCAGCAGAGAATATTTGTAATAGCCTTTCACTATACAGTATTATTTCTTTAGTGTGATTTTAACGAAGAAATAGCTATGTGATCAGAAGACAATATATTTATGATTAAATGATGCTCTGTGCTGTTAATTTTGGGTGTTGCCTCATAGTGTTCTGTTGCCCCTACCAGAACTATTACAAGSAGAATATGGCTTCTGAGCATCTGGAAAATCAGCTTTAGTAGATTCTGCTGCACTATTTGGAGAATGTGGTCTAGTTAGCAGGAATGAATACTAGGCCTGAGATAAGTGAGCAAGGAGAGATTTTTTTTTTTTCTTGCTCTTTATATCAGTTTAATAATTGATACAGGGACAGGGTCTCAGCTTAGTGTTGGACTTTTATGAAAATGAAAATACTGGTCTGMTAGTATGGTTTTTCCTGTAATTATAGGTGTTCCGTAAAATAAGAGGTGACTGATTAGTCTGAATCTATCTTTCAGGTCTAAAACATGCCTTCCCCACTTGAGGAAGAGTAGGAACCCCCATATCCTGAACCTCAGCCCACCTATGAATCTGAATCCCATGTGGTTCAAAAATCATTGTGGTGAGTAGCATTCAGTGCCTTTGTTGTTATTTTTTGAGAACTACATAAATACCTGGTGAAGTGTTCAGGAGTGCCAGCCCAGAATGGTAGATCTTGTGTCTTTAGCACCATATACAGACTGGCACTGACAGTTCCCCAGAGTGTTTTGTACCTAACCTAAAAGAAATTGTTTTGTGGGAAAACATAGTGCAGGTTGCATGGCCTAATACGTCCTTTATGTTTTCAAGAATGTTTTCAAGGTAAGAGTCTGTGCTTTTTCATGGGAATTCTGAAGACTATAAAATACTTGCTGTTCCAAATAGAGATTGAAACCCAAAATCTTATTTTCTTACCGATTCAGCTTCACATTTGATTTAATAAAGTTCAGTGTTGTCTTTTAAAATGGAAATTAATCTTGAGGTGGGAAAGGGACGCCATTTTGTCTTGAGGTTAATATTGCTCATTTCAAAACTGTAAAAAAACCTTTCATGGACACTTGTCATGTTAAACTCCTCCAGCAGGTCCCAGTTCTTTCCCCCCAAAGGTTTCCCTTGTCAAAATAGATGACAAGAATTTAGAATTTCCTTTTTTTTTTTTTTCCTTCCCCTTTTTGTTTTCTATAGAATACTAGTTTGGTTGTTAGCAGCTAGTATGCCTTAGGCCTTCTGAAAAAATTGAGCACTCTTGTCAGTGTGCTGCGTATAAAAAGCACAACAAAACCATCATAAGCTAGGCTTCAGTCGTTTTTGTCAAAATACGCATAGCTCTCATTTTGCTTGTAGTGAAAAGATGGCAGACTACAGTTTGTGTCTGCTGGGGGTGGTGGCGAGAAGGGAGAAATTTTGACTCTAGGAAGATACTGTTTTGTCCCCAAAAACTTTATTTTCCTTATGAACAAATAGTTTGTTTTTTCTTTCCTTCRTAATTAAAGTTCTGTTGTAAGAGTGTAAATTTTTCTTTTTTATACTTCTTGTCTTAGCTTATACCATTTCTAAATATGGGATGTCCATGTGTGTCTTGGGAATGGCAGAAGAATTTAGRGGAGAAGTTGCTGTCAATGCTTTATGGCCTAAAACAGGTGATTTTTTTTTTTTTAAATGGTACTAAAATAATGACTTTCTGTATTTTGTCTTCTACAGCTTGTTTTATTTGACTTTGATTATACTTCAGGCTTCTTCTGGAATTGATTTAGGAGACCGAGCAGTTCTTTTGCATATTCTTTGTTCATCCTGCATGGATGCTGGTTTTCATTCCTAGTTCTCACTAGACCATTGCCACTTCTATCCAAACTCACCTTCAGCTAGTTTGCAACCCATTCAATGCTTTCAGCTGGCTGAAGCATCTGTGTAGTATTTGGCTTGTCTGTGCTCTTTCTCATGGTTTGGACAGAATCACAAAAGTATTAGCATGCTTTCATTAGTAGATATCAAATGTCTGTGTATGTAGTACTATTTAGAATTCCTTGCAAGTTAAATTGCCAGGGGGTAGACGGAACTGACAAGATATATACCTCTGTAAATGCAGAAATAATTAAAAAAAAACCTGTTCCTAGAAGTTTTGGCACAGTGGGCCAGCAAACAGTTGTTCACAGAACCATCTGCTTGCAAGTCACAGGAAATTAAAGAGCTTTATGGAAGAAAACCAACTCGATGCTCCCACATTGTATTAACTTCAGTTTGTTGTCTATGGGTCAGTGAGGATCAGGGCTGCTGTTCGAGATTTAGTCAGCTGTTTGCCAAAGAGGCCAGTCTCTTCACTCCAGATACATCTATTTGCAGAAATGATACTGATGTTAAAATCAGTGAAGACAAAGGGTAATCCTGCCCTTTAATGGTGTGAGCCCAGTCATTGTGTTGTGAAAATTTAGAACAGCAGAGTTCATTCCTTTAACTAGTGGAAGGAGGGACGAAGAAAGAGGAGATAAAAATATGAACCAAGATGCTCTTCTGGGCCTAGTGCTTCAGTGTAAGAAGTGTTTGTACCCAGACACTTCGCAATGTTCTCCTGTTAGAAGTTGCAGGCCCCTTTTAACTTCTGGTGTGGAAGCTCTCTGATTTGCTTCCTCTGAAGTGAGGAATATGAGCAAAACTTAATTATTTCAAACAAAATCAGCTGAGCTTCTTTGCTTAAATACTTACTCTAGGTGATACTCAGTTGAACACTTGGATTAGTATGTCTGACAGACCTGGTCCTTATTCATTGGTCTGGATGCTTGCATCCTAAATTCTCCCAGTAAATGGATGCCTCATAATTCTGCTTACATATGAGTTTTACCCATAGAAATATTTTGGTAAGGGATTGACTTTTTGAATGGTAATTATATAATTCATGACAATAATATCATTACAAAACCTGTACTGTCTATTTTGAAGAGGATAAGCTCTTCATCTTTGGTGTACTGAAGGCAACTGCATGTATAACTTCAGGGTCCTGGCAGGGGAGTGAAAGCTCACCGTTCAGGTTTTGGGTGTCTATTCTTGTATTTTTTTATTTCTAAAGGGATTAGAAGAAACATGCACTTGTTTCCACATACTTGCTTCTTGAGTGCTCCAGGGAAACCTCAGAAAAGTTTCAGTGGAGATTTCCCAGGACCTATCCTTGTCATCTGGAATAGAGCCATGAAACTTGGTTCTTAAAGCCTTTAGCTCCCTAGACCTCATGACCATCCTGCCTGGCTTGGCCCTAAAATGCCACTGCTAAATGGGTTTTATATCTCTTCAGAATCCTGTACGTAGGAGTAAATTGGTTTTCCATTAACAGAGGTGATCTTTTATCTACCATTTTGTGGTTTTTGGTCACTGACTGATTAAGCGATGTAAATTGTATATGAGAGTTAGGGACAGTGAAGGAATTAATCCAGAGTATCTCATTCGCACAGAGAGATGTGGTACTGAGCTGCAGACAACATGACTAATTTGACTTATTTTCTCACGCAAAAGGTGTTACAAGACTACCTGTGTCTTGTATATGCACGTATTTACATGCTGCATAGGCCCATTATGTGCACCCTCCACAGCTTTCTGATTCTTCAACGCCTTCTCTCTACGATTCTGGATACACTGGAGGAAACATCCACTATTATTGTGGAAGTGAGTTGCTGGTTTTATGGGTCCCAACGTACTGCTGAAAGTCAAAGAATTCTTCCTGCAGAGACCAGATGGTTATACTTGGTCTTTATTTTGCAATGTAGGTGTTTTCCCCCACCCATCTGAATAATTCGGCCTCCTGTTTTTCATGGCAAGGGAAAACAGAACCTAGGAGAATTTGTCCACCTGCTCACAATGAAAAATTTTTCAGAGGGTTGGCTAACTTTATGGGCAGACATTACATTAAGTCTTATGTTGCGTAGGTGAATACATTATTTCTTTCCAGTGTTTGCATATGCTGTAACACTCCAGCTGTCGGTAATAGGACCAGTTTCCCAGATATGGTCTGGTATTAAAAGATGTCTGTGATGGTATTAATTAAATTTCTACAAAATCTGACATTCTTACTGGGAAGGAAACCCCAACCAAAGGAAGCAGTATCTTTCTCTTGTGCATTAGAGTGCCACTGTGTCCTTGGTAATATATTTGTACCTGCTAAAATAAGTAAGAGGATAACACTGCAGAAGCTGGCACTTGTTAACAGTGCAGCTAATATCTCTTCCCCTCAGGAACCTGCAGAACATGAGGCGTGGAAGTGCAGGAAGATTCAGTTTACAAATGACAGTAGTATATTGTAGTAAATGCTTTTTTTAATAAAGATTTCTCTCTGTGAGATGCTGCAAAATAATTTAAAAAGTAATTAAGCTTTCTATAAGATCAAAGGTATGCAGACAGAGCTTTGTATTTGCTGAATCCATTCTTGCTCATTCAGTTTTTAAGACTGTTACAAATATTAGATGAGTTCTCAAAGTTTGTATAAATCAGTGATGCCTCCATGAAAACTGATGTGCCCTCAAGTATAGAAGAGGATAACAATGTGCAAATGCTTCAGTACAAAAAAATGTTCTTTTGAAAGGTTCATCTCCCAAAAGTGAGAAAGTTAACTACTTTCATGTGGTCACCAGAGAGATAGAGTTACAGACTTCCACGGTATCTAAAATACAGCTACAACGTTCTTAATTTAAAAATCCACTGTTATACTATATCCACTCACACAAATGTGATTAGCCTCAGTGCTAATATGGATGTCACTATCTGTTGATTAATCCGACTCTTTAAACATGTGAAAGTATGCTGGTAATAAGATGCCAGGAGCTCTCCATTTATCTAAAAGTGAAAGAGGAAGCCTACCAAAAGGGCAAGGGSCAATCCCATCACTAAGAGCATGTATGAATAATAGAGGTATCCTGGGACAGAATTGGAAGACTCTTCGTGTGCATAAGAGGAAAACCAGCAGCACTTTATATGAAATAGGTGGAACAATGTGCAGCCAGRCTATGAGGCAGTACCTGTTTAAAACCTTTCTGCTTCAGTCTGTGCATGTAGGCTTACTGTGATCAGAAGAATAATAGTTGACACTAACAGAGAAGTGGCAGAAACGTGTGCCAGGAAAAGTGAACGGGTTAATGAATCCTCAGAATAGTGGAATATAGTCAGGTCAACAGAACCTGGTAAATTTCATCAGAGTATTTGACAGAAATATTCTCTGAACTGTTGGTAATTAAAAAAAAAAAAAAAAAAAAAAAAAATCTTGTAGGACAGATCACATTTCAGAGGACCAAAGAAAGATAAATTTATTTCCTATCCTTAAAAATGGGAAAAAGACCTAGGGAGACCTAGGTGTATGTATAGTATATCCATTCGCCACTTTTTATTTAGGTGCATGTTTATAGCAGTTCAGTTGATTTGAAAGAAAGAAGCTGAGGTTGCTCAAAGGTAAATGAAACCTAGGGGCTAATCCTCACCACAGAGGAGTAAAATAAGGGAGTTAACAAGGACATCTATCCGCTCTTGCACTTTCCTAGAAAACGCTTTGACAGGATCTCCCTGGCCAGCATTGAAGACTGTCGTCCTTTTTCGCAGTTCCTACTTTGGAAGGTGAATGATCCAGCTCAGATAGATGTGTCCTGCACAGTGCCTGTTCTTTGCTTTTTAAGGGATGTTGGGATCATTTCTTCATCAAAGCCGCTGTTACTCGGTGTGGAACGGAAACACGGAAGGGAGGACACAAGTGATTTAAAATCAGGTTTATCCTTACACCTCCAGGATCTGCCAGCCCCAGGTGTGGGAGAGGATTTGCGAATCTGTCCCAAAACTTAGGGGCAGAGTGTTGAGTCATAAACAACAGATGGGAAAAAGTCATGAAGCGGAACTGTATGAGGGCAAAACAGTAATATGGCAAATGCCAAAAGCTACAACCAAATAGCCTCTCTGTGGAACAGGATGAAAGAARAATGAAATGGATACCTCAGCTTGGATGAGCAAATTACAGACTTAGACTGGAACATGACRCAATGTTAGTAGCTCCCTGGGGGAAGCATAGAGGACTAATGGAACAGTGCAGAAGTTAGTAGGATTGGTTAATAAAACAACCAGAAGTTTAGGAGATCTGGATTTTATTTTTGGGTCTAACACAGCCTTTCTGTGGAATATTGAACAAGTTATTTGAGTTTTTGCTATTTGGTTTCTCATTAACTTAGGAGAGACACTTGGGTATCTCATGGGAGTTATTACAAGGCTAAAATTAAGCATCAAGATTTTCGGTGTGATAATCACCAAAGGAAATACCTCTTAATGACTGATGTATCATATATTCGCTTTGAGAAAAATAGCTGTCCTGTTACTTTTTCATGTCTTGAATAACCTGCAGGAAATCCATGGGTGGGGGGAAACTGATAAACGGGTAGAGGGATGTGAATGTCATAAAAAGTCCTGCCCATTATTCCACTTTTTGGTTCCTTTAATAGTATTCTGCTTTTTACTGATGCTTGTGGAGACTTATTTGTTGGTTGGTAGTATTTCATAGTTTTGTCTTCCTACAATTTCCTTTGGCATGGAAGGAAAATAAAGTTTGTGTACTTGTCAGAGAAATGGGAATTTCATGTTGTCAGCATTAAAGCTTTGTTTTCTTACCCTCCAAACTTTCTAGCCATACATACAGCTGCTATGGATATGCTGGGAGGATCTGGAATAGAAAAACAGTGCAGGAAAACGGACATCCTTGCAGATGCTGCATATTGCATTTTAACAAAACCAAAAAGTTTCACTGGAAACTTCATTATTGATGAAGTTCTGCTGAGAGAAGAAGGCGTTAAGGATTTTGATGTCTATGCAATTGCACCAGGTAAAACAGATCTTTAAGATGAGAAGTAAGTTCAGGAAGGAGGAAAGGCCGTATGGAGAATACTAATACAGTTTTGTTTCTAGGGGCTCTTAAATTAGTCCATAAAAAGTTGCTTTGTCTCAGCTTTCAGAACATGCCTTCCTGGAAAGCACATAATCATCAAGTGCCTATTACATTAAAAAGATACTTTAATGAAAAGAAAATGTACCTGCATTGTCGATGTGTATATTACTATTTACCGGCTAGTAAGATAGATTTTTTTTTTTCCTTCAAATGTTTTTCATTCCAACTTTRAGAGGGTTTTAGGTCAGATTCTAAATGAACCAAATTCTAAACATGTTATTTCGTGCTATGTCTTTCCTTCATATTGTAGTTTATCTACTTATGAACTTGGCTGTAGTTTCAAATGAAATGGATTCCTGTTTGTGCTGTCCAACTTTACTTGGACTTACTGTTACATTTTTCCTCCTTTTTAGGGCACCCCCTGATGCCTGACTTCTTCTTGGATGTTGAAACTGACATGGCAGACGTGAAACAAGAAAGATATGGTAGGGAAAGCACTATCTGTAAAAGTCCATCATTTCTGACAATAATGAATGCCCTCTCTATTTCAAGTTGTTTTTTCTTTTTTCCCAAGAGCTTGGCCTCCATTCAAGCTATGTGGCAAAAACCCTTTTCTCATTTGGAGGGTATGATTTATGGAAATGACTCTGTACTTAAAGCTAGGGAAAGAATGTTTCCTCCTGCAGGTCTTTAGTGGTATAAAATCAGTGMCTTATTTTGAAGAATCCTTTTTTAACCGTCTGAATTGTGGTAGTGTGAAGGTAAATATTGCTGGAAAAAGAAATTAAATTGCAAACAGCGCATTTTGCAGGAGTGTCTCATTTGCCTTGCCAAATTTATACGAAAGTACACAACATAGAGCCTCCATTGCTTGTTAGATAAAACTTGCACAATTTACACAATTCAAGTATCTCTTAGATGGAATGAAGAAGTCTTTTTAGAAAAGCCTCAGTTTTGCTTTTTCAGTAGTGTGTCAAGTTGGAGGGCAACTAAGAATGCTGAACAGGTCCATAGGAGTGCCAAAATAGGGATGGGAGAAGGGCAGAGGGGGCAAAGTTTGAACAGTCCCTTTCCCTTGAAAATACTATTTGGTCAGTTGCCACGATCTCTTCTGCCAGGCACAGATGGTGTTAGTTCCCTGGGCCTCACAACACAGGTTATTTAGTAGGGACTCACAGAATATTCCTAACTATTTTTTGACACTTAAGACACCTAAGAGACTTTCAACATCATTTTCAGAGGCTGTTCAACTTGACCAGCCTTGTAGATTGCAAATGCCGTCCTTTATGGTTAAATGTACATGTTCACTGTGGTATAGTAAAATGCTGATTAAAGCAGGGAATTGATTTACAGCTTAGAAGCCTTTGCAGAAGAATTAATGAAAATACCCATGTTCTTAGCAAGATAGAGAAGACAGAAGTATTTTGAGATGAAAATCGTATTTATTAAAGACACTGATTTTTTGTTTGTGAGTGCTGTCAGGAATGTGTGGATTCCATTAAAAAACAATGTGCCGTGTAAGCATTTCTAATGAACTGTGAACAGTCAGTATTCAAATTTTGCTGTGGTTTTATTTTTGCTATTCTTTTGATGTATTAGGAAGTGAAATATATTGCAGAATTACCTTTGGTGCTCTACACCTTTTCAGATTCCCAGGTGCTAAAAACATCCTTTATCAGTATTAATACTGAAATGGAAAAATACTCATTTTCCCTACTGTGAAGATTAAATCTTTTCAAAGGGAGTTCTCTAAGCATGTTTCTACATGCAGTTTTAAAGTGGTATGCATTTGAAAGAGAAAAATAATCTCTTTCTTGTAGGTGCTTCCCAAGCATCGAAAGAGGAGAAGAAATTAAGCGGATCCCAGCATGAAGGACCAGATGGAGCTAAGGCTAAGACAGCCGCGCCATCGGGTCCCGTTGCAGAAACATTCAGAGTTATTCAGGGGGCAGTGAGTGAAGAGTACGTGAGAACTACTCAGGGTGTCTTTCAGTTTGAATTATCTGGTAAGACCATCCCTCGTAACACCTTCACATGCCCAGCGCTCCTAGCAAAAGGCGCTCGGTGTTCTCAGACAGAAGCACTCACCTTTTCATGCTGATCCCGAAACAGACCAGCTTTTGTTCTGTCCCGTGTGATGCTYCTTCTCAGGACCAGCGTCGGCCCGCGCAGGAAGCGGCTGCCACTCCTGGCGTCTGCGGGCAGGCTTTGTCACCGTGCTGGCCCCGCGGCAGGGGGTTAGCGTGACCATAGACCGGGGTGCTCGCGGGGTGGTGGTAAAAGCGCCGGCTGCCRCCAGCTCTGTCAGCGAAGCGCTGCCTTTGGGCTCTTCTGCCCGCGTCCCCGACACGAGGTGCTGCGGGGCGCCTGCCAGAGGCTGGCTTTGCCTGCGCGCAGCACGGGGGCAGGCGGTGGCTTCTCGCAGAGCACCGCCAGCCTCTGTGGTGTCCTGCAACCGCTCCGCATGGGCACAGCAGCGGCCGCCGGGCAGGGAGGAGTAGGGAGGGCACAGCGCKCTTGGCTGCCGTGTCACCTTTTCACTGTCTGTTCAGGCGACGACGGAGGCACTTGGTATATTGACCTGAAAACCAAGGGTGGGAGTGCCGGTTTCGGAAAGCCTCCTGTGACGGCTGATGTGGTGATGAGCATGTCGAGCGCCGACTTTGTGAAAATGTTCACAGGTGAGTGACAAAGGCATTTGCCAGGGCAGGCGCAGGTATTGGTGCCCAGAAAACCTCCCGCTGATGGGCGAACAGACGGGCTCCTCGCTTTGTGATCCTGGGGGGGAGGAGCTTTCAGCTTTTTGTGGCTCAGGTGAAAGTGTAGGATACAACTCCTTGGATTTTTCTGAGCTCGTCTGTTCTGTGAACAGGAAGAGCACAAAAGCTTGTACTGCTTTTATTAACYGGGTGTTGAAATTTTAGCAGCGAGTGTAGCCTCAGAAAGAATCCAGTCAATCATCTGTTGGACTTCTGTTCTGCRCATCTCTAACYCGTGTTTCCTAAATGTGCACTGCTTTTACAGCAGAACTTTGTAGCAATACAGCTGCTAGGTCTCACTGTAGTGGCATTACATTTTCCTTTGCACAGGCTGTCTCCAGTTCCTTTCCATTTTCTGATGGTTCTGTTTCTTCTTTTTAGGTAAACTAAAGCCMACCCTTGCCTTCATGTCAGGAAAATTAAGGATTAAAGGTAACATGTCACTAGCAATAAAGCTGGAGAAGATGCTGACACAGCTTAACTCTAAACTGTGAGGGGAAACCCTTACTAGCAGAACAGTGGCCTTTCATATATAACTGCAATGCTGTTTTAAAATGGTAGTCCTCATTTTTCTCTGATGCAATATAATAAGTATGGGTAAAATGTAAGATTTTTAGGGAAGAAATAACTGTCTGATTAAGACGAGAAGGTGTTTGTCTGTAATTAAACTAATTTCTTCTTGAGAATACATGTATTAGTTTGCAAGTGTTTTCTTTTCTTCTGCTCCTCTGGATCAATGCAGGACACCTGAAGTGAGTTTTTTCCCACATAGTTGCTTGCACACATGTCCCGTAAAAAAGGTGGGGGGAGCAAATGTCACCCTGCAGATCTGTTTCTGTGATAGAAGTGTCATGCAAAGATTCCTGAGCTGGCTTAGAAGTGGAAGCAACATGGTCAGTTTAGCAGGACCCTAATTGCCCCTGGTAAATGCACATCTCATGAATTTTTTTTTTATTTCCTGAGTTTATTACCTACACTAGTTCTCATACCTCTGTATTGCACTGAGTTAAGGTGCACAGACATACTGAGTGCTATGCGAGTTTTCTTTTTGTGCAAAGGAACATATGCACATGCACACTCCTGCCCCTGACTGCCACAGACAAGGTGCTGCCTTGCACAGCACCTTCATGTAGCATTACAAGGATTAACCTACATCACTGCAGCCAGCCACTTCCCCTTCCTTCCCTTTGGCTGGTAAAGACTGAAGCTCACTAGTAAAAGCACGCATGCCCCCACTCTGTAACTGGACAAGCACACACATGGTCTGCAACTTTGTGTGACAGCATCCACAAAGCCAGATGGACCAATATTCAGTGTCCCCAAAAGAACTGCCCAGAATTGAGAGCATTTTACTCTCCTAAGTAAGCTGAGAAGCTTGCAAGACATAGGATTTATTTCTTAATTCACTTAGTAGTCCAATAGTTTACAAGTTTTTAAAGCATGTGCTTGTCTAAAATTGCTTATGACCTGTATTATGAAGGTTGCATCTTGATTGCTTCCATTGCAGTTGAATTCAGGTAATAAGACAGAAAATGTCAAATTCACCTCTGTGCCCTGCAGCCTCAGGGGGCTTGGGGAAAAAATGAAGATGGGTTCCTTCCTCACCAGGCACGAGGGGCTGGGGGCATGGAGGGAAGGAGGGAGGGGGTGGCTTACCCCATGTTGGGCAGCATAGCAGTGCAGGTGAGGGCCGCCCCAGCGGGAGGGGGCAGCACTGTTTGGCTGTGGGACTGTTCCCAGTCCAGCACCCACACTGGGCTGCGCTCAGCAGCGTGCTCATCCCTGCCTGGGAGTGAGCTGTGCTTGGCTGAGCCACCAGCAYGGCTGTTGGCCTGGGGCTCCGTGTGCCTGTTGTGCAGCCCAAACTGCCTTCCCCTGCCCCTGCTGCCAGTGCTGACAGTCCCAGGGGGTCCCTGCCCAAAGGTTTCAGTCTCCACCGGGCAGCGTCTGCTTCCCACCCCCATCCTGGTGTCTGGGTTGGTAACCACTCTGTCCCTGACCACCAACCTGCTGAYTCCAGAGCAGTGTCAGTCCAGACAGTCCTGCTGGCTGAAGCAGRAGCACTGGTGTGCAACGGGACACGGAAGTAAAGGCTGTGCGTGGAATAGGAGGGAAAGAAGATCCAGCACTGGAAACCAGAGTCCTCTGGAGGAGACTGAACGTCTGAACTGATRGCGCAATAATGCATGCATACTACTGGCTGCTGCAATACAATAAAGAAGTGTGTTATGCTCTGCCTCTCTACACAGCAGAAACCCCTACAGGAAAAGACAGAAAAGAGCAAATAATGCC
This sequence comes from Oceanodroma leucorhoa, assembly GCA_030449065.1. Classification (NCBI taxonomy): domain Eukaryota; kingdom Metazoa; phylum Chordata; class Aves; order Procellariiformes; genus Oceanodroma; species Oceanodroma leucorhoa. Next base: position 1,594,964 of record JASVER010000100.1, read on the forward strand.
TCAGGACTACTTGGGGTGTTAGATCTGGAGAAAGCAACTAGTGGCTGYGGCTTGTTCTGGCCTGGATTTGAGGCCACTCAACTGCATGGAGAGTGCTAGAGACAGAACCTTTGGGAAGCTTTGCTGTGCAATCTGAAGGGACGATGGTACCAGATCCCACAGCTAGGAACACAGGGAAGGTGTTTCACATTAATGCCTATGGACTGATGCACACACTGCTGCTCTCCCCAGGGGGTGGACAGCAGGCTGAGGCGGCCCTGTGTACAGGCAGGTATGGATGGGGAGGAGGCCACCCCAGCTGTATGAACCACTGCTGTGAAGAGAGCGGGGTGGCCAGGTCAGGGGACATAAGCCAGCCTGAGGTGAGATAGGGGCTGACACAAAATGGAAAGAGGATTTTGTTGCTGGCCTTCCTCAGAACTGCATGCTGGGAAACAACTAACAGGAACAAATTTGAATGTCTCCCATTGAGGATCTCTCAGGGGCGTTGAGGTGTTGGACTACACCTTTTTCCCAAATACGAAGCCTTTTTATCTTGAAAAACTAGGTACTAAAGTAACTGTTAGGAACAACACTTGCTTGCAACACAGCATGGGCTTTGTTTTCCATTATGTGGTTCAAGCCTGTTGTACTTTGAATGTGTCTAGATGTCCATTTGTCATCTTCTGTGGAGTTGAGTGGTTTCCTTCCAGTTTGCCTTCCATTCTCTGCTGGATGTGCAAAATCTCACTTAAAACCGAACTCTGTTCCGGTCCCGCTCAAATCACTGGAGCCTTTGCCTCCATCTCACCTTCTGCCTCCCCAGTTGATCAAAATGCCTGCGGCAGGATCRTCTGTCTTCTGCTCGCCCAACCATACCTGTCCCCTCCTTCACCTCCTCCCCTAGTCCCTCTCATATTTCACAGTAACAGCGAGGTTGGCCCTCGCCTCCAAATCCTGCACCGCCTCATCCGCACATAACTCTTGCACATCATCTCCTCCTCCYTCTGTTGCCTGATGAAGGCTCTGACCTCCTCCTGCCCTTGCCGGGCTRGCAGATCTTCCACCAGCTTCCACCTTTGGCTTGGCTTTTCCCCCCTCAGCTTTCCTGCAGAGATCCTGCGCAGCATCCTGAGAGGGATTCGGGTTTCACGGTGAGCTGATGCCAGAAGGGGAACTCACCCGGTGGGTCTGAACCCACTGTAAGAGTTGAGGCGGAGGGTTTTACTGACTTAAACAGAAATCAAATTAAGCCATAAGCAGATGCGCTAGTCGTYGTGTGTTGAGGTAACGATAGTYGTTGTTTTGCTGTCCCTGCAGTTCCCATGGTCACAGAGCTGCAGACTCCTGTAGGAACGACAYGTGACCAAGTCGAAGGGGCCAAGGGCTGTCTGAACGCTTCACAACTGGAAGGTCTTTCATGCCGCTGGCTTTCCCAAGGCTGGCATCCTGCGCAGATGGAAACAAAACCACTTTGCTGAGAAGATCTTCCTCAGGCACCGCTCTCCTTCTGCCTCTCYCCAGCCACCCAGCCCAMGTAAGGAGGAACGCGGGGCTTGACTGCGACAGCTCCGTGCCAGGACCGTRAGCCTCGTGCCTGCAGCGAGCTCCGTGTGAGTGAGCCGTCGTGCCTGTGTAGAGAGCTGCTGGTTTCAGCCATGCACAGAAGTACCTGCAGGAGAAGCCCCTAGGCATCACGGTCAGCCTCCCTCCCCTCAAGTGTTCTTTTCTCTCCAGAATTTAATAGGGGAAATGGAGCGATGGGGCTTTTTTCTACATGGGCAGGGTCACTTTACCTCCCGTGAGGTTTTTTAGCGTGAGAAGCAGAGAACATCTGGAAAGGCGCTGTACAAGCTGGAAGGCTCGCGCGTYGGCTTTCTGCAGTTTTGCCGGTGCCTGCGCTTTAGCCCCGCAGCTCCCCCCCTCACCCCAGGTGACGAGCAGCAGGGGAGCACGGGTTTACCACGGGCTGAGCACCCTGCGTCAGCCCCTGCGGTCCTGCGGTGGGGGAGGCACCCCCCCAAAACTGCCCTCCCCTCCGACGGTGCAGCATTCACCCTGGAGCAGAGCTAGCCCCTGACCCCCGCAGCTGCTCACAGGAGAACGCAGTATGCCCTTCTCTTTCAAAAACCCCTCCCCTAACTTTGCGGGGTCAGGTATTTTGCCCATCAGCCTTTTAATTTATGCAGCCGCTGCCGTGGCATCGCAGCAACCCCTCCCTGGCTGCCGCTGCTCCCCCTGCCATTGTGGATCGCTCTCTCTGCTAGTGCCCTGCCCTGCCAGCTGTTTCTCATTCCCCACCCTGCACCCGTGGCTGACTCGGGTTCACCTGGGGAAGGGGATGAGGAAAATGCAGCCATTCAGAAGGAGGAAGCAAGGATGGTCCTAGTGAGTGATGTCAGCTGGGCCCCAAGTGTCCTCAAGACAGCGAGAAGATCTGTCAGGGCAGTGATCGTCTCTGAAAACACCGTGTCTCCTCCAGCTGACAATCCCAACAAACTTGCTTCTGCCCTTCCAGCCGCCCTGTGACTGGCCCTGTCCTATGTATTTGTGTGGCGAGTTTCATAAGTCCCCACATGCTTCCCCTGCTTCAGTTCCRTTAGCTTACAGGAAAAAAGTCTTCACTGTCTGTGTGGCACTGTTTAGTAACGCATCTTTGTGGAATTTTAGGTTTTGGCTGTATTTTAGATACAGTTGCTCCCACCAAAATCTTCCTCTCATCTTGCCTTGAACCAACTGTCTCTGGAGTGTACTTGTTTTCAGGAAGGAAGAAGGATTTCAATTACTTAATTTCTTTTCCATGTAAGAGTTATTTTTTTCTCATTGTGTAAACTTAYGAAAGCTCATTTAATTGGAAATATTTCTACTCTGTTTAAGAGACATTACACCAACCACAGCAAGTATATAGTACAGGCTTCCAGCTACTCTGGAGGATGTGGAAGTGTATTCAATCCCTTCAGCACTAGAACTGCCACTCCAGAGCGGTACATGTGCTTTTCAGTGAGCCTCACCAGCCCCTCCACTGCGGTTCTGGCAGAGACGATTCAGCAGCAGGCAATGAAGAGCTCAAGTGACTGGCACAACTCTTGTTAATTCAGTCTCGGGACTTTTAACTGAATTATAGAAGATTGCAGGTTTTTTTAGAACTGGAATTTGCAAAAGGCAATATATTTCTTCCATTGTTGTTTTAAACAGCCAAGCAGCTACCTCTGGAGCATCTTTTGTGGAACAGCTATTTCTATAGCCAGCTTTATTTGTTACCATCACCTAACAAACACAGTCCATTTAACACAGCAAGATTGCATTTTCAGCTCATAATGACTAAAATGTACAGACTTGTGCTGCGTATTGTAAAGTTTATGTCTGTTACCAAAAGGGGAAAAAACAAGGCAGTTTCATGAGTAATTTGTAGTAAGTTATCTACTAGCACATTCAATTTATTACCAATGAGTTTATCAGGATTCATCTTAGTATTTCTTTTTAGGATTACTTTTGGGCAGTAATATAAGTACAGGCAGGAGACTAGTTAGCATATCAAGCATTTGCATCTTTTCCAACTGTTTTACCTTAGAGAAACTCCTAAAATGAAGGTCCTCTTTAATCACAATTGCATTTATTTTAAAAAATAATGTTTGAAATCTTGCTCTACTGATGACTCAAATATCTGATCTCTATTCCCTTGCTTGCAGCCCTATATTTTTTTCACATCTTGCACCAGCATTAGTCAACTGTGTGTGCTCTAAGATCCTCCTTTCTCTCTCTTTTGCCTACACACCATACTCCAACATTTCCTGGAAAAGCCCAGAGTATTTGAATATCCTTGACTGATCCGAGTATTCTTGCAGAATAGAGGAGGAAGGAAAAACCTGTCAGCTTAAATACGTTTTAAGTTCCCTTATATGAGGAGCCTCCTCTACACTCACTGACTAGATTTAATCCAATGTCAGCTCTCCTCTTATAGTTTAGCTGTTCTTTTGGAATCATTGATTTTGAGTATTGTGTTAGGAATACTTCATGCAATTAGATTTGCTGGAAAATGTAATGACTTTCAGTTTCTTTAGAGCAGAGGGAAGAGCACGGTATTATGCATTTTTATATCTAATACAACAAAGCACTCTTAACAATGCAKATAATAAATAACATAGACCAGATCCGTGGGAAGACAGCTGTAATATATATCTCCACGAACACTTCAGGTTAAACTGGTTTACTGAAGTTGAATTTTATCAGTTGTCTCATATAAGATCACCCACCTTTCCTCAATGAAAAATTTGAATTAGTTGTTTCTTCATTTAATGCAGCTTCAGTTTTGGCTTTTCAAAATAAATGTTTCTGTGTGGAAGGGAACCTGTGAATATTTTGCATAGAGCTACGTCTCTCCAGCCCCTAAATTAACTTAGGTCTGGTTAAGCACGTCAAAGCATAGCTAAACTAGTCCCAGTTTATATCATTATCAGCTACTCCTCACTATCTGTGACCACCATTGCTCTATGTGCGCATCCACAACACAACAGTTTAATGCTCTCACAAAGGGGAGTAACCTACTTTACACACAGGCAAACACAGCCCTTGGCAGCCCTTAGGGGTGCATCACATTGGGTAGAGGCGAAAACATGAGGAGGCTTAGAGAAGGCGGCACAAAGCACCACCATCAGGTGCTGTTGTGGTGTTACTGAGGGCATTATTTCCATCATGAAAAGTGTATTAATGGRCTCAGAGAGACCCGTGGAGTTCTGAAGATCCTCCAGGAGAACATGATCTGGGGCACTCTGATCTACACAGAGTAAATGAAACAAAAGACTGGGGCACTTAGAGTTAGGGTCGATGTTCTCGTGTGCCAGGGCTACACTCTGTGTTTTTGTTAGCTAAGCTCCCCCCTCCTCCATGTTTAAGGTGAACAGGCAAATTACAAACAGAAAAAAAMCCCAACATTGCCAGCTGAAGCAGTTCCAGCCCCCTCCCACTTTTTCTTCTCTGTCTTGCAGGATGCCGGTGGCTCAGCKCTGCTGGTACAAAACTGTGTGCTCCTGCTATGAACCAGAACGGGAAATCCAGCCAGTGAATTTATCTCCTTTCTCTTCAAAGTTAAACCATATGAATTCTGCAACTTTGTTCACAGTAAAAAAAMCACGCACAACAAAWCATAWACAAATAAACAAAACCAAAATAGTAGAGAAACACAGTTAAGTTTTGTTCCATAACAGTAGTAGGTAAACAGTGGAGGATGGATAGGTAAAGCTGATCATACATGGATTCTTGTGCAGAACAGAGAGCATACTGTGAATTCACACCCCTTTAACAGTAACACTGCTACATTGTTTTAACTTATTCCTTCAATTTGTGGTTCTGACTTATCTGAAGTCAGCAAAGTAGTCCTTCCTTTTTCCTAGTCATACAAGATTTGACTCCAATGGACAAATGAAACTATTTGAGTAAAACATTTCACTCTCTAGGATATGCTGTGTCCTTCTAGAAGAACATTCTTATCACCTACTGCCCTTGAGTGTCTCCCTCTGATTCACAATTCAGACGAGCATGTTTGTCCTGAAGACCTCTAACCTCCAGCACTGCCCATGATGTCTCACTTAACTATGCAGCYGACTCAAAATATTCTGTTACACTGGGATGATTACTATCAAGGTCAGTTATTTTTATCTCAGAAACAGTTTGCTTAATTGCAGGTGTCCTCTGATTATTACTGTGCAAACAAAAATGTGGAATAGCAAATATCCTGAGTTAGGCTAAATACAGCTGAAATACAGAATTCTGTCAGAATTTATTATCCAGTTAGGGACTGCATTTTCCACTGCAAGATACCTCACTCCCAATTATAAACAAATTTTAAATCCTTAAAAAAGGACTGCAATGATTTTGTTGCAATGGAAACACCTTTCCACACATTCCATACTCTAAAGTCTGAGTCTGTCAAAAGAAATTGATGACTGAGAGAACTGAAGTTTCACAGTGATGTACGAAAGCTTCAGAAACTGATAGAAGACTGAAGAGCTGTAAAATGGGAACTGCAGCGAACCTCATTACAGCTTTTGCTGTCATTCCAGCAGTTTTCTCCTTAATGCTGTGAACAAAGAATATATAGTGTGGTGTGGTGTAGTGTGGTACGGTACGGTACGGTATGTAAAGACCATCATGCTCGCAAGTAAAACGCACAAGCCTGACCTGACATGAAATAGTTCCCCTCAAATGAGACCGTGTGTTAGTAATACACCTTTGCAAAGAATTTTCTCTCTTCTCCAGGGAATTTTGAAATAATTGTCTCTTTAAGGCCTACTGCTCCCATTTTCCTGTTTAAAGCATGACTGCAGTGTTTACAGGCAAGACCCTTTTTCTCATATTCCTCTATCCAATTCGGTTGTGCTGTGTGAGTCAAGACAGTTACATGGACTTATAAAACCTTTGAATCTCAGCACCAGCCTGGAGAAATGAAGCACGTGTACTGAGAGATTCACACTATTTAATTTTTTTTTTTTTCTTTGTCAAAGATCCTCCCCATGTTTTAGAGGATGCCATGGTGGGACAGCAAGACGCTTCTGTTCTCGGTGATTTATTCCAGAAAACCAGGAGGAGGAGGAGGGAACAGTACAGAATTTACCCACATGGGGGTGCGTGTGAGTAGTATGGATGAGGCGGTTGCCGGAGTGTTTCGGGTAGCAAGACACTCGCAGGTAAACCCCACTGTAATCTGTGCAGGTTTTTCCACTGACTTCATCTAGCATTCGGTGGAAATAAACACCCTATTGTACTTCTCTGTATGTATTCTAAACACCACGGACAYAATAACTTCATGCTCAAAAAGTAGTCACTTAAAGCACTATGTCAGACCAAAAGGATTTTTACCTACAACAGGAAGATGAAAGATCACTTGGATAAAATATTAAAAATAATTTCAAAAAAAGAGGACAGTGCAAAAGGACCAGAGTGCACAGCCTGATTTCATTAGGAGCTAGCTTAGGGATGCTAGTCCATGATACACAGAAAGATACCTGAAGACCTTACTTTCATGGGTATACTGCTGCAAAAAAGAAATGTTCCCTTAACAGGTAGTATAATGAGAACAACACAGTGGCAGAGAATTAATCTGCAGAAGATATCCTTCTTGATTTCTTAAGGAAAACTGAAARTTGATCTTACAAATAGCTCACTAGGCACGAAAATTTAAAAAATCTGTAACAGGCAATGAAAGCCACTCTGAGGCAATAGCATCCTGCGAAAATACTAGTTGTTAAAAGTCAAAGAAAGAAGTGAAAGATTTTTGAAACAGCTAGAAAATTAGGTAAGGTCTATCAGTTTTAAAGCTGCTGGAGGCTGTTTGTGCTGTTTTCTTCTAAGCCTGAGCACATTGTTTAATGAAGAAGAAATAAATGAACTTTTTTTATATGGGAGAACACTACAAGGTCGTCTTGAGCTATCTTACAGAGAGAGCGCATTTCTAATCCCTTGATGTTTTTACCTGACCTTGGAGATAAGAAAAGAATCTCAAAAGGAGCTAGCAGTAGAGAACTGTTTTTCAGATATGAGAAAATTTTAATCCTTCTTGACTTGAACCCCTACAAATCAGGTCAGGAGGCTTAAGCTAAAATATTACAACAATTCCAAGGCGAGGACATCAAAGTCTCTTCCTTGTTTCTTACTAATCAGTAGATAAAGGAAAGCCTTCTATTATTTCAAAATAATAGTTATTTTGAAGAGTTAATTATTATTAACTTGAAGCCAGGAGATAAGTATTACATTCAAGAGCTACAGGGTATGATTTTGATACTGAAGCAGTGTGAATATGTAAGATGTGTGTTCTTTTTGGTTACATCTTGTTATATTCATTCAGCATGTATCAGAGATTGGTTTGAAGCCAAGAGAAAGTTTTAAGCAAGATATGATGATAAGTGTTTTGGTTTTGCCTCTTGTTTTAATAGACTAAAACCATGAAACCTCTAGGGAAAGAATCATACAAGACTATTTCAGATTAAAAGATTTAAATAAGTATTTTCTATTTTCACAGAGTAAATAAGGAAAGTTCAAGTTGTACAAATTGCTGAAGACTGCATCCATGGTGCCTAATCCTGCAGGCACTTAAGTACATCTTTGCTTCCAATGTTTTCAAACATCTCACAGACACTGGAAGGATTCATAAAGTTAAGCGTTTAGCTTTTGAATAATATGAGCAAAGAAACACTTCACAAATATGACAAAACTGTWTGGTTCTTAGGAATTGTAACGGAATAAACTGCCACCAGACTTAAAACTTAGAAACTTGACAAGTATATCTCCTACAGGTTTTATGAATTCACATGTGTGATATTCTTCGGTTACATTTTGAGAAAACATTAACGGTTGCCATTTCCTATGCAACTCCATCAGGCTATTTCTTAACAGTATTGCAGTTCCATCAGGCAAACGGATTGTAAAAATGTGCTGCATAGCAGAACGGTTTTGATTTAAATGTATAGCAAGAAACTTCGGTGAAATAAGAACTGTATTAACAAAGCTGGCACTTGGCCACAATTGACTTTGTTCTGGTTGCTGCAACCTGTATCACCTGCAAGGCCGTTTACTCATGAGAACAGGTGGAGTACAACTTGTCCCACTGCCGTCCCCAAGAGCCTCTGGTACAGGTACAGAATATACAGCCCGATCTCAGGTTCATGCTGCAGGTCTTTTCTGTCATTCATACTTGTTATAAAAAGGTGAATCTTACAAGTGTAGTGCTGCAGCAAATTGCTCTGATAGTTGGACACAGAGTTCCAGTTTCCTACTTTAGCTCATCTGTTCCCTGACTTTCATACAAAASCATAGCTGTCAGCTAAGTCAGAGAGAAAATCAAAGCGAGGGATTGAAAGGATGAGGGAAGGCTACTTTCTCTCTTCAAAACATTCCACTAACATTTTTAAATTAGAGTCTATTTTAAGAAAAATCCTTTGTGGACATCTTCAAATGAACTGTTAGTGTAATGCTATCAAGGCTGCTGCATCCTTGGCCTTCAGGCAGGTATGCAGGGAGGAGGRTACAATGCTTTCCTCCCTCATTCCTTGGCAAAAGGATTAAGACTATCTGACTTCTGTGTGAAAATTTAGAGAGGCAAGTTATAATGGACTCTTACTATGCATCCTAATCACAGGCAGCAARTAAGCGTTTGATTCATTAAAGGTTCTGTGTGTAGTTTTCTCTGGTAACTCCAAAATCAAAGCTTCTCATTTCTTACGAATTGACAACAACAAAAATTCAACAGTGTACATTTCACAACARTAGAGAAGATAGGTATCAGACTACAGAATTAATTAGCCGTCATATGGGGCTAATATAGCCAAAGTATAAGTAAGAACTACAATTAGCATATGTATTATGAAGCACAAAGGTTTCARAAGGAAGATACTATGATTCATTTACTTAAAATAAGACAAAGTCAAGTTAAAAGCTAGAACTGAAGAGAAACTTTACACGTTACCCACTGTTTCTTTAGCTAGCAGGTGGTTTATTTCTGCAGGCTGTGGCAAGTTACAAGCTATTAAGCAGGGATACTGAAAGCAAAATCCTGTCTGTGCAGGATTTCCAGCATCAAAACCAGAGATACCTACCTAATTGCTGCCTTAAAGCTTCAGCTCATCTCCTTAAGAAAACTAATTCAGATTTTACAGTTAGCAGTTTTAGTCATGGCGTAGAAAAGAAGGARCAATGCAAATAATCCATAAAATATCATGTACAAGAAATATCGCTGGATTTACCAATTGCTTTTAAAACTATCTTTCAATAATGMTACTATTTATGGTGTTTTCTGACTGTATTCAATATTTGTCTCACTAATATCGYATGTTACACTGTCTTTGAAAGTTGACTGAGAATTACATTCTGGTTTAACTCACTGTAGCCCTGAAATGAAACTATAGGTAACATTATATTCAGAGACAGAAAKTAAGCTAATGCTTCAGCTAAGAGCTGAGCTACGGCACAGAAACTTGTATCTCAGCCCCAGCTAGCCCTTCTGTCAGCAGACATCTTTGGCCCCAATGGAGAAGATGAAAATGTAGTATTTTTGCCATGCATGACAGAATGCATGATTTCTTCTTAATTTTGGACTTCTATGGGGTTTATTCAACCTTGATAAGCATGGTAATGGAAACGTGTGTGGATGAATTAGTCTATTTGTACTTGGCTAAAGGGTGAGGGTGAGAAAAGATCATTCAGAGGTTAATGGGTTTTCAATGCAGGGAAGGGTTAATAAATGCTGAATGGTTTGCAGTGAGGGAGGGACTTCGAAAGAGAGTGCAGCAAAGACACTTTGCAGGCAGTTATTCTTTTGGCAATTACTACCATGAAGTATGTTCCTAAAAGCCAAAGGAAAGATTTTTTAAAAAGAGACAACTAACAGACAGGAAAATGTGCCATGGTGTTGTCTGCCAGGACACTGCCCTTCTGGGGAAAAAAATATTGATGGCACTAGGAGAGATTTATTGCCACACAGACCATGCATTGAATCAAATCAAAGTCACACTTTTTTTAAAAACCTACAGATAATTTCACTGCTGTGTTTCAGAAAAGGAGGGAGCCCCCAAAGAGGCCCTTTAAGAGGCCTCTGGACAGGAGAGCAGCTTTTCCAGTCTCTCCAAGTATGCCTGCCGCTGGGGTCACCATCATGACTGGCTGGGTGTCTCCTCTGTAGCAGATTTGTTACTGCAGGTGTTCGCAAAAGACAACAACGGGGTTGAGTGGTCTCTCATAATCAGTCCATTTCATCTGATTTGAAACCACAGGCCTCCCGAACTCAGACAGGCACCCTCTCATCAACCTTGCCCTTAGCGTAGGAGGAACTCTCTCCCTTTGTTGCCACTTCAGCATGGGTTTGTGCCTGGARACACAGGCACCTCCACATGTTCAGATGGCAGCAGAGTCTCTACCATGAACACCCTAACTGGGCGAGCAAGAAAGGCAACGAATTGCCTTATGGGGCAAAAGAAAGCAAAGAATAGGCCCTACTACCAGAGGTGTACAACATTCTGTTTCCATAGAAATACCAAAAAAGATCATGAAATTTTACRTAAAGACCAACTACACACATTCTGCTGAGGGTAAAGGCGGCCGTCACCTCAAAGAGGATGCTTCCAAGAGCTGTGCTCAGTTACCTGCATTCAGACACTGATGATTTATTTAAAAAWTCTTCCTTGTAATCACTTCTCTCTGACAGGAAATAACTTAAATGATCTCAGCTTTCAAATGTATTTAAATATTTGCTAACAAYCTGTAAATTCCACTTCCTAAACCTGGATGATTGGGAGGGTTCCCACTCCAAGTTACCTGTCTCACCCTTTCTGCAAAGGGGTCAGGACCTTTTGTTTTGTTGCTTGCATAGCAGCTGCTGAACCCACCCAGTTTACTTTCAATGTGCTGGGCTCCGTACTGCAGCGGCTGCACATTCACTGACACAACTTCCTTCCAACAYGGATGCAAATGACTGCATTTGCAATGTTCCAGCCGAACCACAGCTCTTATTTGTGAGCTGCCCGCAGCCCATGTCCCAYTTCACTTTCTGAATGTCACTGGGACTTTTGGCCCTTACACTGCCGGGAATGTAAACTAAAGTCATAGTGAGTCTTTTGTTCAGGCAGGCGACCTGCAGGCTGAACTGCTCTATCACTTACTTCTCCATGTTTCCTAAGTGATAGACACAGCCCTTCAAAAGCAGCCTCTACAGTTAACTGGGAAAATACCATACACAAATCATGTCAGTGTAGGGCCTCTTTGTGAACCATGAAATATGGTCCCATACATTGAAGCAATACACAGAGATAAATATAGCACCGTTCAGCAACTTTGCAACCTGGCTACTCCTGTCTGTCTCTGTCTGTGTGCCAGTCACTTGAATTAATACCCAGTGAAAACAGATATGTAAGGATTATGCTTCAGTCTGTGAGTGAACAAATTGCCACAGGCATCAAGTGGGTTGGAAGTTTCCCATGTAGCTCTAAAATCCTTGAGTAGCAGAGGGAAGACCAATCCTTTACAATTTACCACTAGATACTGAGTCATTCTCTAAACACAAGTGTTCACAGTAACTCAGAGCAACTATAAATCTGTTGTCCATGAATGAGAACACTTGTTGATAGAGGCTTAGCTTCTACAGTAAGCCAGTCTTCATCGTTTTGGCCTTTCCCGTGTCTCCTTGTACTTCTGCAGATTTACACTGATAATACCAGACTCACTATACAAATAGCAAAATGCAGTTTCTTTCTTCCATTTCCCTCAAGATGCTGTTGCAAAGGCTTTCATTCTGCATTACTTGGTTCAGCTGATATATTTTTCAGAGCCTTATCACTCTAGCATACAACAGCAGGGACCAGGTAACTTACATTACTGGAGTTTCGGTGTTGCTTATACTGCTTCAAATGGAACATTGCAAAAGGAAAGCTCCTCTTTGCTAGCTACCAGCTATTCAGCCCTGTTCAGATCCAGTCTGGAAGCTGCTGAGAATCCCTCATTGAAAGTGAAACTCAGAAACTCAGAATTTTGCAGGATAAAGTCCACCACAAATTTCAACAACCCATCAAACTCAGTGAGGAAAAAAGTAAATTTTGGCTTGGTGCTGTGCACACACTATATATATGTGTGTGTGTGTGTGTGTGTGTGTGTGTATGTATATGTGTATATATGTATGTGCACGTTAATCTTAGTCTTCCAAATCATGAGAAAGAGAATAAAAATAAAGGTACAAGTAAAATAAAGGCACAAGTAAAAGCTGCAGGATCAGTAAACTAGTCAATCTTTAACATAATTCTCTTTGTTTTTTTCCAAATGGTAGCACTCCTTTGTGGCAATCCTGCAGATTCTGAGTATCAGGTCTTCCTTATTTTGATGCATCATCAAATGTTCCTACTCACTCTGTAAAAATTTGGGGCAATAATCCATGCTGARAAGGCATCCTAAGTAGTCCTATTGTTGTGTAAATCAACCAGTGACTCCATTAGTAACTGCATTTAACAAAGTACAGGTCAGTATAGGATTTATCCTGACATTTGTCACTGAAATAACTTGCCTAATTTCATTCCGAGCATGCAAAGCTGAAGCAAATAAAGCTAATCATCTTAGCATGGTAAAACATCTGGCAGAGAAGTGGAAGCAGTGACTGTATCAGTTCCATTTTTTCCTAGAAGCRAGTGACAACAAGCATCTGCAAAGGAAAACACCCCCCTCCACACACACAGASATACACACTGCTGTGTGTGAAATGCTCACAGCCCTTAAAGGACCATGCAGCACTCCTGCAGAAGCTGAAAAAGGGCTCACCAGAAGTGGGGGTTTCCACACTAGGAGATGCATCTTGTTAATAGTAGACAAACTTCTCCAAAGYTATAGGCAAAACACTGCTCCATCAGCCAAATGTTTCCTCCTGCTACACATCCACATACCTGTCACATCTTCCAACCACAGTTCCAGAGAAAACTCAGGCTGGGAACACTTCCACTAGGCGAGACCAACAGCTTCAGCCTTCTGATCCGTGCAGGAAGCTCTCTGGGGAAAGGCACATTTTATTTACAAGGAATTGCCTAAGAGGTCAGCTTACGGAGCAGTTATTTTATAGATCAAAGGGAAAAGAAGGGAAATGTGCCAGCAGTCAGAATTACTATCTTCTGAGTTATGTGGTATTCTAATAAACAGGTCAAAGAAAATTTGTGAGAATAGATCCTAAGCTGACTGCAACAGTTATCTGAACATTATTTAAAAAACCCCAAACAACCAAACCAGCATAAACCCCCAAAATAAAGCTTTCCAAAACAAGAATATAAGCCAAACAAGTTGAAAAAAGATCTGATTAAAAATTCAGAAGAGAAATTCAAGCGAAAGCAAGAAACCTTGTTTGTTAGAATAAACATAAGGGCAGCCCTAGCGCAATGAAACAATATCAAGTACCAGCAAGACTGTGTCAAATATAAACCAAAATAATTTATTTTTGGAAAAGGAAGTCAGTTAATAATAAGTCACAATGAAACACAGCAAAAGAAGAAAGCTGTGATGCTAATGCTTGGAGCAATGACTTAAGTCTATGAATATTCTTTATGGAGAAATATTTACTGGAGCACGAGAAATAAATTTAAAAGACAAGCATTGTTAGATGCACAGGATCAGAACTGAGAAGGACAACTTTACACAAATATTAGTAATTACGCTTAGTAAAATAAAACCAAAACCTTATACATAAGAATATTACAAAACTGATGCTTTGAAATACTAGCATGGTGTTTCTGTGCATGCTTGGGTTGAAAAAAATCAGTCTGCAAASAGAGGTAATAAAACGGGTGTTAAAATTAATCTAAAACAAGGGGAAAAAATACAACAAACCCAAAAACCCAGGAGAAGCTAGTAAAAGAGTTTTCTTTGCTACCTAGCCGACACTATAGGATTATAAAATATTACTTCGCATTAAGCCAAAGGGAGCCTGTATCCACTGGCTCCAGTGATTMTTATTGTAACAAAAAGCTGCCCCAGGCTATGCAACGATTTAAATCAGACACTGTGCAGGCACAAAGGTGTGCCCACAGGGATCTAGCTGTGAGCTGGGCCTGTGATAGTGCCTGGCAGCACCCCSAATTAGCCACTCACCACTTTGCTGGTAAGGCACTCCTGAACTCTTAGTCAGTATCACCTTCCAGGCTCTACTCTGGGACCTCTCGGACTTCAGGTTTCTGTACACCCCCCCCGGGGTACTGTTTAGTTTTATACAAAATCTTTTCTTGAGATTTGGATTCTGAAGTTCAGCTGTCTGTCCACTGAGTTTGGTTCTGTCCAAGCTCCTCCAGTTCCCACTGCTGGTGCAAACAAGCTGTTTCCAAGAATCCCAGAAAAACTGAAACCTTCATGTTCACACCTAAACCCTTCAGACCACCTTAGGCCCACACAGGCAAACAAGCTGATGGTCAGTTTGCTTAGTGTTTCTAGACACATCGTTACTTTCACTTCAAGAAGGAAAGCCAAAACCATTAGAATAACCCCCAACTTCTTTTYAGTGCTGCATCCTTCCCTCCAGCTCACTGGAAGCTGAATTCCTTTCTTCTAAGCAGCAGAATTCCCTTCTCTCCACCCAGCCAGAGATGCTACAAATTTTCAAAGAAAGCAAATAGTTTGGCTCCTTTCTTTTTACAACCCTGCATTTCCCTTCTCCTCAGGTGATTGATACAGGGTGCTTACAGACCTCTTCCACAATTTTCTGCAACCGAACAACAGAAGCAGTTAACTTGTTTTTTTCCAGCTTGTATTTTGTGATAGAGAACAAGAGTCAGCAGGTCTTTACTGCTAGTCTCATGCCAACAACTCCATGGAGTTTTACTGTAAAATCACAGTGAGAAGRCAAAGTCACTGAAATGGGACCAGGAATCTGACAGCTACCTCTGGAGTCCCCCACCAGAGTCAGAATCCATACGGTCTGCAGACAGGCTCCCAGATCTGCCTTAGGCCTCCTCCTGAATTACTGACCTGTGGCTGGACAGGAAGCTGCCCTTAAACACGCACACAAAGYGTGAACCTGTCCCCCATCCTCTGCTTTATTATTTTTACAACTGCAGTTAAAAAGTAACTATTATAAAGTATGTTGTGGTTCTCTTTGTAAAAGCAATGCAGGCCTCTACAGGTGCAGCTAAAAGCAAGCCTCCTCTTCTGCTTGCAAGCAAGACATGYCAGTGATAATCCTTTTGTTAGTCTCAGTTAGTTAGTTTCATATACTGGCAAAAGGATTTATTTTTTTGCCAGTATAGCTATGTTTAACTGAGCTGTGTTCAGCTATGGGGATAAGCAATCTTTCTAYGCTCCTTCTTAATCTACACCATTCATGTCAGCAAAACTTTTTCAGTGTTGATCACACACAAATAACAGGCAGTCTCATTATGGGGCTATTTCTATTTCAGCTATAKTTCCATGTTGAAGCAGGACTGTGTGTTGTATTCAGTTTGTGGATTCTGCATACTTTAGCATATGTATGTATGATACAGAAAACCAAGTAAAAAAGGTAAAAGCAATAGCTAGCCTATAGTCTTCATAGTACCATATCTCAAAATAAGTTGRTAAATGGAGAACATCATTGATTCTAACAGCACACCTAAATGCAGATGGCTAGAAAAATGTTTGAGTAAGCCAAGTGTCCAAGTGTAATTTCTTATTTCTGTTTGATATCTCACTGGTGCAGATCTTAGAGTTTTTGTTTTTAAGAAAGCAAACAAGCCCATAGCAAACCAAAACAAAAAGCTGTAGTGAAGCCATTACATTCTTCAAAGTGACRCTTTTTAATAAGTCTGTAATAAATTACCAGTGAGTACAACTACCGTAAAAGCTAAGCTGACAAAAAAASCAAAATCTCACTACATAACATATTAACTAAGATGCAACCTCCCCTTTTTACATTCACATACACAGGCGTACAAAGAACTGAAGGGCCAATGCAAACATGAATATTAATTAAAAAGACTCCTTCTGCTACATTCTTCCTTCATTTGATATGCTGAGGCTAACTCCAGACAGGGGCAGATCACCTCTGCCAAGCACAAAACTTGCTGTTTCTATTTCCCAATGCCTTTAAAAATGAGGTGCTCTTACTTCTACTGAAAATGGTTCTTTACAACTTTGGATTGTGCAGGCTTTTAATTACTTTAATGCAGTCTGAAGCACGAGATTGTTTATGCAGAACAAATTAAACATTCTTCAAACACCTTATGATGAATCCTAGTGTGACTCTCCTTGTCATTTTCTTCAGAAAGCTCCTTTTAGCTGATGTTGTCGTAAGTATGGATACTAACAACAGGATGTGCAAGGAATGAGACAGAAGAAGCATTCAGATAGGGTGAAAAACAGCACAGAAAAAGGAGCCAGATTTCAGCATTTGTCATGCTGTCAGCAGTGGGGAGAAGTAGTGTCATGATATAACCATGCATTTCTTGATTAAGGTTATATGAGAAAAGCCATTTCAAAGCAGGTACAAAATAACTCCATTTCAGTGAGACTAAACAAAGTTGGAATGCAAGACAGCCTGTGAGGTAGAGAGGACACTGTCAGGTTTCAGTTCCAGCTCAGTTGTGTGACCCTGGGCAACTACTCCTACGCACGTTCCTCTACACTATTTTACCTATCATCTATATTGTGAACTCTTCAGGACAGACCTCTTTCCGCACTGGTTCTAGGAAAGGTATCTGTGAAAATGGGCCATATTTCTAGCAAAGGGTAGGAAGATTCTAAAGAAGTAATGATCATCTATCACATCAGCTTTAATATGTCCAGGAGAAGGACCTAAATCTTGGAATAGAGTGAACGTTCAATGTTAAAGGTTGAGAAAGGTTGGAAAAAGGAAGTTTAAACAAAAAATCAAGGTACCATATACTACAAACCCAAGATTTCCAAAGCTTTAAAAGGTGGCTTGCTGCTTCAAATAACAGCCAAGGAAACATGCTTAATAATTAATAACAGCCAGCAGGGCTGCCACTGCTGTCTTGTGCCTGCTGCTCCATACAACTGATTACAGAAACAAGCCACAGCAGGGTATGCATTAGGCAGTTATTGGTGCCCACATCCAGCGCRCTGTTAGGGAGCATGCTAGAGGTTGAATATGTCTCCAACCACCTGAGAAATACTTAAGGAATCTAAAAGTGTGCACCCTCCTGTGTTTTGCTGTAACCAGGATAAGGCTCTTCCATTACACAACTTACTTTCTGTAACTTTTGTCTTGTACTTCTGACATCTAGGAAGGAGGGAGTGTCGTGCAGCATATCTGTACATGGTTTACTGTTTTGCAGGCCTTTAAAGATGGAATATCTTTTACTTGAATAATTGAATTACACTACAGACCATTACAAAGTTAATATTTCGCGTGCTTAGGTTGTATTTTAACCTGTTGAGGTTTAGTAAGGCTCCTCCCTCAGTTGCAGCGATACCCTCAACAACTTCTGCCCCCAAATGTTACTATGTTCAAAACTTGTGCCTGGAGTCCAGCTTAAGCTTTGAATTTACARAGAGGTCTGCCATCCAAAYAAAACCTCAGTTTCTCTCTGCTTTCATTATCCCCTTGTCCATGAGATACAGACATTCAGCKTTAAATTGAAAGGAAAGGAAGACAGATGGCAAAAGAGCAGTTGAGAAGCAGAAGTTCCCTCCCTTCCATCCTTCAACCAATGTGACTTTTATAGGGATAAGAAATGTCATGCTGGAGGATCAATGCAGAGCACCACTGCCAAAAGCAGCAGCACATTTGTATGTTGTATCATTTCTTATACAGATAACTGAGCTCCAAGAGTTTTATTCACAGCATTCTTACAACCTCTGTAAAAGAACTCCGAAACTGTACCAGTGTTGGAAACACCCTGAACAATTCCTTTGCACACACCTCTGGCAAAGGCAGACACACCTGTCTAAAGTGCTCTGTCTCAAGGCACTGTTGAGACTGGTCCRGTTTGCTTCTGGGAACGTGGCAAGAGTTAGATAAAACAGTACAAGTAACCATTTGTGATGGCGCACTCCTGGTTTTGTTCCCACTCAAGGTTATATTAGCAGGAATTAACAAGGGTRCTTACCACACATAGGGTCTGACTTTGCTCAGAAGTCTTCTGGGGGGGACGTGAAGCAACATACTACTGCGATGCTCCCATCTTCTTGAAATGAGTCAATTTCACAGATAAAGAAACAGGCCAGCTACATGTTCAGTCCTGTTCATGTAACGTGCTAGAGGTCCCACTGAGTTCAGTAATACTGCTTGAATATATGGAAAACTGGATTTGACCCTAAGAGTGTGTGGCTTGAAAATATTAACTTTTTAAAACAGATTTTTTTGTGAGCACGTGTGTAYATCACTGTTCTGGAGTTTTAAATGAGTGGGTGGGTAGCAAGAAATAACTGACTTCAGATGAACAGTGAATCTGCTCTAGGCTTGTAGGATTTGCCCTGACCATAACTATAACTATTCTTTCATGCACAAAGCTTCTGCTTCTGAATATGTGGACTTACTGGATTTAAATTTTACAATACTCACAAATATGAGCTGAGTGAATGACAACAGTAAGGAATCTCTCAAAGAAACATTAATAAGTATTTAATATTCTTCAAAATAGTATTTCTGTTAGAAAAGCTTTTAATAGTTTCTTTCATCTAAGACCTCTGGCCAGAGTTTTTCAAGAGGCATTTTCTCTTACATTATTCYCTTGAAAAGTGGCATTTCTGTGTAGCTTTAGAATTATTAGAACAGTCACTAACTGACCTTTTTTTTTTTTTTTTCAATGTGGTTAGATTTAGACAAATATTATCCTGTGCAACAACTGGAATGGTGAAATTTGAAGATATGCTTCCACGCAATTTGTGAAGGCACTTTTGCAGGGTGTGCTTGAGGGAACTTGCACGGTGAGTAAAATGGACAAAATGCTTAAAAAAATGATTATTAGTAGCATCCATAGATTAATTCCTTTCTATATATGTTTTCAACACATACTTTTCATTTCCATTTAACAGCAATGAGCATGTCTGATAAATCACAGAGGCACTGCTCTTGACAGCAAAGAATCAAAGACGTAAGTAACCAGCTGAAATAATACTGTATGGCTGCCAGGTGTTCCCTCCTGAACATGAGAAATTAAGGTAGACCATTTGTCCCTGTCTCTCTTAGTTTACAGCTGTAGGCTACCTTTGCTTTAGCCACCGCCTTTTTTTTTTTTTTTTCCCAACATGCCAAGTATTTCTTGGCCACTTTTACAACAATAATACAAGGAGAACTTACGGTTAATTAACTTGGTTCTGACACAATGTCCCTTAAAGCCTTCTCAAAAACCGGGAAATTCATCACTGCTACAACTGACCATATTTTATATTAGACAAGTTCTGAAAACACAGTTTGAAACCAGAAGTAGGTRCATAAACACATTTGAGGATCTAATCCAGTGTCCCCAGCTCAGAAATGAACTCTTTGTAACTTTGACCCAGTATCTCATAGAGCCTGAATTAAATCCTTGGGTCTCTGTGCGAAAGTCTTGCAGAACTGGCCTCTGGTGCTTAAAGCACTACCCTTACAAGAAGTCAGAATAAAATGACTGTCATCCAGTGCATTCAAGCTCTACCTATAGCAGAATASAGTAAGCCACTGTTTTATACTACATATTTTCCTCCTTCACACTGCAAAGGGCTCTTGGTATTCCACCATGTATTATAACTGAAATGAGGTACAGATCATCTTCCTAATCTGAAGCCTTCATACCATGGTCAAATGATATCTGTACCAGAAAACAACAGGGAATACATAATCACCAGCTATTCCTACTCTGAGCTRTCAGGAAGAAAGAACACCAAAAAATGCTCCAAGAAACATATAAAGAAGAGAATGCTTACTGCAATTGCTTGATGAAGWTTCTCAGTCTTCATACAGTTATCTGGAAGAAGCAGAAATAGAAGTCTTCAAGGAGAATAGCAGATTGTTTCACTAGTCTATCTTAYGCGTAGTTGGTACCCAGTGACAGGAYGCWTGGTTCAAAGCTACGCCAGGGGAGGTTTAGACTCGCAGATGTTTCCCTGGCTAGGACTCCTCACCCAGYAATGCATATGTTGATACATTTAATTACTTACAAAGTTCATGTGAGATAGTGTTTCTGCATGTGTTGTGAAATAAATCACAACAAATGTAACGAATGAAACAAATCACAGCAAATCTGTGTGGAGCTRGGAATAGTAATTTGCAAAGTATAATGTGGGACTGAACTCTCAAATCACACTGGAGCATCCTAAAGGACAACTAACTAATGAAAAACATGRAAAAAAMYCCAAGTCATAAACATGATGCTATGCAAGATTAATCAAAGTCTGTAAGGGGACAACATGCATATAAAAGAATCTTGTACTAAGAAAAGTAAAATTGGTGGTTACCTAGCAAAAATAGATTCTTTGAATATTTGGAAAGAAAAAAAGGAACATAAGTAAGTATGCTAGAGCTGTAAAATAAAGATGTGTTTCAATTTACTAGAGAGATGGGAACTGATGGGAAATTTGGTCCACTGATGAAACTTACTACCATAAACTCATCTATAACACTGGAAGAATGTCAAGGAATTTTTTCATGGAGAAAAAAGGTGTTGTGTGATAATGCTATWCCACTATAATAGTTATCAGCTAATTGGCCATCTTGGAAGTTCTGCTGTTTCCCTGGCACTTCCAAACACGCAATAAATAAATAAATAAATAAAGATTACCACTGGAGGGTACTGTTATGTCAAGCTGTAACAGGAAGGCACCTGGAGGTGTGAACAAATCTATTATACACATGTTATGTCAAGCTGTAACAGGAAGGCACCTGGAGGAGGTAATAAATCTATTATACCGATGTGGTGCTGTTGCCACTTTGAAATACAAAGGCTTCTCTATGGAAAAGATGTGATCCTTTCTCCATTATTAGGCACRGCAGTGGCCTCAGTTGAAGAAAAATTGAGAAAACTTAGCTGTCATGACTTCGAGAAAAAGAGTACTCAAAAGAGAGAAGGCAGATCTCTGAACACTGAATGACAAACCTTCATACAATTTGTTTGTAATTTTATTGAACTGAATAGATGCTGTACCAGAAATCTGGGTCACAGAATGTCAAGATGTAAGTACAATATATTAGCCTCTGTCCTAAAAAGTGGATGGTTAAAACAGGCAAGATGATAGGAAAAAAAACATGTTTCTCTTCAGTCAACAACCAAATCAACTAAGAAACCCTAGGCCAAATGATCTCCAACATTCAGAGTTTCATTTGTATTACCAGAATTATTACAGCATTGAGATAGTCTCGTTAGTTACATCATGACAGTAAGTATTGTTCAAATACAAAGAAAATCACAAAGTCAAASTGCTTCCATCCAGGGAAAAAAATGGACTACATGAGTCGGAGTGTTTTGGTGTTATCCAGAGGGCTTGGATATTTTTGAATAAAAGATGCTTACACCACTCTATATCCCACTAGAGGGAAAAAAAAAAGTAGGAATATTTCTTCATCCAAAAGCAATGTCTGTTTTTCCAACAGACATTCTGCTCAAACGAAGCTCTGACCATTAGCTTCCTTCCAAACAGCCATTCATCACTTCACCTTTCTGCTGGCTTCTCCTCATCTTGATACCCCATCTTCTTTCTGCCTCTGACCTACACAGAGTCAACAGGAAAGCCCACACCCAGTAAGTCCCTGTCAGGAACCTAGGTGACAAATAGCCCTTGGTTGCCCTGACAAGCCTCTTCCAGAGCCTCCACCTACACCCTCTGATTGGGGTCTCCATTTATCCTCATGCCTGGGCCTTCAGTCCCTGCCTGAGCTTGGGTACGCTTACCCCTAGCTCTGTACCTGAATCGTGGTTTGGATTTCCTGGATTCAGCTTGGACCTGGCATGTTACCTTCTCTTTGYCTGACGCTCACCAGACTGCCAGTCAGACCTGCTGCAGTCACCACTCTGCTCTGCTCACCTGCCTCTGGTGCCATGGGACTGCGCCCTGCTGCTGAGGCCACCACCTGGCCTGCCTTGCGGCTGCTCTCCTCTCACCTTCCTTTGGGGAGCAGTCTCCTCTTGCTGCTACCTGACCATCCCAAGGAAAAATGAGACTCGGCTTCCTAAGAGAGCCCCACTTGTCCTCACAACTTCAGCAGTAGCTTCTGCCTCTGGAAGCCCTCCTTAATAAAAGTCCTTGAATGCTTCTCCCCTCTGCCACATCCAGTAACTTCAAATAGGTTTGTAAATGGTGGCAGCGAGTAACTCACTTCAGCATAATAAAAATGCAATGAGAAACAATGGGTAATATTCATTGACCATTTCCACACATGTATTATGAATTAGATTGAGAACATGCCACAGTTTTGCATGCACCCCCAAAAGAGCCACCAGATTAGCGATGTATTACCTACACACCCAAGAGTCATACCAACTGGATCCTGGGAGAACAGYAATGAAAAGGACTAAGAATTAGATCTTTGCTGCCATACTCACTGGATGGATCCCAGTCAATTTTATTTTTTTTCTCGCAGGACAAAGAGTGTCTCAGACCAGTCAGACACAACAGGAAGTGTTTGGTACTGTCTTATCAGCAATGAAAAATGGTTACCTTGGGAGGTGAAACAGCAAGTCCTCCTCTTACTCTGTGCCTGTGTTTTGTCTCCTGACCCTCTGCTCTGTGATTCAAATGGCTACCTCTGAGCTTAAACCTGGATTTGGGGTGACATTCCGAGTTTCCTCTGAACTGTCCAATGCCCAATATTTACCTTAAAAACAGAATATTTTTAACTCACTGGGGGGTGGTAAGTTCACAATTTTACACATTCTGTTCTATTTACATGCACAAATACTGATTTCGGAGCGTAATTTTACATCCCAAGTTTGCTAGATCTTGCTTTAAAGTTTACTTTAAGTTCTGCTAACAAATTAAATTTTGGTATCAACAGGCACAAATAAAATATCTTTCAATCTGTGCCATTCCTAAATATCACACACCATTCCCTAGCACTCTTTACACCCAAACTCTACCAAAGCCTTTTACTGTCCTCACCTGATCTTTTGCCACCTTCTGTGACTTGGATCTCTGCAAAGTATCCATAGAACTTGGCAGCTCTAGACTAAATTAGTGCAATGCACTCCACTTAGGGCTATAGTTAGCAGGTTAGCTACATTGTTTCCATCACTGATGATTTAGTTAGTTCATTCTCTTAG
The DNA here is from genome assembly GCA_030449065.1 of Oceanodroma leucorhoa. Classification (NCBI taxonomy): domain Eukaryota; kingdom Metazoa; phylum Chordata; class Aves; order Procellariiformes; genus Oceanodroma; species Oceanodroma leucorhoa. The sequence goes on from JASVER010000100.1 coordinate 1,618,618, forward strand.
CACTTCCATGGGATACACAAATATTAATTTGTTGCCATTTGTCAGCAAATGTTGTTTAGGTTTACTGTGGTCTTGGAATGATTCTGCATTGAAATCAGGAGACAAACCATAACCTTGAGTGGTAGCCAAGTCCTTACTACAAGAACATTTTCCCCAAGTGAGGATATTTCAGACTTTATAGTGAAGCAGCTATAACTAAATTCTTTAGTAGTAACCTAAGGTATGAGCATTGCAATAGCGCATATATTTTAACACATTCTTACACTTACCAGCTGAACAGAAATTTGTCAAATTTATCTGTCAGGCAAAAAAAAAAAAAAAAAAAAAAAAAAAAGGCTGCTCTTGAACATTGGCCACACAGTGATTTCAGTCTGAATTACACTTAGAATTTTGATAACACACCTTTTAGTAGCCTAGTTGTCAGTAAAATTCTGCTAAGATTCTGCACGCAGTTTCTGCAATGCATCAGGCCCCTTTGTGAAAGACACAGAATGGTAAACCACAGTTTCTAATAGCCACTTTAAGTGGTTCACTCAAAGGAATTGTTTTGCTTAGAGGAAGAGTCTTTCTCAGTTTCTCTCCAGAAGTGACCAGCAGAATCAAAGATGCCACAGTGGGGCAGTCCAGTGGAGAGGCCATACCCTACCRGGAGCTGCCAGCCATATCAGTGCATGGTAAGTCAGATAAGGGTTGGCCCATGGAAGTCCATGGCTGCTCTTCCCAGACATCTTCTCTGCCCCACTACTGGAAATCGCTATTCCCACTTTGGCCAACTAGACTGGCCCCAACAAAAAGGTGGAGGAGGAGGTTACTTTTTTTAATCCRGTTTGTGGAATGACCTTACAAGTAGTTGGGTCAGAACAGATGAGGAGCTGGCAAGTTGCAGTGAATTGTCAGGTTTAATTAGGACTGTTATTTCTTGAGCTACAGTTGCTAGTGAAGGCCTTCTGTTGTCAAGAAAGAGCAAAGCTGAATGTCCTAGTCAATGACTGCCCTGCTAAGAAATCTCRGGGTTTTTTCCAGGAAACTAAACAAAGTTCCTACTAGAAGCTGTATTGTATCGCATTCCCAGAAACACAGCACATCTGAATATGTACACATAATATTTTACAAAGAACTGAGAAGTTTTAACAGAATTACATGAGAGACAACAATGTATCAAATTATTCTGAGTAAATAGGAGCTAAATAAAATGGAGAACAGGATATTTTCCCATTAAATAAAAAGCAGTTTAGAAGACTTTTTACTGCCAATTACTAATTAATGTAAAAAAAAAAAATTCTTAAAACCATATTGTAATGAGTTGTTCTAATAGGTTAGCACTCATACAGCAATTACTTGATATTATCTGGATGGCAAAAATAGGAAGCACATGTAACAAAGATATCTAAACTATTGATTTACTATGATGACTGTACAATTTGGAAGATAATCATGAAAGCTGACAATTCACAGTAATTATGTGTATTGTTCAAAATGACTTAACAATAGATGTTAGGAAAAGGATGGAAAGTCATTTTTTTTTTTTTACTTGTTAACCTGGCAAGAAAAGATCAAAGGTGGTGCTAAACTGCTCACTTGGTCAAAAGATTGAATACATTCTTTCTCATACAAATTAATTTCCCTGAGTTTCATAATAAGTACAATTTCTGTCTAATTTATGTGTAAACTAAAACACAGAACGGTAGGTAGTCATGCCAGATCAGATCCAGTGCAGAAACGGAGAGGTCTGGAACTGAAGGTTCTACATCTCCTTTCGGTACTGAATCAACATACACAGAACGTTGCATTCCTGGTTACAGCACATGGGAACAATATGACTTGAAGATTACATATTGATTTTGTGGCAAGCATTAAAAACTGACTGAATCAGAAAAGAGAAGGTGTTTTCAGTGTTGAGAATCTATAAAAAGTTTTCTTCTGTGATAAACAGATCAGCTAAATTCCAAAATGGATTTGTGCAATAAGTTTGACACAACAACATTACAAAACAGAAAAGCAGGCCAGGTGTTTTTTTGTTTTGGTTTTTTTTTGTTGTTGTTGTGTGGGTTTTTTTTGTTTGTTTGTTTTTTTTTTTTTTGTAGTGTAAGAAAGTATTGGTAATATGGACAATAGGAATACTGATAAGTTCTGAATAAGAAAAATACGGTAGGTATTAGTTTCTTTAAACCTGGTGTGAGTAACCTCAAAGACAGGTCCTTTTCAATAAAACGCTGTGCTGCTGAAAACAGATAAACATAGCTTGTTTAGAATAGATCATGTTGACTGATTGTGTCTGTCTAATCATATTTGTAAGCTGAGTAGGCTAATTATTGTGCACCCAGACCCTGATGCCATAATTAGATCTGTGTATACAGACCTCTGTTCTTGCTTGAAGTTCTATTTAATTAAATTACACCATATACCTCTTTAAAGTAAATAAGACCATCGTTCAGTTTATATGTCCTTATAAAAGAGCCAGCTGAAACACAACAGAATCACTCACACCTAGTTTATAGATAGCACAACTCCACCGACTTCCCTAAAGTTGCAAGAGACATGAATTTGACATGGATCAGGAAGAATGCAATTTAAAGAAACTGGAAAAGGAGAAAAATGAACAGACACCACCAACCAGGGATGCAAGCAGAAAAGAAAAGAATGAGTAAAATAAGTGGACCAATTAAAAAAAAAAAAAAAAAAACAAAAAAAACACTAAAAGCATCACAGGAAAAGTGGGAATATAACTCCCAAAGCCCAAGTTTGCTTCCTAGAAGCGTTTTCCCTCACATTATGTTTATCTCTCTCTCTCCCCTTTGCTCCTTTCCTCCCTGGAAGGAAACATTTACATTTTTCTTCCTTTCTGTTTTCCCTGCATGTTTTAAAAAACAGCTCACAGGCCCTTCACAAAGGATTTATTTTCTTTTTCTATCATAACAATTTATCAAAATTTCTATTGGCTTTGTGAATTGCAGTTGGAAATTAATTTAAAATGACAGCACGGTCTAGATTATTGGCGAAACACATTTATTTCTATTTTTATAGTATACAGACCAATTACAGGAGAAGCCTTGCAGTATTTTTAAATTACATTGCRTATTTAACTTGCAACAAGAAACATGTGTGCTAAGGAATGAAACTGTAAGGCATTTTTCACAATCTGACCTCTAAAGAAAAGATCTTTCAGAGGATTCAAAAATTCATAATTTTATATTTATATAAAAATATAGATAATTACTAACATATATAATATATATTCTAATATATTGAAAATATTGAATGTATTAGTATATTCTCATATGTGTATATATATTCTAATATTAGAATATATGTATTAGCCTACACATTAGAATATATATGATGTATATTTATATATATTCTCCCCCCCCTTTTCTCACCATAAATGATTCAAATATCATCAATTTTGAGTCTGGTGTTATGACTAAAATTCATTTTTTCAAATGAATGCTCACCAAGTACTTCTAATCTTACCTCAGCTGTCAATACGCTGGGTGGGGTTTTTTGATCATTGTGATTTGTCTTGCTCCTGTATTTCATGGGGGAACAGAAAAGTAAGCTTTTAAACACTCCTTTATTCTGTTTTCAAATATCCTGTTTTCAAGAACTTACTTTCGGAAATCGACCGATTAAATCAAACAACATACTCATAACCTCACTTCTTTTGCAAGTGATGATAACCTTTAAACTAAAACCTGGTCTAAGGCGGAAGCCACATGAGACCACAACTTTCTCACAATTTCCACTTGAGAGTGCAACTGTTCCCAGATTAGAGAATTCAGGCTGAGTTTAAAGGACATATGAGGTTGTGCTATCAAACCACAAAAGCTTGGAGATACACAGGGGAAATGAAATTTCCCTCTCTGTACGAGATGCTTTTCTTGCCTCCTGCCCCAACAGTCCCAAACTAGAAATGCAGCATACAGACACACGTTTTGACTTGCATTAGGGGACCAACATGGTTGACAAATTACCTAGTTAAAAAAAAAAGTATTTTTTTTAAGGTCAGGTTAATTCCCCAATACAGTGTATGGGCTGGCCACACTGGCAGCTGTGATAGCAAAGATGGACTGGTATGCTACCATGGTTGGAGGAAAGAAGAGGAGAAAAAGGATGAGAAATAGCAGTGTCTTGCTGCTATAGACTTCATAACCTTCAGCTGAAAAAGTTTCATTCTATTTTTAGACAACAGGACTCTYAACCTACAGCCTTTGATCAAACCCAGTCCCCCATTTTGGTGCGTATGTTCCATGAACTCCAAAGCACTCATTTTCCCAGGCATTCCTTGATGCAGGCGGGGATTGGGCAAAGTACTTGATGAACTTGCTACCTACCAACTTTTTCTCCAGTCATTCCACTTGCTCTCCCTAGAGCGGGACTCAAAAGATGTCCTGTCACATGCAATGCAAATACCCTCCAGCAGGTGATGGGACACAGACGATAGGTACCATCTGTCAGGAAGTGCTTGCAGTTCACTCGCCAAATATACCCATAACCTGAAGGGAGAAGGATTGGGAATTGTAATCATCAAAAGCCTGTGTGCCAGGCTAAGTCTTGCACCAAATGAACTCCAGGAGATGCAAACATATAACAAATCCTATTGTTCCCTGCAAAGGAGGCTGTCATGTACTGTGATTGTGTTAGGCACTGAATTAATACAAATGCAAGGCTTTTCCCACTTTGTGTCAAAGGATTCACACTATAAGGGCACCAACCTGCAAATGGCTTGTGAAATTGATATGGATCTGCCCTCTTCTAATATTATCTTGTCTTCACTACCTCTTAGGTTTAMTCTCAGGTGATTTTGTGCATCGGTCAAATAAGCAACAGTCACAATCTGCCACACTTAAAATGAAGACACCTCTTGTACACATTAATCCCTCCTGTTCCAGGCAGGGGTTTAGTGGAGAGACCAATGGGGCCTCTCTCTATCCATTGTCCCCCTCTAATCCACACACGTACACACTTGCCATCATTATCATACTTGTAACTTCCATGTCATGTGAAGCACTGACATCTCACACAGAATTTTCAACCCATTTGCACTGAAGCTCCCTCTTCTCCCATGTTCTTAGATGATTTGTCAAGAGTGACACGAGAAACCTCCATACCTCATATTTCCACAGAGACTCAGTACAAAAAGAGCTTTGTCCCAAACACTGTGGCAGGTCTCTATTTCCTGCTGAAGTCTATCAGAGTCACAGGACTTTGATAATGCCAAGAATTGCCTTGTGACTCTCACCCATTTCATTGAGGCTACACACTTCTTCAATGCCATAGCCCAGAAAAGGAGTTAGTTCAAGGAAGTCCTTAAAGTCTGCACCACACGGGACACGAACTAGAGGAACACATTTCCTTCCAGTCTCATGACATGCAGATGCCTCCTCTGTTAGCTGCCTGGTGTCTCCACAGCACATCCCACCCCTTGGGCTCCTACCTCTAGGGAACAGGATGCAGAGGCAACTCATTTGACCCTGCACGCAGCCACCTCAGATAGATTGAAGGTACCTGACAGGGATGTGCATTACTCAACAGTGTTTCCCACCCTGCTCCCCAGGCCTCACACACTGTTTTCTAGGCCTGTGGCCACTGTCCCACCTGTGTCCCAGTGAATTTACAACCCACATAACCAGCTCTAACATGAACGAGAGCCTTCAAAAAATGCAACAGCCAGCTCTGAAGCTGGAGAACGCGTGCCACACCACAGGGCACGAGCTACCAGCACCCAGCCGGAACTGACCCGGCCTCCAGCGAACGGCCCCTCTCCCCAAGCTCCCCCAGGCCCCCTGCGGGGCCAGGACCCGCAGGGAGGGGGGGCACCCGCGGGACGGCGGGGGCCGCCGCCTCCCTCCGCACCGCGCATGCGCCCGGCAGTGGGGGCGGGGGTGGGGGGGATGCGAGGGGACACGAACGCCTGGGCGCGAGCGCGCGCTACCCGCGCTAGCCGACGAGGAAAGCCGGGCCGGGCGCGTGCCCGCCACCGCGCAGGCGCGCTCGCCGACTCCGTCCGCCGGGCGCCACCCGGCAGTGCGCCTGCGCCACGGCTCGCGGCGAGGAGGGGGCGGAGGGGAGGGGCGGGGCCAGGGGCGGAGGGGTGCGGAGGGGGCCGGGGGCGGAGAGGGGGGCCGGGGGCGGTGGGGGTCGGGGGCAGCGGCCCGCCCGCGGCCGCTCCCTGTCATCCGCGCTCCGCTCCAGCCTCCGCGCTCCGCTCCAGCCTCCGCGCCCCCGGCCCCAGCCGGCCCGCCGCTCCTCCCGGCTGGGCCATGGATGGGTTAGTGCCTGCCGCCGCTGACCCTGCCCCGGGACCGGGGCTGCACTGAGGGGCGGGCAGCGGCCGCTTGCCGCGGGAGCCGGTGGTCCCCTGAGGGATTCACCTGGCGCCGCCTGGGGCGGGGTGGGGCGCGGCCCGGCTCCTTCCTCCGCGGACCAGCAGGCTGCCGCGCCGGGGGTGGGGAGAGGGGGCCGAGGGAGGTACCCCCCGCCCCCGGCGGAGGGAAAGGTGGGTGTYAGAGAGGGGCCGGGTTTCGGAGGGGCCGGGCTCGGTGGGAGGATATTGCCGCGGGCTGCTCCGCCAGGTGCTTGTGGAAGGAGGAAACCAGCAGCCGTCGCCGGCCTGGAGTTGAGGGACTGAGCGCTTTCGCGGGGAACTTTGCGGTATCCGGGGCGTACGGGTTCCTCTTCTTTTTGCTTTCTTTTTCTTGGGTTTTTTTTTTCTTCCTTCTTTTTCCCAGCGGGGTTGGGGGCGCTTTTTTTTCCAGACCGGTGCTGCCGGCAGCGGCGGCGGTCGTCCACCGCTGAAGTGGAAGCGGAGCGCGGGCGCCGGGCGGGGATGCTGCGGGCGCTGCTCCGTGGCCACGGGGCTGCCCTCCTGTAAGGCTGCGGCGCCCCGGGCTGGGGGTGGCGTTCGCCTGTCGGATGCTGCTTCTTGCCGGGTTTTTAATCTTATCACAGTGTTACCGCTTTTAACGTGGAATAAAGCTCTTTGGCGCGCTGCTCTCTTAACGGTGAGTGAGGGTCGTGACGAGTTCTCGGAGGTTGCAGTTTCATGTGGTAACTTAAGTTTTGTACCTCAAGTCTGGCGGGTGGTTGTCTGTGGCAGAAAAAACGTGGGGGTACTGCTGCCTGCCATGTCGCTGGTGCCTGATAGAAGTGCATATGTGGAAGTGAACTGATTGACATCTATTCTCAAGGTTAATCAATAATGAGAATGATTATTCCTGTAGTCCTAAATGCATTTTTGCAGACTGCACTGAAGGCCTTAAGTACACGGTATGTTGTTACAGTGATAAGGTTTATACAGTATGTGGTCCTCAGAAGATGAAATTATTTCTAGCAAGTTTGAAGTAGTGTGCTCCTATTGCTGGGGTAGTGTGATGTACACTGACTTATAGTCATATGCCTTGATAAAGTTTCTTGAAACTAAGTAATAGTACTGCCAACTTTCCTCACTACCTTTTAAGTGCAAACGTGATTGCTGGTATTTTTTCTTTTGCCTATTGGTATTTCAAAATCCAAACCCTGGGAAGTTTGACTGTCCCAGGAAACTAACTCCCCCTAATGTCAGTGAAGTAAAGCACTTTACTGTTTCTTTTATTTTTTTCATCKTAACAGTACGCATATGTGAAAATGGAAATGAACACTAAAGACAGCGCTTCTAACTTCATGAAAAGACATAGATATTTTAACTTAGAGTGCATCCTGTACCTCAGTGACCTGTAAAATCTTAGCTGTTCTTGAAATCTAGGAATTCTTAGACAGAAATTAGGAAGACGATTTTTTTTTTTTTCTGATGACTCAAAGTAGTGCAGCCCAAACTTTTCTGACATCTTTTAACGCTGTTGCAGTGGAAGGCTTGATAGGGAGGCAGGTTAACAAGAAAACCCTTGTATAAATGCTGATTAATCAAAAAGCAAATAGTTTTAGGAAATGTCTTTTTGGAGAACTTAGTTCAAAAATGTAATGAGTAATTTTGCTGTGGTCAGCATTTTTTCACATTTGCTTTGAAACTACTTTTTGGAAAATTTCAAAAGAAAATTAAGAAAGTTCTCACTGGAGTGAGAACCTGCTCTTTTTTTAATCTGTCAAATGTGCTTATGAGGAACATGTAATTTTATTTTTCTTTTAATCCATTTGAGAATACAATTTTCTTTGTCTTTTAGGTTGTGGAATTGCTGTCTAAGCTGAGTGTATGGTTCCTACGGTCTCCCTATTCTCTTCCAACTAGTATGGTGAGTTTCTTTTGCAGACTGTTTTTTAATTTTCATAGAATCATTAAGGTTGGAAAGGACCTCTCGTTCTATTGCTTGTTACTTGGGAGAAGAGACAAACACCCACCTCGCCACAACCTCCTTTCAGATAGTTGTAGAGAGCGATAAGGTCTCCCCTCAGCCTCCTCTTCTCCAGGCTAAACAACCCCAGCTCCCTCAGACGCTCCTCATAAGACTTGTTCTCCAGACCCTTCACSAGCCTCGTCGCCCTTCTCTGGACACGCTCCAGCACCTCAATGTCCTTCTTGTAGTGAGGGGCCCAAAACTGAACACAGTATTTGAGATGCGGCCTCACCAGTGCCGAGCACAGGGGCACGATCACCTCCCTACTCCTGCTGGCCACACTATTCCTGACACAGGCCAKGATGCTGTTGGCCTTCTTGGCCACCTGGGCACACTGCCGGCTCATGTTCAGCYGGCTGTCGACCAGCACCCCCAGGTCCTTTTCCGCCGGGCAGCTTTCCAGCCACTCTTCCCCAAGCCTGTAGCGTTGCCTGGGGTTGTTGTGACCCAAGTGCAGGACCCGGCACTTGGTCTTGTTGAACCTCATACGACTGGCCTTGGCCCATCGATCCAGCCTGTCCAGATCCCTYTGCAGAGCCTTCCTAAATTTTCATAAAGGTTTTTTTATTTCAGTTGAGAGAGGAGGGAAAAAGAGGCATGTGTCCATTGGTTTACTGCCCTGAAATACTAATATTAAATATAACTTAAGGTTGACATTCATTCTGTTTTGAGTAGAAATAGTACAAGCAAAACGTATGTAGTTCTTAAACTGTACAAATTTAACATCACGGAGTAGAACCTTCCTAATAAATTTGCTTGTCAGAGAGTAAGGCAAAGACTAAGGGTGCATTAAAGGTGAATCAGTTGAGTGTTTTGTAAAAAATTTTCTTAAGTAGAGCTTTTTAGGTGTTTCAGTAATGATACAGGTGGTTGATGATAACGTCAAGTTTGAGTATGCTCTCAGTTGTTAGATGCTGCCTGTGACCCATCAGGAAGGCCTGCTTTTTTGGGGTGGTTTGGGGGTGTTCTTTTTTTTTTTTAGAAGATACTAAGTACTTTCTGAGAATCGGACTTTCAACTGTTAGTTGAAAATGCAAGCTGTTAAGACCGTGATTGGTTAAAACTGCCCTAGCACAAAGAATTTAAAGCAAAACAAGTTAAAACTTTTCATAAACCAGCTTATGACTTTTTTTTTTGTTAAACACTCTTCAAAATAAGAAGAGTAAAAGAAGTAAAATTACACTTCATTGGCACTAATATGGAAATTAAATACAGGGATTAATTCATTTCTATGGGATACTGAGGCTAATTTAGATCCAAAWTTTATATTTAGTGAGAGTAAGAATACATAAAGGTAAACAAGGAGAAACCATTTTTATTTGGACCAGGACGATTCTCTAGAAAGCTGTAAAAATTTCACTGTTTTGTGGCAAAGAAGTTGGCTCTTTATTAAGACTATTGCATTTGGAGGAAAATGTGACTCAAGTTAAACTGACTAAATTCAAAGAAATTAGTAATGGTATAAACTATAATTTTTTGTTGACTGTCAAAGGCAGCCCAGATATGTATATAGATGTATGTTTTTCTTTAACTGAGGTTAGTGACTTATGGCTTAGTAAGAGGAAAAAATCAGGAACAACAGTAAACACGGCAGCTGAATTTATATTTGCATGTTAAATCAGCCACTCCAGTACCAGATTAAATCTCCAGGTTTAACAAGGCTTCTGAATTCTGCAAGATGATGTTCAAGCTCTTAAAGCAACATCAACCACTTGCACATTATTATCCTTAGGTTTCTAGCTTACAAGATTTTTTCGGATTTGTATTCTACTTAGAGTAGAATTACATAGCTTACATTTTCCTGCATGTAGTTCCTTCATCAATATCTGTTTCTAACCCACTTTGAGTTATGTGCTTGTGAAAAATATCTAATGTAGRCCTAGTATGAATGAAATTCTCTCTTCTTATGAGCTTGCTGTTCACTGAACAAACTTGTTTACTATTAATATCTGATATAATCAGAAATGGGAATCATCTGACACAACTAGAAACATGAAAATAGCAAAATATAAATCAATGTCATAGTTTCCTTACCAGTTATCAAATGACTGTTTATTTGATTTGGTCTGTAGTCAACATAATTAACCTGCTTAGGTACGCTGTGAGGGGAAGATCAGCATTTGAGTATGCTGGGTCCTACCAGGGAGTATTTATAAAGTGTTCTGCTGAACTAATCCTGTGCTAGCTGAAACATTTCTGGAGGTATTAAATGATAAACCCAAGTGTGTTTAGGTTGACTTTCTTTTAAAGGATATCCCGATTAAATGTAATATTGTGTCAAAACATGAGGATGAGAGTTAGTTATGTACTGAAAGTATGCCTAGAGCTGCCYGTTTCAAGGTACAGTTCTTAATTCTTTTCTTTTGCACTCATTAGCTGTTGCATGGAATTGCACTCTTGCTTTTGGTTTTTCTGCTTTTGACCATATTAYATAATTTAATTTCATTTTGTGCTGTGTAATCTTTATGGAAGACTGCATTTGAAAGACTTTTTTTCCTTCTCATTTCAGCATGTGAAAATAGAGCCTATCTTTTCAGGTCCATGAATGTGACTTTTACATGGAGTAAGAGGCATCATTTTTGACGCTGTGTTGCAGAGTGGGTAGGTGAAAAGGAAAAAGTATTTTGACTGTTCCTGTATATACCACTCTTCCCTGCCCTTGCTGTCTCCTTGTTAGCTAAAGTTGTTCAAACTCAGGGCTGTTGCTGAAAGTGCAGCACCATCCTCGGCAGCACATTTCTGCACCTCCCTCGTGGTGTAGCAATTGTTGTGTGTGAACTGCATAGTAAATTATCTTGGTACCATGCTGCCTTGCAGTTGTTAGTCACTGTAAGGGGAGCGGTGAAAACACAGAGCTAGAGAATGACATGACTGCCTCTGCTCACTACAGCCTTAGATCAGCTTAACTGACCAGGAAACCACACCCTAAATTTCCTGTGAAAGCCAATGGAATGAATGCTCATATGATTCAATAATCTAACCATTATCTTTGCAATTAACTTAATCACACTGTACTACAARTAATTTAACTTCCTACCATTCTTATTCATTAAAAGACACGGTCTATTATAATGGCATTTAAAGTCAAGGAGAAGACAGGTCATTCTTTCTCAATAGTGAATACCAGAAGCAAAGAAATCAAAATAACGTTTGCATACTTACACTCTGTGCAAGTGTGCATACTTCACAGAAGTGCACAGGTGTATGGTGAGGTCAGTGGTCCCTACTAGGATCTTACCATTTAAACAAAACATTACTTTTTCTTGGGAGGTGGGTTGCATTAGTCACGGGAATAAGGATGATCCAAAACCAGTTCGGGTATAGGCAGAAATCAAATCTTACCATGTCTTCTGGTTTGGGATCAGACCTTGTGGAGAAATCAGGGACTGGTAACCCTTTTTCTTGTCTTTAGGTGGCATGGTAGCTACATGTGCAGTGGCACATGAGAAGGACGTGAAATAACTTTCATTTGTAATGAAGAGCAGGCCACTGCAGATCTGTTGCTGCACCTTGCAGTGATTTGGTTAAGAGTATTKCTCCAACTTTTGATTCTTGCTTACTAGGTAATTCCTAGACTGCAATACTTTGGAAAAGGCCATAGATGTTTTTAAAGAGAGGATTCAAAGCATGTTTATGCACTGGTTCAGAGTGACAACATACTGCAAGGGCTGCATTTGAGTGTGTAACCTACGCTTCAACCCTTTATGAGATACAGACTCCCATATCTTAAAGGTCTTTTGCAACCTAAATGATTCTGTGATTCTATATGCCTTCAGCCTTTTACCCATAACATTTTCTAGGCTAGAAACACAATACTGTTTGGCAGTCAGCAGGAAATGCATGTTGCCACAGTGATCCCAAAGACCACTGCAAATTAAATGAMTACAGCATCTAAGTATTTTATTGACTTGTAATATTGCCATGTGACTTAGTTTAATTCATAAATTACATGTAATCCCTCTTGGTTTTGTTAGGCTTYCTTTTCCTACCTAACTTAGCTCAGYTTCATTATGATTTCTTTCTAGTTCCATTTCTGTGGGTTTTTTGATTGTTCATTTTCTCATTTTACTACCAACTATAGGACATTCATTTTCTTACTCTTTTTTTCTTTGTCAGTTCACCTATTTTCTAGTCTCTAATTTCTCTTTCTTGCCCCATGTGCACAGACAAACTATTTGTTCTGATCTTGTGTTGCCAGGAAAATTACTCTAGCTTCACGTCTGTTCATTCCCCCTTGTTTCAGTTACCTGTCCTTTACCAAAACACAGTCAGTTTGAAATCCGTAATAATTCTTTGTAAAGTTTTTCAGTGCACAGTATAAGACCTTGGATGTGGCGGAAGCTGTAGTGCAAAACTTAATTTCTGTGGAGGAAACTTCTTGAACTCAAAAGTAGGTGATCTCTTCATTTTTCATGTGGTTTCTGTCAGTGCTAGCAAACTTGTTTCTGAGTAATAAAACTTGGTAGAGGTATAGAAAACCTTGTTCTCCTTGTAAAATTGGTCAGCTTCAGATGAGTACAAACTGCAGTCTCTGGAGCTGCTTGGGTGTTTTAATTTATAAATCTTTTTTTTTCCTTGGTCTTTCTCCTCCAGACAACGAAGTATTTATAGGGATGAGGTATCAAAGTGTGAGTGAAGGTGTGGGTGGCAGAACTACATGTATTGTCCAGTCTTATAGGTCAACTTAATGCACGAGCTAAAGTAGTGTTTAAAGGAAAGGTCAATGAGTGTAGGCATCACTTCCTGATAAACAAAATCAATTAGTGTCTATAATTCTATATTCTATAGTTCTAGATTGCCCACCCCCCCAGATTAAAAGCAGCTATCTGTTGCTTCAGAAACTGAGTTGTCTTAATTGTGAAGAGTTTGGAAGTGTTACATAAGTCTGTCACTGAAGAAGACTCTGTTTATATATAATTTCCTTTCATTCTGTACAACCCTGCTTTATGCACTAACACATGATTTTCAATTTATTGAAGTAGAGCTTGTGTATGTACGATGTCTTTGTTTTCTAAAATAGAAAAAAATGTATAGAAGTAAAATYAAGTGCCTTAAAAATGTAAAAGTAACCTGAAAATAACTCTTCATTGCTAAGTCTTATCTGCAGGATCCCATAACATACTTTCTGTAGGGAAATTGGTTTGCTAATGACACTGCTAATGGCAATTTTTGTCTTACCATCATGTAAAATAAGTCTCAAGTGTGTGTGTGTGTATATTTATATGTACATACACTAATGAGACTTCTATGTAAATGCAAAGATCATTCAGTCCGCGCTGTGTTCCCCTATTGCCTCTGCTCTCTGTTGCTTGTTTTTGCTGTGTAATGGTTGTTCTCTGTAGGGCTGAGGACTAGACAGTAATAACATAAATGCTGTCTTTGACATAGAATCATCAAGGAACAAGATTATGATTCATTGGGAATTTTTTATTTTTTGTGAACTTTATTTTGGAGCCATAGGGTTCATCTGTTTTGTGTACAAAATCGACATTTTTAGTGCACGCTTGTGACAAGCATAGCCTASAATGTTGTGAACAATGTTCTCTTGGAGGAGCTCTTTGTCATGGTACTAGTTGCTGTTTTGGTGTGTACCCTAAAAGATAGGGAGAGGGATTCATAACAAGAAAAAAGCCAGGRCTCAGCAGGATCCAGAGTTCTCAAAACATGAAGTCCAAAGCTTAGGTTAAAACTGTGTTCTAGTCTAATGAGTGTTAATAACTTGATGTTTAACGAAAGCAATCTAATTTAAAACTGTAGACCACCCAAAGGTGGTAACTCATTTAGTTACCCATATTTTATAAAACACAGAGAATATTAACAGGATGCATGGATTTAAGTATGAATAAAATTCAGGAATTGTATTTGCTTCATAGATTTTCTTCTCAGAACCATATTTCTCCCATAGTTTGTTGTATGTTTGTAAGCAAAAGGGTAGGGTTAAAACTAAAGAAGTCATGCTTAACAGTAAAATGATTTTAGTGTTACTGTTAAATCACTTCACAGTATACTTTGATTAGGAAAAATGATTATTTCGTCAACTAACTTGTGCATTCTATTGAGAGTTGGAAGAAATGAAGACTGTTAGAGGATGTATTATTGTGAAGTAAAACTGAAGGGAAAAGGTAATTTCGTGTGACTGGTGATATTTATATTTAGGTGAGGGAAAAAGGGAGAAGAGCTTTTCCATATATACTGAAAAGATGGAGCATTCATTTAAACAAAAGATGTAGGCTTTCTGGATACAGGAGAGAATGTAAACAAAAAACAGAGGTAAATTAATGCTGTGCTGTCTCCCGAGTCTCCAGACAGCCTGAGATTATGACTTTGCCCTGATTTATATAATTGGTGTATTAATACTGAAGCTTTAATCTAAAGGATAATTCTTACAGTGGCTAGTTCATTACTAATTTTTGCAACAGATGAAGCAGAATTGGCTGAGGARCAGAGACCATTGCATAAGAAAGTGTCATGCAGTGAGAAACTGGTAAAAAACATTCTTAAGGAAGTGGGGAGGAAACAAAACACAGATGAGACAAAAAGGACAAGAACTGTGGGTGTCATAGATGTGACCATGTTTTTCCTGCATACAGCGCTACCCTCCTAGAAAATATTAAGTAGTAGTTGAAAATTCAGCTTGTGAATAGAAGTATTATACTCTATTGTTGATCTTGATGCAAATCTTTCATCTTTTAGGACAAGAGCTTATTCAAGTAATACTTAATTTATGTGATGCACATCATCATGCAGACTTTTATTACTTTCCAACCACTTGACTTCAAGTGTGCAGTTCTTAGAGCTTTTAGTCCTAGAGTTATGTGATTCTTTGAGAACATGAATCTTCCTTTTAAAAGATAAAAATTTTCTGGCTTTTGTTTTTGTGGAGAAAAGCTTTAAATGTGAAGCAAATAATCCAAAACATGTGTCTTCAGAGTGTGATGGTTGAGTTGAGTATGGGAAATTTTTTTAGACAATTTGTAAGGCTCTGAAAATTTCTAAGTTAGAAAAAGTAGTTTCATGCTTTTAAATTGAATTATTAGTTAAGATTCAAGACTTTTTGATAGTTTCCTATGAATCCATTGTGGTTTTTGGATGCATGGGAAACAAGAATTTTTTTCCCCAAATACTATTTTCTTAAACTAAGCTATGTATATTTAGTTCTGCAGAACAATAGAAATTGAAGTAACAAAAGTAGATGTTGTTCATGCTACAAGGTAGAGCTGCCGATAAACACTGTATCCTGGAATCCTGTCTATGCATTTTTCTGTTTTCAGAAGGAACTAGGGTTAAAAATTAAGGGTGAAAAGGGTGTGTTTCATATAGAAATTTTGCATAAATTTTGTTGATTGCTATTGTGATTCTGCCAATCGTTTTCTCTTTTTCTCCATGCTGTGCATTGTTAAAATATTTCCTTTGCAAGAGAAAAAAAAAAAAATCCACAGCTCATCACATTTTTTACTTTTATAACAATGTTTTTCTTTCTTCCTTTAACTTATTTACTATTAGCATTGCAATAATATGCTAACATCTTCCATTTTCTCTCTTCATTGTTTTCATACAGTGTTGTTATAGACCTTTAACAGTCAGTTTAAAGGTAAGAATCTTTTTATAGCCTTTCATATACACTTGTTACTTCTTTTATTATAACCTTTCCTGTTTTTTGCTGATACCATATTGATAGTCATAAGCCTCATGTCTTTGTTTTGTTTCTCTAGCTGTATTTCCTTCTCAATTTTAACATTTAATAATAATAAATTATAAACCATATTGTCCAGTAATGGTGCTTTTGTACTTTATAAGGCTATGTAAATTTTCTTCTGACCAAATTCAAAAGAGACATCTTACTGGTGGTTTATTTAGGTTACATTTTGTTGGATGTTTACATTATGTAAACATCTTCTGACTTGTGCATAGTAAAGTATAAAATTGCACAAAACCATACACAATGTGACATTGTACAGATACATTTGTGACTTCAAGCAGAAGATCTTAAGTTTAAGGCAAAGTTCTCACTGTACAGGGCTTCATTCTGTACAGTGTTTATTTACAGACATGCTCATGCATTCAGTTGTGTATTAACAATTAGCGTGAAGATTTTAGTAAGGATTGTGTTGAATGTCCTATTGATTGTTTGAAAAAGGAATATATTTGAAAGGAATATATTGAAGTAACTTTCTCTTGAAACAAAAAGCCTGTTAACTCATGAGGAAAACAAATTTTGATCTTCACGTATTTAAGGGTTTAACTAGGAGGCATAGACATTAATCTTTATTGCTAGTAAAGTTTGTATTTGAACTATCAGAAAACAACATCATTGGAAATCATAAATCAGTGATGATGCTACAAAGAAAAGCTGTCATCTTCTTTTTGATGCACAGTTTCAAAGGAAGCCCTGCTTCTCTGTCATGATGTCAAGACCAACTGCTTGGTCTCTGGAGCATTCAAACTTGTATATGGATTCTTGTCCTTTAGGATGAATTAAAAGCCTTCATACTACATGGAGGTATTTCATACTTAAGAATGAAAATGCATGTTTTATGTTCATTTAAAAACTTGTCACACTAATTTTGCAGTTCTTGATAATCACATGCTCAAGGTTGCTTTTGTTGATGGTAGTTTATTTTACTACTTTGCTTTCCTTGCTCCACTGCAGCCTCTCCCAGGGACCCAATATAGCTGAGCAGTCTGGACATGATACGTTAGAGGGAAGAATCTAGAAGAGGAGAAAAGCCTCTGTGGTAGTGAATCTTTAGAAAGGCATGATTGGTATAGGAAGTCTGTAATTTCTCTCATAAGCTAACAATTTACTTCCTGGCATCTTCAAATTGCATATTTATGGGACATACACAATTTCAAGAGGAAAATATTATTTCCTTAGTTTCTTGCCCAGTATCTAGCATAAATGCAAAGTATGTAACGTTACAGTGTTCTGACCTGTGGAGTCTGGTCATGATGTCTGTTTTGGACTTCCTGCATCAAACTGCAGTTTTGATACACCGGATAATGGTGTATCTCATTTTAAATTCTGAAGTAGTCAGTCTTAAGTGTGATAGCTGGAAGTATAAAGTTGTCTGTACATCCGGATGCAGACTTAGCATTACTGATTTTTTTTTTTCTCTTTAGTAATAAAAGAAATGTAGTCATAAAAGTCTGTGAAGTGTCATGTTATTGTTCGGTTTAAGTGAACAGCAAACTGTTGGACTGATACCTATATTTGGCTCATGCCAACTTCAGCTGTGAACTCCGGTGATACACTAGGTTGTAATGCAGTTCTACACCATGTCCTCATTCAAGAGTAATTGATGCAGAAATGGTGTAATTTGTAATTTTAATTTCTCCTGCTCACTCACATTTGTGCAAACTTAGTGATAATTGGACTTTACATTTCACTATGCTTATTCACAGACCCTAATGTGTTGCTCTTTAGCAGTTCTCCTAGTGTACAAACCAGAAACCTTTTTGTTTTGCTGCAATAACAAAAATGTTGTTTTCTCTAAATGGGAATGCACCTCAATAAATTTGAGAAATTAACTTTTAAATGAGTGTTGGTTTAGTTGCTTTAAGTATGAATAGGCTATATTAGTACACTGGAAAAGGAAACAACACAGACATAAAAGACCTAAGTTATTATTCTGACCTTCAGATTAATTATTTTAGAATTAATGTATTCAGTTTTATTGAAGGCTGAATTAGTGTGCAAAGTGTTGCATGAATAAGAAGTGTGGAAAAGGCTTTTGGTAATATATCTGTCCCTCCTAGAGTCTGGTGCAAATCACTAAATTTTCCAAAGTCATATTTAATAATAAATTATTCTTAAAAGGGAAATGGTGAAGTGCAAGGTATACACTTGTTTTATTATATAAATGCAATTTATCAGGGAGGGGCGAACAACCTGTATTAAAAACTGATCTGCAGATCACTTTGTTACTTTAACATTGTTAATTTTGAGACTTCTTCAATTTGTTTGGTTTTTGGATTGCTTGGTTCCCCATGTATAGTCTTATATCCCAACTACATTAGCTAATAGTGACGTGTAAGTCAGTTCCTGAGATTGTGTGATGCTGTTCTGTAACAAGGGCAGATAATAAGTAGTTTCTTTTTGCTTGTCCTTTAGATCAGTAATAGTGGCAGAACACTGCTGAATTCTACCCACTGTACTAGGAGCAAATTGATAAGAGTTAAGCTGTCCTTAGTTTACTTTGTTTTTCACACCATTAAACCAATCTTCTTATATGAACAGTAGTTGCAAAATCTGTGGGAAACAGGAAATTGTGTCATTCTATTAAAGGCAGCAAAAAGTAACGTGAAAGTTAATATTGACCTGCCTGCGTGAGTAGTTGTCAGGATTGGGAAGGGAAAGCAATGGTAATGATGTACTTATCAAGTTGTGGTGCTGATTGGTTTTGTCATGCCTTCATCACAAGGTTCAGAGTAAAAGGCAAATTATTATTTACCTTATGGAAGAGAAAACAAATGAAAAACAGTTCTGTGGAATAACTTACTGTTGTTGTTCTCTTGCTTGTGCACTGACACAATTTTGCAGACCTTAGGGGTAGGGAATTCAGTGTTTGTGTCATAATATAAAGGAGAGGTGTGTACTAGATGATCCTTCCAGCTTTAGAGCACCTTGAGAGTTGAAGTTCCTGTTTAAAATGTCAGGGATCTTTGTCCAGAAGCCTTAGAGGCTATAAAATTCCTCGTGTTGGAAGTCTGTATAGAGCTTTCTTCATTTGAGCTCAAGCTAACATGCTGAATCTATTTTACTTGATATTTTACCTTACTAAGCTAGCTATGCAGTTCTCTGAAAACAGTTAACTCTTTTAATGTGGATAAGTACTTTCAGCTGAAAAGTTAAATTGCTCAGTGAATATAATTTCTCAGCTTTTTATCAATTATTATTATTTTCCATGTTACAAAAAATGGGAATGGTGCTTTTCATAATTGAAAATGTTGCTTAATAACTTTTCACATTAATTCAACTGTCCAGTATAAGTCTACGTATATATTTGAAGCCTTTATAAGCAAAGGCTGAAGTAGAGTCTTGGATGTGAAAAATGCTGAGCTTCACTCTTAAATTTGTAAAGATAACTGAAGGGTAATTTCCAGGAGAAGGGGAGAAAGAGGATTAACTTGGGATAACGAAGTAAACCAGTAAACTTGGGATACCAAACCCACTTTCTAGTACGTATAAGCGCTATCACAGAAGGTGGAAGAGGCAGAACTTGGTTTCTGTACGTAGCCTTCCATTCCACATTTGAGCCCAGCACAGAGTCCCCCAGGTTGTCTTGTAGGATATCATCATTTGACAAACTATCATTTTAATGCATTTAGTAATCAAATTGGCTTTTTATTGTAATATTGGGCACTTTAAAAGGGCATTAATAGATTTAGAATGCTAAACAAGAATTCAACTTTCAGGAATTATGTTGAAGGGAGAGTAGTCATTGATAGTTTATAATAATTGAAAATTGTCAGTGCCTTTGTATAAAAAGGAATATTTTATTAATGTTTTCTTTCCCACATGATAGCTTAATTAAACGTTGAAATTGTGGAAAAAGTATTCTTAGTTGATTTCTTCTCAAGTAGTCTCAAGTCATTGAAATGCTTGTGAGTTTTCATGCCATGTATTGTTTATGTTCATCTGTAGTTGCAATGAAGGAATATTGCAAGACTTTTTGTGTAAGAATTGTAAAATGTGATAAATCTGAAGCAGCTTTGAAATGTAACTACAAGTGTAGTTCAGAGAAAACAGGACTTCCCTGTGGTAGCCTACTACTTGTAATAACCTATATAGGAGTTTTAAGATGGTAAATAGATGTGATTTTCCTTACGCAGATTTCCTAGCATTTCAGTATCTGTACTAAGTTTCTCTTGATCGCCTGTTCATGAGCTGCAGTTACCGTATGTCTTGGCCTACTGAGCTGACATCACCTGAGTAATGAGGGTGATGTTGGATGCCCACAGTTTGACCTCCCTTGTGTTACTACATAGTTGTTAAGGATGGGACTTCTGTTAGATGAAGCACAATCGGGCAGGCGATAGGAAAAAAGAAGGTGTAATTCAGACCAAATTGAACTTACATAGGAATATTTGCCCAGTGACTCACTGCAGCAATCCACAAGTAACAGCTCAAAGAGGTCCACCAACCACTAAAGATTGAACAATCCGGAAGATGCTCTCCCTTCGTAAATGCCATCCATTTCATCCTGAAGGAGTGAGGTACTGTCCTGTCTTTAGGGAGGCCTGACCATGCAGGACCTCCAGGGACATCTGGGATCAAGCTTGTACTGCTGGAACTGACACTCTCAGCACTTTAATCCTTCTGACACCCACTGCTCCTTTCAGCAAGGAAGGGGAAAGTAGGCAGAACCACTTTTCTGTAACATTGTAGTGTTACTTGCATTAATAATCACTCTTTTGCAGAGGTAAAAAAAAAGCCAGATTCCTTCACGTGAATCCAGTTATTGCATACTAATTAATGCCAGTGTTTAGTTTGTCCTGACCTAAACCATGCCATTAATAAAAAGCTGGTGTCAGACACAGAATCTGAAGGAGATTTTGGATTGCGAAAAAAGGATTATGCAGCAGTAGTACTGTCTGAATGTCCACGATGCTGAGACCACTTACAGCTGCCAGGTTAGTTCTSCGGGAGGAGAGGAGTCAGGGGTATAGCAGGAAGTGTACTTAGTACTTCTATGTGAGGTGTCCTAATAGCGTGTATAGTGGATGCTAACTCATATGTATGATAACACTAGCTGCTATTCAGTATGTTGTGTCAATATTGGATGTAAGATAACACTAATTCCTACTTGATACAGTGTTTTCATAGTGTATATAAGGTAGCACTAACATCTTGAAACACTTAAAACAGTAATAAGTGGAATTTAAGTTTTTCCCTTTCCTGCTTTCTGTCATCATTCAACAACTCCCAGTATATAGTGAATGTAGCAAATCCTCTTTACTCTGTCTGGAGCATCTGTGGTATATAAGACTGTGCTTCCTGGGGGGAGGAGGAGAGGAGCAGTATGTGTTCCTTAAGGAGCAGTTTGAAGAAATAGGAGTCAAGGCTGTGTGGCTGCGCTCTGAGCAATGTATCTTAACTTTTTCTCTCCTGGTATCCATGTGAAGAGGTTGTTTCTCACTGCAGATTCTGCTAGACTGGGAGGAGGGTTGAAAAGTCACAAAAAGCACTAATGATGTGAGAAACTGAAACCACATGACCCTTAAATAGTGATCTAAAGACTGATTATAAATGAGGAGTAAAGGAAAACCAACTAACTTGACGATTACAATGCAGGGATTTGTGTGCCAGTAGCTTAGAGCTGTATAACTGGGAGGCATAGTGGCTGGGGTCTATGTCCAATGACAGTCATGGATGACCAAGGATTTGGCCACCTGAGAATGTGAATCCAAGCAGCAAGAAAGACATTGTCAGGCCCCTGAGTGCACTAAAAGGTTCTTAATGACCCTAATGGGCCTTGCCTGGGGCTTCCACCCACACCCTCTGCCCATGGGCTCTGTTTGAGCCCAGGCTCAGGCCTTCAGACACTGCCCAGGCTATGTCCTATGCGTGCCTGTCTGCAGCTGCACCACAGCCATGCATGTGGCTGGCTGAGAACCTTTTTGATCCAGACCCTGACCCGCAGACTGACTTGCGGCTTGACCGGGGTCCTGTTGTGTTGCTGTGGGCTTGCACAGCAATCACTGGACTGTATCTGGTGCTGATTATCCTCACTGGACCTGATCTTGACTTGACTTTCCAGCTTGGCTGTGGACTTGCCTTGCCACTACGGACTTGTTGGAGTATCTGGACTCTCAGTTGAACCTGGCTACCATCCCTGCACTTGCCCTGCTTGCCTCACTTGAGTACCATAGGATAGGGCACTGCTTTTCTGGCCTTGTTATTGCTCTCTGCTCCTGGCTCCTCATCCTTCATGGGGCAGCTGACCCTCATCATTTCCTGACAGACAGCTGCTAAGCCACCACATGCTGAGGAAGGCCTCACACCATCAGCCCTACTAGCCTTCTATTTCATGTATTTCTCCTATTTCACCCCTTGCCAAGAAGAACTGGCTTTGGTAAACATCTAGTAGGGGAGGTTCTGCCCCCAGCTAGCTGGGGATGATGATGTTGGAGRGGATAATGGCATTTACTAGACTATGAGTCTGGTGGCCTGGCACACGTTCACCCAGAAAACATCAAGCCTTGGTGGACGCAGGGGTTTAATGCACCCTGTTTGCTTTTACACTGAGTGGAAAGGTGTAAGTCATCATCAGAGGAGTCACCAGAAGCCAGCGGAAGCTCTGTGTGGTAGAAGCCAAACTCAGTCTTACTAAAAGAAACTGGAAGCACCACAAAGTGGGGATGGGATCTGGTGCCCCTTGTATCTTGGGCATTGATGTTTTAAGGAACGGATGTGCTAAGGATCCATAAGGACATCATAAGCATTTGGCATAGCTGCTGTGGATATGAGTAAGAACACCACTTTGCTGTCTCAACTGCCTCTCATTGCAGGACTAGAGTCAATAGTAGGACTGCTACAGATGTCACCTCCGTCAGTGCCAGATGCCATGCAGTGCACTTGACAAGAATATCAAACTAACAGGTATATCGGTCTGTTGCATAAGATACACAGCCTGTCCTGTAAATTATCTTTCCATGGAAGTAGGATATCAAGGAATAGTTACTTGAACCTGTTAGCCCTTAGCAGCCTTATCTGGCCCATGCCAAAACCCAACAGGGSTTGGAGATTAACCATGGACTATAGAGGTCTGAACGAGGTAGCAGCACCCTTGAGTGTTCCTATAACAGTATGCTAGAACTCAAAGCAAAAAAAAAAAAGTGCTGCCTGGTATGTGACCATTGACATAGCTAATGTGTTTTCGTCAGTTCCTGTGGCTCCTGAGTGTAAACTGCAGTTTGCCTTTCCTGGAGGGGAGCACAATACACCTGGAACCACCTGCCATGGGGATGGAAGCATAGTTTCAGCATCTGTCACAGACTGATGCAATGGTTTGGAGGAGGGCGCAGTGCCCCAGATCACTTACCCAGATGGCGTCATGGTATAGGGAAACACTGCCCAAGGGGTAGGTAACAAGCATAGTTAGAATTGAACTGAATATAGTCTCCCCATAGAGGGAAGTTTGATTAACATTCAGAATAGGTTGTTTTAAAATGTCTAGTTTAAATCATGATTAAAATTCTTTTTTTCCAGTCCACAGTTTAACTGTTTTTTTTACTTAAGTGTTTACCATGTTGTTCATATCTCTAATGTTTATTCTTGCTTTTRGATATGTATCATGTGGCTTTTTCTACTTCAGTCAACTTGTGTTTGTGTGCATATATGTTTGTGTGGTTCTGAGAGAATATTTTGAGAAAATATTGTCGTATACTTGTTTTCTTCTTAAAGTCTTTCCTGGGCATCACCTGTTAGAAGTGTTAGATTTTTTTGGACTGACCTAATACGTGCATTCTCATATTTTCAGTTTACACAGGAACTGGAATGCTAATAAAGTGACCAAATACTTTAAATTTTAAATACTTCTTAGTTAAACAGAGCAACTTTCAAATCTGTTGAATATACATGAACCAAACTGAGTTAGCATTAGGAGCTCTTTTTTCAAGAACAATTCAATCTTGTTTGATTGCTTCTTTTGAAAGAGACAGTCCAGTTCTGGGATTACTCACTAGCTTCACCTAAAGTAACATATGAATGCATAAAAGTAGACGAAGCATGGCAAGAGTATAGGCATGTTGGAAGTTGAGCCTGGCACAAATAAGTTATGCTAAAGTTGGAAACATTGGAGAGTGTTAATGTGAAAGACTGAGCTGGCAAGTAAACCTGTGTATGCAAGCAAAGTCTCATGAATTCAGAATGCAGTGTAGATATACTGCTTCAAGAGACAGATTCGATATGAAAGTAAAGCTGTAATCATTAGATTTTGTGTGTGAGTTATTAAGATCTCCCAAACACAACCTGGTATTCATGATGCTCACGACAAAGTTTGTATCTGTGACAGTATTCTCCTCTGATTATCCTCCTGTAAAAGTCATAGTAGAAAAAGGACACAAGTTTTYATGGTATTGAGATAAGGCAGACTATTAACTTTTCTAGTTACATCCCCATGAAACTACAATGTCTTGTCTCCACCTAAATTTTGTAGCTGGATGGTGCTAGTTTTCCTGTGAATAAAGACACAGAATCTGTCTCTTTAAAGAATGGATAGAAGCAAGTATTACAGTAGTTAAACTCTTTTTGGAAGAAATCCATTACAGATTGACTATAAATGTCTCTTGCTCGGAGAAAAATAGACATTAGTAACTCATTTTTAACAAATAACTCTACTTGCTGTCGCCACTATGGAATGTATTATTTCTATTGTGACCTCTTTGTTATTAAATCTAAGCAGTACAGACAAAAATTCCTCCCCTTTGCATTGCTGCTTACTCTGGGCTTCGCACCATGTCACTAATGAGGCTATGTTTTCATGAAGGACATTTAGCACTTTTAATGATGCTGAAAAAGTGAAGTCTTGTTTGATTCTCTTCTCTGTTATTCTGACCTCCAGATCCATCTTATCTGAGGAGACTAGGCGGCTGTTGTTTTTTTTCTTTTAGAAAAAAACTGGTTTTTGGAGGGGAGTTTGTCTTTTGTTTGCTTGGCAAATTAAATTTGCATCTCTTTTAGCAAGATGGAGTGGAACAGAGGGATAGGAAATGATGCACTGAGCCACTTATTCACCTTTGTGACAATAAACCATTAATTCAGCTGGGTTGTGCTGTGAAACCATGCCATCAGGTATGCAGACACAGCTCTGTGATGCTGCTGCGGACAAGATCATGGATTATTTTTTCATCAAATTAGTTTGTCCATTTGGTTCACAGTGGCAAAGTAGGATGGAAGTGTGTGGGAAGAAGAGCCTAAGCTGGTATTTCTGTTGAAGACTTTGCATCAGAAAATTCAGGTCCAGTGTTAGTATGAATARATTTCTGTTATTTCTGAATTATAGTCTGAATTAACTGTTAGATTTCTGTTCAATTATCTGTCTTTGTTACATCCGTCAGATCAGATGTTTTATGAGTTATGTATATTGGATAGTAACACTGTTAGATATAGATTTTCTTGGTACATTTAAGTGATATTTACGACATCTTTTAAAGACTAGATTCTGCAATTAAATGAGTCAAACTACTAGTATGCCTTCTTCCACTCTCCATCCTAAAAACTGAAAGCAGCAATTCACCTTCTTAGGAAAATAGTTTAACAAGTCGCCAGATTGTATGCCTTAATATTGCTGAGGACATACGCAAACTGTCTCTAGAAAAAAGAAAAAACACACAGTATTATAGTTATGTTATATATAAAAAAAATTCCTCCTTAATTCAAATAATGATTGAGTAGCTCTCAATTTAAGAAGTGCTTTTTGTTACTGGGCCCTTGTATATTCCTAGACAAAGCCTTGTGGTGAGTCAAGCAGACAAAATGACGCTTGCCTTCTTCCTGACCTTGTTGCTTAATGAAAACTGATGGTATTTATACCTGGCATATATTTAGTTGCCTTTTTATTTTAGGGAGAAGGGAAGAATAAAATTCTTATGTGTGGAAAGTGGAGAAGGTCATATTTAGGGCATGGGGCTGAAGTCCTTTCAGAATTTACATTTTCACTTTTTCTGTTATTGTAGTTGCTGAGTACCATTAATAGAAAAAATGTTCAGTTAAATATAACCTGAAATCTTTAAATAACAAGTACCTGGGTTTCTGGTTTCTGCTACTATAGTGAGGGGTAAACATGAGTATTAAGTGGCGATAATGAAACTGACTACATGCAAAATATTGAAAGTGCTTAAAGTATGACTTCAGGGTTTTAATTGTCAGAGCTACATTTTTTCCCCCCAATCCCTATGTAGAAAATTAAGATTGTTTGTTGTTTTGAGTTTGATGCTTCTTAATTGATTTTTAGTCCAAGTCTGATGAAGTTTTATGCCTCACATGTGTTGCATCCCAAAGACAGGGAGTTGGTTTTGCCCTAGAATTGTACTTCAGAACTTTTATATAGTGGGTGTGTTTTGTATTTTTAGAGCATGTTAAACTGTGGCAAGGCAAATATTTAAAATGGGGAGATTGTGACCTGCTTTGCCAGGTGGCTATGGATGCATAAGTGGCTGTTGTGGATGCTTGCCATTATGGATGACCCGAAAATGTGTAAGAACAGTTGAATTCTTCTTTGCCTCCTTGCACTTTTAAGATGTCTCCCTAGTTTCAAATGATTTTAAGTTAGCAGTTTGTCACTGCAGCTTGTGGTTTCTCTGACTTTGTGAGTGGATGGCAGCGTTGATTAAAGCATGTGAGGTACAGCTGGTGATTCTTGTATTGATAAGATGTGACCTTGGACATACAGTAGAATTGGATGATTAATTTAAAATTCTTTTCCAACAACAGATAGATAACACCTAGATAACAGTAAAAGCAGACAATTGTTGATGGTAAATGTTCTAGGTGTATACCATGCAGTAAGCGTATCGCGTGTCTGTGCTAGTTGGCATGGTGAGAGGCAGGGGGAAAGGCGCTGCTCAACTCTGGTCTCATGAGCTTTTCACTGCCTCCTTCCCCTCTGTCCTCTGCCCTCTCCCCAGTGGAGGATGAATGCCATAGCTTGGTAAGTAGGAGTTGCATCTCTGTTGCAAACATGGTTTGTGGAAGAAAGAATAAAGGAATATAACAGGTATTTAGAGACCTTACTACAGAAGTAGAAGATAATGGTAATTTTCACTCTTCTCATGACCCTTAGCTTTTTTTTTCACAATCAGATTCTATAAAAATTAATAAGGTATGCATTATAACAGTTCATTTACATTTAACAATTTTTCAGTGGTATAGCTTGAAATTGTCATGTTTCAGAGTGTGCCCTTTTTGGAATAGATATTCGTTTGTTGCCATGTAGAATCTTGTAGGAAAATACACAAAACTTTAATTTATATGCAAGGAGAAAGGTGCTTTTTGAAAGAATTATTTTCCCTTAAAATTGGGCCTCCTTTCTTGTTGTTCTAGCTATCTCATAGTAAAAAGCTATGATCATGTTCTTCCTGGTTGTTGACTTAGAAATAATAGTCTAGAAAGGTGACTAGTTGTATTCTAGGAAAACAAACAGTACATATTTCAGATGAAATATAGTTTCTCTGAGACTATCCCATTTGTAATTAATTGAACTGTACTGAAGAATTTGTGACTAGCAAGGAAGAGAGGAGGAAAAAACTGCAATTGAAAGTTGGGGGGAGGGAAAAAGAGTGGTTTTGTTTACATACAGCCTTTCTAAAAATTAAAAGGTGGTTTGTAGGATTCATTGGTTCCAGAAGTAATGCTGAATAAATACCTGCCACAGTTTTGACAAATGGACAAGTTCTAAAGAAGTGTTTTAGAGTACCAGACTTGCCCTCCTGTTTCCAACWATATGTGACTCACAAAGACTTTAGAAACCTAGAGCTGTTGACTTTCAGATGTTTGCTATACCTCTTTGCTATGGGTGCAGCTTTTTTTATACTTGAATTGCAGAATCATTAACATATATTGCTATAGAAATTTAAAAATTGTAGAACAGCTTAAGTAATTTCAGGAAAGGCATCTGTTGCTGTAGTCTGAAGTTGTGTAACATGCCTTATTTAGTCAGGGAAATTGGCCATGGTAAATACAGAAGAATAATTAGTTTCATTAACCTATCATTGAATGCTACACTTTGTAGAGGCCTCTTACTGGACCGGTTACTTGACACTATAAATTTCACCTGTTTTTAAAGAAATGGCCAAAATCAAACTATGCTTTCTAAGCAACTGGTTTCTAATTCCTGCTCAATAGGAAAGAATAAACTTGAACTAGCTGTAAGGTGCTCTACTGCTCTTACCTTACCTATCACCACTTAATAATAAATGCAAAATGAATGCAAAAATGCTGTCATGAAATAGGAGAGGTGGAAAGTCTTATGGTTTAAGAAAAAGCAGTCTTTACATGTTAGGAGATCATTAATGTGTTTGGAATGATGGGATGAGTAAGGGAATGGAGGAGGCTGTTCCAGCTCTGGGCTGGTAGCCGTCCTTGTGTTGAACAATTCCACGTACCTACATTTCCCACAGGTCTGAAAGAAGGAATATTCAGCACGTAATTGGTACAGTCCTTCTGACACTCAAACAGAGCTATGATGCTGCTTTCTGTGGGTGTAGCTTTGTGCTGGAAGAAGTGCTTGTCAGTGAAAGGTTAGGCAGCCGTGCTTACTTGTCCTGCCTGCCTCTTCACCTTTGCCTGTGAGGCCTCTCGGTGAACTGGCGCAAGCAGCTCACTTAGGTTAAGTAACTGTCCCATCTCGGAGGGTTGTGCTGGGAAAACTGAAGCAGTACGGATGGCCTAAGGGTAAGCTGACATGCCTGCTGAAAGAAGTGCTTGTCAAGTGTGTGTGAACGGCAGGCAAGGAAGGATGTCAGGGTGGCTTTGTAGGCAGGATTTGGCTGCTCTGACTGTTTCTGAGCTGGACTTAAACAGTGAATAACTGAGAAGTAGCCAACTGAAAACTTCTACACAGAGAGAGACTAGGGGCATGATAGGACTCTCTAGCCTCTGTAGAAAGATTCAGTAAGAATTTTGTAACACACTACCTAGGCCACACTAACTTCTTGTGTCAACTTTGTCAGGACTCAACCCTTTTACCAGAGCAGTCTGTAGTAGATCTTTGTCGTCACATTAAATGCTTCATGTTACAAAGTATTTCAAAAATACCTCTTTCAGCTCTATCCGCAAAAGAAGGAGATGGAACAAATGGGCTTCACAAACTTGAATTCTGTCATTTCTTTGTGGATTCTGTATGAATAGGGGTGGGAAGACACCGGGAAAGTAAATGTCATCTCCTTTACTGACCCCGAATATCCCCAACATACACACATTGTACTTCAACTTGCAGGAGAACTGTCATGGTGTCAATTTATCTTTGCATTCTTCTAGAACATTTTTGCATTGGCTTTGGTTTTGCTTCCAATCAATGACTGAGAAGGCTTATCAGTTATACTGCTGGGTAAATAATGAGATCCTGAGAAGCATCTTTATAGTGTTCTTGTACTTCAGAAATGGCTTGGTCATCCACCTGCAAAAACAGTGGAGTTTCTAGCAGTTCTCTTATACCACATGCTTCCAGGGCGTATGTTATAATAAATAAATATGCTGTAATTGTATGAGTAGGTATGTACCTTAGTATTGGTATCAAAAATTATAAATTGGAATAGTGTTTCAGTGGAGCATTCAAATAATAACAAAAAGTAAAATCAAAGTCTTGTGGTTATAAGAAACTAAGTTTTATAATAAGGGCTCTAGACTTAGCATGACTGTGGCAGGCCAATTATTCTATGATGTGTTGATTTAAAGTTTTATTGTTTTTTTTTTTTTTAACATAAACACAGTTAAAATTACATTAATTTAAAAATCCTCCTTGTATCAAATTGAAGATAAGAAGACAGTTACACATTTKTAATGATGATGGTTCCCTGTACTATAAGAGGCTCAAAGCCTTGCTAGTATTTTATGAAACCAAGTAAAACCGATGACTAGGTGATGAGCTTAGGGTTTAAACGAGCTTTCATTGTGTTTTGGCTGCTATATTACCAGGTTAACGGTTGTCAGCAGAAAGGCAAAATCTAGGGAGCTGTCTTAGGAGATGGTGATTGAATGATGTATCAGTGTAGGTACAGACACATGTCATGACTGAAGGTTGTAATTTTGTGGTATTGTTTTTCCCTTGTGGAAGCTCATTTAGTCCCTCCCGGAACAGTTCATTTTGTGCTGCAGTGAGCTACAGCTTCAGCTGTATGGATACAGGGCAGTCGTCTGCAGATCGCTGCAGCCATCTGAATTGTGTTTCTCGGCATGTGTGCCTTTTTAACCTGGAATTGCTTCATTGGTTTACAGCACAATCCCGTAAGCGATATTATTACTGGATGAAACTGTAGTGATGGGGTGGCCTAGGAAGGATGAATACTTCTKAGGAAGATTACATACATTTTTCTCTTGGAATATGCCAAAACTTGTTCTGAGAAAGCTGAATAATCTTTCAGATTATGATTGATTTATAGACTTTCTGTATTATCTGTGATAGTAAGTTCTGGTCTTTGCAATTTGTTTTTAAGATCTATCTGCTCATCATGGTGTTCTGTTGTAAATCCTCACAGTTAATATTTTCTGTGGTATCCTCTAAGAATTTTGCCCAGTATCAAATTTATCAGTTGCATTTTCATGTGCCAAACCTACAAAATATCTAATGCTGTAAGTTATTGGTGCAGGCAGTAAAATTCAAGTGGAAAACAAATAATTTTTGTTATAAACTATAAATTCCATGAAATATGTATGTCTAACAGTTCATAATTTACAGATTTTTCGCATTTGTAGACTAATACCTAGACAATTTACACTAACGTGTAAAACTCTTGCCATTACACATTTTCCTAACTTCTGCAAAAATGATAAGTACACAGCTTGTCAAAATAGTAGATTCTGGTTTCTGCGCTGATGCTTATTTGAATCCTGAGTTGATTCAACTAAGGCAAATTTTAAAAATGGAAGAGGTTGGAAAAATTTTTTTTACTGAAAAAGTCTGTTGTGGGGTTTTTTATATCAGTGCATACAAAATTAAATATGAAATCATGAGAATACATGTTAAGTCCTTGACATTAAGTTATCTGTCAAAATAATAGATGTATGTGCGAGGGTTTATAATGAAACCATGAAATAGCTACAAGTTGCTCA
Source organism: Oceanodroma leucorhoa (assembly GCA_030449065.1). Classification (NCBI taxonomy): domain Eukaryota; kingdom Metazoa; phylum Chordata; class Aves; order Procellariiformes; genus Oceanodroma; species Oceanodroma leucorhoa. The sequence goes on from JASVER010000100.1 coordinate 1,649,716, forward strand.
AAAAAGACACCTGCTGCCAGAGTCGGACGTGCTAAAACACCAAGCGTTTTCACAGGCTTCTTGGAAAATGCAGTGATTTCTTCTGTTGAATAAATGCTAAGTTAAAAATTAAGCTAAAAGCCCCTACAACTGGAGTTACAGCAGTAGTGGGGTTTTTTACTGCCCTCCTGTAAATAAAAGGAAGGGTTGGCTTAGTAAAAGACCATCCTTAATACTTTCTACCACTTACTAGCTGCCCATACTGCTGCTTTTGTTTAATTAGCAGATTATGCATTTTACAATCAAAATATGCTCTTTAGGTGTTCAACACATGGATGCTGGCATACTCAAGGTACTTCTAATAACTAAAAATTAATACTGATTTTGGATTATAATTACATTCCAGTATCCATCCAAATAGAATGTGGTATGTATCGGACATCTAGTAACCATTTAATTGACAAACTTTAGCAAGATTAATTTAAAATGTGACCATCCAAAGAAGTATAACTTGGGTTATATGATGTATGGTGTATTCTACTGCTTAGCTGAATAGTTGCTCTTTACATTAGCCTATATTTTTATTGCAAATTGATTTAATTGCTGGAAACTGAAAACAGTTAGAATTGAATATCTTTAAAATATGTTTTTTATATTTTTTATTTATTTTAATGTAAAAATGATTTTGCGGAGTGTTTGCGACAATTAGATGTTGCATTTAAATATACTGTTAAGATGCAGTTTCATGGTTAACAATGATAAGTCTGTACTGCTGCCAGAGAGGAATGAACACAGTCATGTTTTCCTCCATCCCACACGAATACCTGTGCTCCTTCGTGAGCAGCTAAATTTGGCTGAAAAAGTTTTTCATCATCCTAACCTGGTCCCAGCCTTCTGTTGTGAATGACCTTCCCAACACTGGGGAAGCAGCAGGAACACGTGGTTAACTGCAAGGATGAAAAGAACCAAACTGCTCCTTTAAGCACAGACAGCTTATAAACCAGTCCTCTATGTACTTCAGCAGCCAATACAAGCCAGGGTGATGGCTTGCTGCTGCCAAAAGGATGCTTTCCTAGTCCTGTCTCCTCTTCAAGTATTCCTGTCCCTTTCTTCGCACTGGGTCCTGGTGCTTTTCAACCCCTCTTTCAGCTGATAAACTGACAAACCTAACTCAGCATAGAGTGCTGGCAGGTTGGAGGATTCAGTCATTTCATGGAAAATCTCTTGGGCACCAGAGCTGGTGCAAGATAAACAGCTCATGACCATGAGCAGGTGGGAATACTGGAGCAAGGGCAATGGGAACCTCTCCTTCCACCAAAGTGGTGAGGAGCTGTTTGGATCAGCTTATTCCATCTTGTAGAACCACTCCCTTAGTCTGAACTTTTTCATGAAAATGCTTTCATGGAAGAGTGTGGTGAAACTTTCAGGAACCTTAACTGCCTTTCAGAGGTTGTGGTACCTTGTTTCTTGTTGGCATTTTGAAGCTGATGCTTGGCTGGCACACGAGAACAGTCTTAAAGAGTAAACAGACTTAACTGGCACTGAGGCGCTGATTTTTGAATGAAGAACCTATAGTGCTCAAACTCTTCTCTGTTAGTAGAGCCTCAAATTGCCAGTATCCTTAAAGCATACACTTTAATTTTCAGTATTTTTTCTAAATACGTATGATCCACCATCAAATTCTTAGTACAAGGCTTAGGTTTAAAAAAAGTGCCATAAGTATATTTAAATATATGTCTTGAGTTAGTTTTGCTCAAGGTCCACGTGTCCAGTCAAATACTGACCTTATCTGTGTGGCTGTGTGTTTACTTGTACCTGGAAGCAATGTTGTATTGCAGACCCAAAGCCTGCAGCCAGCTCATTTCTTTTCATAAGTAAGAAGTGTAACACAGCTGAACCTGCTAACATCTTGAGACAGAAGGAAAAGTTGTGTGGTTGAAATTTTTTTTCCTGAAAAATAAGTTCACAGCAGTAGTGGATAATGTGTATAGAAAGGGGGTATCCCTGGGAAGAACAAATTACAGGAGATGTTGTGCTTTTATATCAAGCTCTTTCTCTGTAACAGCTTTTACTAGTAATCTTGTCTTTTATTTTTTAGCGTGGACTCGACGAGCTTCTTTCTTCTGGTGTCAGTAACAGACCTTTTACCATGGACAATTCTACTCCAGATACAGGTATACATAAAAAAAGATTTTTATCACAGTTCTTCAACAGTGTGTTCTTTCTATAAATGTATTTTTTTTGTGTTCTTTATTGTCACCATGAGCAGCCTCACCAAGCCTGAACTGTAATTTGACTCCAACAGTAGAGCCACTGGAGTCTATCCAATTCAATGACAGTATTGAGGAGCTCCAAAACTGATCAGCTGAAATGGGCAAAAAAGTATCTATTTTCTATAATCATGATCTATTTTCTATAATCAAGTAGCTTTCTGTACAGATTCTCAAGTGCCTCCTCAATTTTCCTGTAGTTATGCATTTGAAAGGAATTTGTTTTGAAGTATTTCAAGGCTGTCAGGATTACAGAGACAGAAGATGAATATCCCAGATCAATCTCAGTTTGGGCATAGGGCACTTTATGTGGATTCGTGATAAAGAGCTAAGCTGATTCCCTTGGGTATTCTTGTTCCTGCTGTCTACCCTACTTCCAGAACTTCTTGAGCAGCAGCACAGACACTCCTGTGATCTATTTTCAGATGTTTTTCTGTCAGATCTTGTCCCCAGACAATCTCTCCATGGGTTGAGGTGAATGGTAGTGTTTTTKAAAGGGAAGCAATAGGAAAAATGATTATTTTTTTTCTTGATCAGATGTTTTCTTGATCCAGTTCACTACATATCTGCACAGATTTTTATTCAGCAGAATGTTTTTTTTTGGGAGATGGTGGGAAATTGGATAAACAGATGCAGGGTAAGGAAACTGGGTGTATTTAAGCAATGTGATAGCTCAGTGTGAAACCACAGCCACATGTTTCTTCAAACACATTAAACTAGTACTACCATCCAAAAAAATTTATGCTCTGCCCCACTCCATGTGTTGAGAAAGATGCAGTAAGTGTATTCGGTTACCTTTAGCTTTAGATCAGACAAAAAGTTGAAAGTGAGAGAAAGCTGGGACTGTTTCCTTTAGAGGTACTTTCAGCTTAGGTGGGCTTGAAGTATTAATGGCCCATTTCTGCATAAGTTAACTTTAAGTAAAGTAAATTAACTAACTCATGACATAGGCTCTTGCCTGTCAGCAGTGGTTTCCAAATAGTTGATTTTATAATGGGGCAAGGGACAGAGCAGATGACCTCTTGATAAGCATCTAAGACTTGCTACATTTCTGATAGGGAATAAGGGGAAGGAAGACTCTGAGGAGCTAACCTGAAGATTTTTCTTTTTGCTTTCTTTGACTTGCACATGCCAGATTGTTCTGCTAATCGATTCAGTGTGACATCCATAGGCTTCTGCTTGGCTTGAAACAGCATTAATTTAGTAATTTAGTAGCTGAAATATATTTTAGACCTGTGTAGATGGTATTTTTGTGAGAAGAAACCAGCTGGCAAGGAATATAAATTTGTATTGAGTTCAAGCGAATTTTATTAATTACCAGTGCAACCACTGATCCTTCATAGTGATGTCCAGGGTGTCTAAATGATATTAAACTTTAAAATAAGATAGACATGTTTGTCTACTAATAAATTCAAAAAACCTCTAATTCTCATTGATAACTCTATACTTCATTTTGGGTTTATATAATCTCTATTGAGATGCATCTCTTTACCTAATACAACTGCTTCATCTGCAGTAGTTTTTTTGTCTGGTGGGTCACATATCTAAAATATGCTTTGGGTTTCTTGATCTGAGGCTACTCACTTGGGAAATATACTTCTACCAGCCATGAATGATGATTGTAATGAACTTCCCTTTGTAGCACCAGGCCCCAATTTTCACTTTGTTCATAAGGCTTCCTTTATCTTTGTCTGTCTGAAAGCATTTTTTGCTTTCACCCAACTGAGTGTAAAATTTGGAAGAGGTGATCACCTTGGGCATGCTTTAAAGAATTGTTGAATCAATTTTGAAATTTAGATGCCAGAAAAAACATGATTATCACTCTGCATCAAAATTAGTATCAAACAATAGCTGGAGAAAGAAGCATGGTTTAAAAAATGCTGAGGTCTTTATACTTGGGATGGAATGAGTGATAGCTTTTATTGCTGATTTAGTGACTTAGCTGAAGTTCTACAAAACTGAATATAATTACAACAGGAAAAGAAGCACTTCAATAGCGTTTTTAGGTCAGGTGTTGGTCACTGTTCAGAAGGCAGATAACTAGAGCTAACATGCTTTCTAATGGGTAGATAATGAAATAGAGGATGTACACTGTATGTACATAGGCTGAAACTGTTCTGGTAAGCACTGTCCTTTTTGGCTGAATGCCTGACCTGAAAACTCCTGTAATATCCCGTGAAGATGTAGAGAGAAAATGCTGTGCTTGTCACTTAGTTCCATCTCATCACCTCTGATAATGAGTCAGAAACTGGAAGGTATTGCTTCTGTGAGAGTCTCTCATCTTAAACTAAAGGCAAAATTCCTGTTAGGTTTCATTTCCTGCTTTCTTTAGTCAAGCAGTCCTTGACTTAGTAAAGTCAAGGACATCTCRTCCATTTTGAACCTGAAAAGTGGATTTAACAAAATAGGATGGGTTGTTAGGCTTTAACAGTAATATATCCTGTCGTGGCTTGGTACTGATATGCATTTAATATGTTTCTGCTTGTATTAAAGTCTCATCCCAAACAAGTGTGTCACATGTTCACATTTTTCAGAATGTACACAGAGCACATGGTGCCATTTAAAATTCCTCGATGGAAAAATCAATGCATAACAGACTTTTCTGTTTTGTAGGTGGGGAATTAGTTAACTTGGCTTGTGAGTGTGCCATGGTTGAGGCTTAGGTCATCTAACTTGGAGTATTACAGAACTCCACTAGTAAAAAAACCCTCTGTAAAGATCCTCATACAGAATGACTTGTGTGAACAGATTCTCAGCCTTTTCTGTACTCAAAACCTACAGCAAAATCTGAAATTACTTACTAAGCTCATACAGATATTTTTTCCTAATCTTTTGTGATTCTGCTTGGAAGGCTAAATGCAACACATGAGGTGTTAAGGCTCTCTCTCTTGCTGGAGTGAAGCTATTTGTGGCACATAAGTAAAAAAAAGAATGCTGTTTCTTCCTTTAACTTAAGTGGTATGCAGTTAGACTTCAATACAATTTCCATCAAATATGCCATCTTTCCTCTCAGTTTAGGATTTTTTTTTCACCAAGTCTCATAAGCCTTTGTAGCTTGCTTTAGGAGAATCCYTTACTGGGATCTGTAGTTTGGCTAGTGAATTTAATTTTTACTACTTTAAGTTATTACTCCACTGTGATAGCTTCTAGAACAGTATGCCTGTTCCAGATGTGGTGTTCTGCTTAGAAGTGCTCTCAAGGACTCCAAGTCATCTCTGTGAAATGTAACCATTGGTCACTTACCTGTTACAGAATCCACATAGGCATATGTTAAAAAACAAAGGCAGTTTGCCAAAGTGGAAGACTTCAGAATCTGAACGGGTTTCATGCCTCAGTGCTGTCTATCCTTTTCAAAACTTACGATCATGTGGGACAGAAGGCTTTCTTTAATAAAATAAAAAGAGAAATATTTGAGGTAGCAACTGAATCTAATTAAGAAACATACCATGCCGGAAGATAAGTTAGTAATAGAAAAAATGAATGTATTACCTCCCAACTACTACTTGCCCCTCTTCTGTGTAATTAACATTTTGTAAATATGTTATATGGGCATTTGGGAAGAAGTTATTGGCCTGTCTGTCTATAAGACTTAAAAAAAAAAAACAAAACAAAAACAAAACAAAACAAAAAACCAAACCAAAAAACAACAAAAAACCAAACCAAAAAAACCAAAAACAAAACCAAAAACAAAACCCACAAGAAAGTAAACAAACTCAAACCAAAGCAAAACAAACACACCACACACTCCCCTTGCAGTGGAGATTTGGAACACCTGAAGGGGTCGTCTTAAACTGTCCTTTGGTTATATACGAACTGTCCTTTCTTAGGATTCAAAGAGCTATAGGTAAGTCAATGTCAGTCCTGAGACAGCAGTTTATCACTTTTAGGATTTGGTATCTATACTGTGCAATAAGTTTGTCTTGTTTGCTTGTCCATCCCCCTCCCTAAAATATTTTAGATTATGGGAATGAAAAGAAGAAATTTAAAGGAGACAGATCGCCATCCTCCCCTTCACGTGTCCTTCATCTTCGTCAAATTCCAAGTGATGTTACTGAAGCAGAAGTCATTTCATTAGGCCTCCCTTTTGGCAAAGTAACCAACCTTTTGATGTTAAAAGGAAAAAGTCAGGTATGTAATTTTCAATACTTCAATCGTAAGAGCAAGGCTGAAGATGTGGTTCCTGTTATGACCCTTTTGGTATTGCATTTGGCTGAAATGATTGCAACAGTGTCTAAATATTTCATTGCTAGCTCAAGATTTTAATATTTTCAAGTGTGAAAGGATGCCTTGATATTTATTTTAAGTTTTTAATATACTTTTGTATTAAATAATGATCTAGTAACTTATTAATAATATTGCTAAACATTATATCCACCTGATGTAAGAATATATAGGTGATAAAGAACTACATTGTCACTATTAATGTTGACATATGCCTTGAAATAACCTTCCTGATTAAATAATTAACATGCATGTTAATTTTTTTTAATGTGAAATAAATTGCTAAGGTTTTTTTAATCCTTTTAGATGTGACAGGGTAGTTCACATCTTGAATAAACACTGAAATCCTAAAAATAATAGGCATTCATTCAAAAATTGTCTAGAGCACTGAGCTGGGTTAATATAATGCAGAAACTGATAGATGTTTGGCTCCTGTTCCTACTTTTTCAATCAGTATGTGTATCTGCCACCTAGGTAATAGTGCTTGGATTCAGGAATCTAATAAATTCATTAGCAGTGTGGTATTTTTAGCAGCATTGCTTCCAATATGTCATATTTATTCCACCTCTTCTTTAATGACTTATTGTACTTACAGTGTAAAACCTTCTAAGAAAACCCACAAATCAAATCAAATATCCCCATAAACATGCACACACAAATGCATTTTAATGCTGAGCAAATCAGTACTGTACTTTCACATGATCTTCTTCTAGTGAGAGTAGAACTGGGAATAAATGGTGCTTTGATGCTTTGTTCTCTCCTGTAAACAAAACAACACTGAAAACTGCTATGTATTGGTTGCAGGCATTTTTGGAAATGGCTTCTGAAGAAGCTGCTGTTACTATGGTGAACTACTATACTCCTGCTACACCTCACCTCCGCAGTCAACCTGTTTATATTCAGTATTCCAATCACAGAGAACTTAAGACTGACAATCTACCTAATCAGGCTGTAAGTATAAGATTTCCATTTAGCATGATAGAATTCATGAGTTGTGTACTGGTTTTGGCTAGGACAGAGTTAATTTTCTTCGTAGTAGCTTGTGATGCTTACATAGCGTCAAGGCCTTTTCTGCTTCTCACACTGCCCTGCTAGTGTCAGTGCACAAGAAGTTGGGAGGGGACGCAGCTGGAACAGCTGACCCCAACTGACCAAACGGATATTCCATACCATATGACATCGTGCTCAGCATATAAAGGTCGTGGAAGAAGGAGGAAGGTGGGACGTTTGGAGTTATGGCATTTGTCTCCCCAASTAACTGTTACGTGTGATGAAGCCCTGCTTTCCTGGAAATGGCTAAACACCTGCCTGCCGATGGGAGGTAATAAAGGAATTCTTATTTTGCCTTGCTTGCACATGCAGCTTTTTCTTTACCTATTAAACTGTCTTTTTCTCAACCCATGAGTTTTCTCACTTTTACCCTTCCGATTCTCTCCCCCATCCTGCTGGGGGGAAGTGACCCTGCAGCTGTGTGGCACTTAGATGCCTACCAGGGTTAAACCACAAGGTTAGTAAATAAACAGACTACTTTCTACTACACCAATAGTCAAATTCTGATAGATATTATTTCTCGCTGTTGTTATCTAAGCAGTAACTTCTTTCAGACAGGGACTTCTCAAGATCTGTAAAATTACTGTGAAGGAGCACAAGCTCAAGGATGGTACCCCCTGATGAGCAGGAAATCAAGTGAAGGTTCCAGGAGGACTGTTTGGATGAACAAGGAGCTCCTGACTGAACTCAAACATAAAAAAGAGGCATAGAAAAAGTAGAATCACAGGCAGGTGACCAAGGAGGAATATAGAGCATTATCTGAATACGCAGGGATGTGATTAGGAAAGTCAAAGACCACATGGAGTTGGGTCTGGCGAGGCATGTGAACAGCAACAAGAATGGCTCCTCAAAGTGTATCAGCAGCAGAAGGAAGATTTAGGGAATACGTGGGCCTGCTGGTGAACAGGTCAGGGGCTGTGGTGACAAAGGACATAGAAAAGGCTGAAGTACTGGATGCCTTCTCCTCAGTCTTGAGTGGTTAAGACTTGCCCTTAGGAATACCAAGCAACTGAGAACAGTGGGAAAGTCTTGATGAAGGAAGTAGAGAAGAATCTTGTTAGGGAACATTTAAACAAACTGGATAAACAAAAGTCTGTGGCTGTAATGAGATGCACTTATGGGTGCTGAGGGAGCTGGCTGATGTCATTGCAAGGCCACTCTTACAATCTTGGAAAGGTCATGGCAATTGGAGGAGGTTCCTGAGGATTAGAAGAAAGCAAATCTCCTTCCTGTCTCAAAGAAGGACAAGAAGGAGGATCCAGGAAACCACTGGCTAATCAGCCTTACCTTGGTCCCTGGGAAGGTAACGGAGCAACTAATCCTGGAAACCATTTCCAAACATTCTAAGGACAAGAAGATGGTTGGGAAAAATCAGCATGGGTTTTTGAAAAGGAAGTAATGCCTGACCAATGTGATAGCCTTCTACGGTGAGATGACTGGTTTGGTGGATGAGAGGAGGGCAGTGGATGTTGTTTATCTTGACTTTGGTAAGACTTTCAACATTGTTTCCCATAACATCTCAATAGACAAACTGATTAGATACAGTCTAGATAAGTAGACTGTGAAGTGATCTGAAAGGTTAAAATGGTTGTGGCATGAAGTCCAGTTGGGGTCCAGTTGCTAGTGGAGTACCCTAGGGGTTGATACTGTGTCCAATACTGTTTAACATCTTCGTTAATGTCCTGGATGATGGGAGGGGGAACATCCTCAGCAAGCTTGCTGACAACACAGAACTGGGAGGAGTAGTTGACACCCCAGATGATTATGCTGCCATTCAGAGGGACCTTGAAAAGCTGGAGAAATGGACTGACAGGCGGAACCTCAGTAAGTTCAACAAAGGGGAATGCCAACTCCTGCACCTGAGGAGGAGTAACCCTAGGTACATTGTACACTGGGGCCATCCAGCTGGAAAGCAGCTTGGCAGAGAAGGACTTGGGGGTCCTGGTGGACAACACATGCCCTTGCAGCAAAGGCAGCCAGCAGCCTCCTGGGCTGCAGAAGGCAGAGCGTTGCTGGCAGACTGAGGGAGGTGACCTTCCCCTCTACTCAACACTGACGAGACACATCTGGAATGCTGGAATGTCCAGGCCTGGGCTCCTCAGTACAGGAGAGACATGGACATAGTGGAGCAAATCCAGCAAAAGGCCATGAAGATGGTTAAGGAACTGGAGCATCTGTCATACAAGGAGATCCAGAGAGAGCTGGGACTGTTCAGTCTGAGGAGGAGAAGGCTTGGGGGTATCTTACCAATGTCTGCAAATATGTGGTGGGGGGGGTAAAGAAAGTGGAGGCAGACTCTTCAGTGGTGSTCAGTGACAGGACAAGAGACAATGGGCATAAATTCAAATACAGAAAAATCCACTTAAACTTGAGAAAAAGCTTTTTTACTGTGAGAGTGGTCAAACATTGGATTGGGTTGCTCTGAGAGGTTGTGGAGTCTCCATCCTCAGACACCTGGAAACTGGTGGAAACAGTCTGGAAACAGTCCTAAGCACCCTGCTGTAGGTGACCCTGCTATTATATTCTACACTACTTAGAAATAGTTGCTTACAATATGTTTTGAAAGAACTTTTGCAATTCCTAAGTTTTAACATTAGGTAACAGCTCTCAATAGCTTCAGAATATGAAGAAAGTATCATGTTTTCCCTTGTAAATCTTTTCTCTGAATAATTAGTCCTGATTTTTTTTCACCTGTTACTGTGTCCATAATATAGTAGCAGGAATACCAAAAAAACCCATACCACTTCAATTTTATATGTTTGTGTTTTCTTAGAGCTTATTGCTAATCATGGGTCTGTAGATGCTATCTGAAGAACACATGGAAGAGCAAACCTAGCTGATACATGATGAACCACTTTCTGCCCAAAAAGCAGCTCTTCTGAAGCTTTTTACTTTATCAGATACAGATGTTATTGTGAGGGATCGTGTAACCTGCTTTTGTAAGATTTGTATGGTTGGAACTGTTCCAAGGCCTTGCCAAACTCAGGAATAGCAAATCATCATCTTTAAATTGTTCAAGTTTATTCTTAATAGTGTTATCTTTTTTAATGTTGACTGTTTATTTGAAAAACCCCAGATGCAATAAAATTGATATTTTCCTTGACAAAACATCAGTTTTATGTGTAACTTCATGCCAGACACCAGAATTAATTTCTTCTTTGTATTTTTTAAGTACTAAAAATGGATTTCTTAAGCATATGAATTAAACATTGCAGATGACTGATTTAAATCCTAATCTCTAAACAAGGAAATACTCTTTGCACAACAAGATCAAAGTATACAAACCATCATACTGTAGTTGAAATCCATTTGCATTTTTAGATTCCTGGATGAATTGCAATTGACCTGCCATTTAGATACATAAATTATATAACATGATGTGTTATATATGAATATTGCAAGTAGTGACTGGGGCAAAAATCAGTGCTCCTTTTTGATTTGTGCTAACACAAAAGGCACTGAAATCTTGCAAGCTTGTCGATCTGATAAATGTTATTTGTCTCTTTCCTCATTCAAGATTGCTGGATTGGTTTGTTATCTCCAAAAACAAATAAATAAAATAGCAAGATTTTTTTTAAGGATGTGGTGTATGTAACAGCCTCAGGAAAACTATACTTATATTTACAAGTAAGACTCCTTGTATCCGTTTCTCAGGGTATTTTCAACTCAGTGCATGACACTTGTTTTTCTTCTATAAAAACAACATTGTCTACTTTAAAAATTTTTTTTTTTGCACTTTTGACTCTAACATTTGAGTTTTATTTACATTTTAGAGACCGTAACAGAGCAACTGAACACTATGTTACTGACCTAGTGTCTAGGCTCAGGCCTGAAGTAGCAGGGTTACATGTTTCTGAAACTGGGTAACATCTTCAGCTTGTGCCATGTTTAGTCCATCTTCCAAGGAACGGTGTTACCGAGACATGACTTCAAGTCACAACCCTACATTTGGAAAGGAACATCTCTCCATAGTGCTCTCAGAGGTAGTCTAAAGACCTTTTTGAGGAAAGTCCATCAAAAACAAGCATAGAGACTTCCAAAGTCCCAGTGAGGCAGTTTAGGGAGTGAGATTTAAAGGTGTTTTTTATGGTTGATAGCTTGGCTCAGAAAAAAGAGCAGAGTATGCAGCTTTAAGCTTATCCCCAGCAAAACTTAGTTCCTGAAAAGAATGAAATCCTAATAAGGCAGAGCAAATAGTTTTTGGTACACTGACTGGTGGTTAGTCTGTTACAATATTGTTATCACATTGATTTGCTGGAAAATCTCTAGAATGACAAAAGCTTACTTAATCAAAGCAAAATTGTGTCTATATGGCATTACAAAGTAGTAACAGTTTAACTAAGAAAAAGTCATAATTCTGTGAAAGTATCATCTGACTTCTTTTAGGGGAGAGGGAAGGGAAGGAAGAGGTATGATTTACTTATTAACACGGGATTTGAATTAATAATCAGATAAAGGGAATATGTTTTTTAAAAGTTGCATTTTAAATACATTTTACATGCTTTTCTTTGTAAGAGAACTTTGTTTGGATATGAATAATTTGTATATGTGTAATTTAATTGTGATCTCTGCTGTGTCATGATTTCAGAGGGTCCGAGCTGCTTTGCAAGCTGTGAATGCTGTGCAGTCTGGAAGCCTGGATATTGCAAACATTGTTGCTGCTGAAGGTGGTCTCCTTCCAGGTCAAGGTTCTGTTCTTCGCATAATTATTGAAAATCTTTTCTACCCTGTCACTTTAGAAGCGCTGTACCAGGTAATGAGCATTGCTAAAAAAAAATAGTTAAAATCTGTTCCAATGTTTCCAGTGTAAATCCATTAACTTTTTTTTTTTTTTTTAAAGTACCTGTGGATCCTTTATCGTTTGAAAAAGGACTGTCACTTTAAAATGTTTTGTTGCAATTTAGGGAACTAGGCTTGAATCAGGTTTGCACAAAAAAATCAAAGTAAACAGAGCTTCTGTACTCAGCTTTTCATGTTGTCTTTAGTTTCTTTTAGTTCCTTAGTTTCTGTGGAAGCAGCAACAAACTTGAGGTGTTATTTCTAATTTATGGCCACATGATGAGCTAGTGAAATACTGATTGTTATGAACTTGTGGACCAATTTTAACAATCTTTATTCTGAGTAACTTTTGTAGTTTGGATTATATTTTAGGGTTTTATATTCACTTTCATAATTTGATGCAAGTGATGTAATATACAAGTATAGTTGCTTGAACAAATGTTTTTGGTTGTTCATCAATTGTTAGAATGCTGTTTACTTTAACTGAAAGCCTGGAATAGTGGTGGGCTGTAGCTATGAAAGACATTACCATAACTCCTGCTAGGGATTGTGCTATGCTGTGGAGAACTATTAAGTTTAAAAACAGTAACTTTACAAGACTATTTCTTTGTGCCTGAAGGATTTGTCGATACTTTTATCGGATATAGCAAAGGATTTCATACTTGAAGCTTTTATAATGACTAGTAAATTTGTGCAATAAAAAACATGCCCCAAATACGAGTTTCTTGAATTAATGCAATTTAAAACAATTGGGATGTTTTTACAAGAACCTGCAGTCCTGGAAGAAGATTTTTGCTGCTCTACTAGCATCTCAAACAATAGTTGATTGTTACCGACACTTTATTTTTCYTGTTACATCTTAATATTTCCTCTTTCTCTGTATCTCCCCTCCATGATACTGATTAACTAGTATACTAGTTGTCACTTTGATGTAGCAATTTGCCTGATCTAAACTTTTGTTTGTATCTATGAGTATTGTTCATTCATTATTGAGCTTGTGCAAATACTCTGTCAACTGTTTAGGATTATTAGGGCACTCAGAATAACCTGAGAACAAACTTCTGTGGTTATGGGAGCTCTACTAGTTTAATAGTAGAGTTTAATAGCAACAGCAATTCCTGGATCTAATCTTGTGGGGGTTTTGTTTGGTTTTTTGCTTTTTACTAAGCAGGCAGTGGAAGAGGAGATTCATGTTAATTTACTTTACTTTGATTAATGTTTACTTCAGTGCAGCAGAACTATACTTTCAGTCTTTGAATTGCCCAGTGACCCTCACTCAACTACATTTGCTAGAATTTTAATTAATTAGAAAATTAAGCAGTATTTGAAAAGGGAGTTTATTTGGAGTTCTTAAAAGGGGACAATCTCCTCTAATTAAAGCGGCACTTTGTGCCTGATAGCTACAATGTAACKTTACTTTATAAGTGCAGTAAGGTTAATGGAAATGAAAATTTTCACTGATAAGTATAGCATCATATTGAACACTATTAGGCAAGCTGTCATCCAAAACTTTGATTATATTTTGTAAGTTATAATTACTTTCAAGAAATTAACCCTTTTTTTTTTTTTTACTGCAATTCACCTTAAAATATTTATTATAAGAAACAGAATATTCATTGTTTCTTTGCAGAAACAAAATGGATATATACAGTGGGGTTTAGATTTAAAACCAAACAGGAATACATTCAATCTCATTATCTTAAAAAAGGTCTATTTGGTCTTCTGGATAAACATGGAAAAGCATACGTTCAGCAGTAGTATTTAGGCCCTTCTTAAGGGGAAGTGCTTTGTGAACAGGAACTCAATGGCTAATTTTCAATTGCTGTGAAAAAGGTTTCTGTTCCGTCTTCTACCACAAAACGATGACTGCAGCATAAAAACCTTGTTTCTGAGAGATTGAAAAACACAGCACAAAGGGTTAGGACAGTGTGTCTTGTATCCCTGATTCTAGGCCTAATAGGCTGCCAAGAGATGCTTGTCCTTATCTCTGGCCTTTCTTTCCATTCCAGGCTTAATACTTGTCTGGGGGGAGTTCGGCTTTCCTGACTTTGTATCGATTCTAACACTTTTCTCTAAAACTGTTAGTACTTCCCAAACTCACCTTTCCTCTTCCACTGTTAATTTGGACATATTTTTTCTGCACTTGCGTGATAGCTATACTTTTGTCCTCATTCTTTGTGGCTTTGCTTTTGTAGACACCTTCATGTAGTGCACACTCTCATTTTGAGTGTATATATATTTACTTTCAACCTTTTAAAATTTTTCTGCAATGCTTGTATTTGCAATAGATCAAGTACCATTCAATTGTAAATTAGGGGGGTAGGTCCCAAACTAGGGACCTACCAAAGGTCCCTTTGCCTTGCTTCTTTCCTTCTTCGTCTTCTAGTTTGGACAGTGGGTCTGCGTAATTAATTTGTAGGCACATCAACTATGTAAGATGTATTTTTGGTCACCAAATTTGCAGAATTTGTTCGACGTACAGAATGTAAAGGTGGATACCTTGAAAGGCAGTTTGCAGTTCCCATCTCAACTGACTTGTGAAAGTCCATTTCTCAAACCTCAACTTTAGTTATCCACAACGTCTCTGCAGACATTGGACAAATGCCACTTTGGGCTGGTTCTCAACTAAGAGCCACTTCCCTGCTCTTAGTTGAACAGTCATTGCTAAATCTTTAAGGAAATTTTATCCTTCTTCCCCACCTTTTGTAGCCTCTTTTTAAATTATTTTTTTTTTGACCTGAAACGAAATTCTGAGTTCACTCAATTTCTGTTCAGCTTTCACAAAAGAAATAATTTTCAGAAATTATATGAAATATTAAAATGCTAGTTTTTAGTGTGCATGTATTGTTTCTGAAAGTTCATGTTTTTTCCTTCTCAGATTTTCTCTAAATTTGGRTCTGTCCTGAAGATTATCACCTTCAGTAAGAACAATCAATTCCAAGCTTTGCTCCAGTATGCTGATCCAATGAATGCATATTATGCCAAAATGGTAAGTGTAGTGTATCCAGCTTGATTTTTTTGTTTTGATTTTTTTTGTTGTTTTTCCCCAGATAAATGGGAAACATTAGGGATAGCTTGATCATTACCTTTGTGACTTCTCATCATTCTAACACCCTTGTTGCACATGAATAACTTTGACATCTCTCATTAGTTAAGAGGATAACACTCTGTCATCAGCTGCAAACATAAATGTACAGCACACAACCCAAGACCTGCATGAGTCTACCAAAACAAAAATCGGAGCTGTCCGAAGTAGTGATGAGTGATGGTAACTGTAGCTGATGAAAAGGTCTTTTGCCTTTCAAACTAAATGGAGTATTTTCAGTGAGGTTCAATACTAAGAGTAGTGTAGTTAAATGCCCAGAGATCAGAAGAATGTTACATGTTTTGCTTGTTTGAATTGCAGTGAGAAATTGACAGTAATGTTTTCACCTTAAACTTCTTAATTTCAAACCAGCTGTACCCTGATTTTTAAAATGCACGTACTCAATATTGAAGAAAAGCTCACGTACTTCAGGTACATTTTCTGTTGTGGGTTAACTTTGGCTGGCTGCCAGCCACCCGCCAAGCTGCTCTCACTCCCCTTCCTCAGCAGGACAGGGGGAGAAAATAAGATGAAAAAGTTCATGGGTCAAGATAAGGCCAGGGACATTGCTCACCAATTACCGTCACAGGCATAAAAGACTCAACTCAGGGGAGATTGATTTAATTTATTGCCAATTAAAAATAGAGTAGGATAGTGAGGAACAAAAACAAAAGTAAAACCACCTTCCCCGTACCCTTATTCCTTCTTCCCAGGCTCAATTTCACTCCCAACTCTTCTACCTCCTCTCCCCGAGCGGCGCAGGGGGATGGGGAATGAGGCTTGTGGTCAGTCCATAACACTTTGTCGCTGCTGCTCCTTCCTCCTCACACTGTTCTCCTGCTCCAGCGTGGATCCTCCCCATAGGATACAGTCCTTCACAAACTACTCCGACGTGGGTCCTTCCCACGGGCTGCAGGTGGATACCTGCTCCACTGTGGACCTCCACGGGCTGCAGGAGGGACAGCCTGCATCACCATCGTCTTCTCCAGGGGAATCTCTGCTCCGGCACCTGGACCACTCCTCCTCCCTCTCCTTCTCTGACCTTGGTGTCTGCAGGGCTGTTTCTCTCACATTTTTCTCACTCCTCTCTCTCCCAGCTGTTGCACAGTGATTATTACCCTTTCTTAAACATGTTATCACAGAGGTGCCACCAGGGTTCTGACTGGCTCTGCTTTGGGCAGCGACGGATCTGTTTTGGAGCCTGCTGGAACTCACTCTGTCCAGCATGGGGCAGCCCCTGGTCTCCTCCCCCAGAGGGGTAGCAGCCCTCCACCCCCCACCCCGCCACCCCAAAACCTCCCCACGTAAACCCAATAATTTTTATTTTTTTTCAGAACAACTTTTAGAATTTGTTTCCTTATAATAGCTAAATATTTCAATTTCTAGAAAATGTTAATTTCCTCAGTGGGGAGTAGTTTAATAATTAAATATTAAGAGCTGAGACCTCAAAGATTTTTGCAGAAGGGACAGCAGTGTTACAAATTATCACATTATGATACTTTTGAACTGTGAAGTAAAAAATAAAGACAGAAAATAAAATACTTTACTTACTTGAAACTAAGCCTGAGACACTTCATATTTCTCTTTAACCTATGTGGTCATCTCAATATTAGTAAATAAATAAAATAAATTTGAAATTTTCCATAGAAGGTATATAGGAGAATAGATTCTGCTAAGTATTAAGTGGTATTTAGCATTCAGTTTTTTCAAATAATTACCAAAAGACTAGAGTGAATGGACCTTTTACCTTACTTTTGTTATTGAAGTTGACTTTATTCTCAGAATCAAAATTAAAGGCACAGAATATTTATCTATTGCTACTTGCACTTTAGTACAGTAAGTAAATTCACTATGTGTTTTAGAGATTAAGTATATATTGGAAATTAGTAAAGGTAGTTGGGATTATAGCCTGTTTGTTAGCAATAGCATCTTTTCTTAAAGAGCAATATTAATAATAAATTATACCTTAGAATTATAGAATCATTRAGGTTGGAAAAGACCTCTAAGATCATCAAGTCCAACCGTTAAAACAACACCACCATGCCCACTAAACCATGTCCCGAAGCGCCACATCTACACGTCTTTTAAATACCTCCAGTGATGGTGACTCCACCACTTCCCTGGGCAGCCTGTTCCAACACTTGACAACCCTTTTGGTGAAAAAATTTTTCCTAATCTCCAATCTAAACCTCCCCTGGCGCAACTTGAGGCCATTTCCTCTCGTCCTATCACTTGTTACCTGGGAAAAGAGACCAACACCCACCTCGCTACAGCCTCCTTTCAGGTAGTTGTAGAGAGCGACAAGGTCTCCCCTCAGCGTCCTCTTCTCCAGGCTAAACAACCCCAGTTCCCTCAGCCGCTCCTCATAGGACTTGTTCTCCAGACCCTTCACCAGCTTATGTAAAGGACAGTTCCATGTAATAAAAATTTCCAAATTAGTATCACTACTAGCAGTTGATATTGTGTATTGAGTGGGAGACAAGTAAGATTAGAAGCACAGCTAAAAAGACAAGTTGCGCTTAAAGCTATGTTTTGTCCATTGGCACAAGGCAACATAATATTTATTAATTAGTGGACTACACTAGTACTCTACACAGGATGTTTAGGTAAGGATAGTGGCTGTATAATTGTCTATGTGGTATTTAAAAGCAGCACCTTAAAAACAAAAGATGAATTTCTGTTTGGTTACAATTGCGGGGTGAAAATAAAATAAGCTTACAGTGGTGGCTGCCACTATGTATTTTGTCTCTGCAAATGTAATTATTTTTCTTCAGATTCTGGATGGCCAAAGTATCTACACTGCGTGCTGTACTCTGCGTATCGATTTCTCCAAGTTAACTAACCTTAAGGTAAAGTACAACAATGAAAAAAGCAGAGATTTCACTCGTCTTGACCTTCCTTCTGGTGATGGCCAGCTAGCCTTGGAGTCACCCATGCCTGCTGCCTTTGGTAAGAAAACTTCACTTTTCATGATAAATACACAATAAGATCATTATGCTTTTTATGTTGCATTTATGCTTTGACGTCATAACAGGTTCATAGAAGGGTACATTTTGCATACATTTCTGTTTTTTAGGTCCAGTAAAGTTAGTATGGAAAGCAGAAAGTCCTACTCAAGATAAATGAATATCTGAAACTATAACATGAGGAATGCTCTTGGTCAAATTCAAAGTGTTGTCAAAAAGCTACATTTGTAAAATGCTGTGAAATTGTATCATTGGTACAGGTAGTATAAGAAATGTTGCATGTCAGAATGGTCAATGGCAGTCATCCAAAATTGACACTGATTGCCTAAAGCTGCATGAAAATAAGTGTTTTAAGGGTGTTAGCTCTTATTTGTTGATATTTTAGGATAACTATCTGCTGTAACAAACAAAACTGTAAGCAATTTAGAAATGCTACACTTATTTTTATATGTTTTGTAGTCACCTTCTAAAAGATAAAATTTTACAAATTTTATTGAATTTTAGAAGTCATTTCCATGGCATAGAGGAGACAGGAGAAACCTTTTTGGCATAAATAGCTCATGCATGCTTATTTAATCAGCTTTGGTAATAATGCAAATCATCAAACAGATTAATCTGATGACCTGGCAGAAGTGCTCACAATGCAATTTGAGCAATTTTAGCTATTTTTCTTTCTCTCTAATGACAAACATTGGCAATAATACACAGCTATCTTCTTAACAATAATACACAGCTAAGAACTGTCTCAGCTGTTGAATAGGTATCTAAGTACTGTCCAGTTGGTTAGAACAGTAGCAAGGGCTGGGGAAGAATTGCCTTTTTTGCTTTAGTTTTCTGTGATAGCTAGGGCAGATACTGGGTTTGGTTTGGGTTTTTTGGATAGTTGGCTTTGGTAGCTTAGATTAGAGTAAGAAAGTGAGTTGCACTCACTACTTTCTTGATTGTTTTTGCTGGTCCTCTTAAAGGCAGGCCTTGGATCTTTATGTAATGTACAACCATCTTTATAATTTGCCATATAGCATCATGGAAACGTGCTGTTATAGATCCGATATGTTCTGATTAATTAGACTTACACAATTTGAAATGTCAATGAAAGGGGAAAGTACAGTTAGAGTAGATTAAGGACAACTTGCTTGTAGGGCAGAGATAACATTGTATGCTTGCTTTTGGAGGATAACACATGAATGCTTCTCCATTTCCTTCCCCCTCAGTCTTCCAAGCTTGTCCTTGCTAGCAATCTTATTTTCAGTCTGAACGTTTACTGTAATAGTAAGAACAGCAGAGGTGCTGGTGTAAAGAAGAGTCTGATGTCTGTATCAAAATCTGTTTGTAGTGCAGTCACAGTGAAGCAGCTGTATAGATACTTTTCTTTCAAAAAAAAAAATAGCTGTAGACTGGGAGAAGCATGCTTCTAGCCTTTCTGTCAGTGGTAACAACATGCATATGTTGCCATAGGCATGTTCTGATAGACCTCAGTTGCATGACATGAGGAAAAGCTCTTRGGAGTCATGTCAACACTTACTGACTATGGTATTACTAGTGGACGTAGTTTTGATGAAGAAATATACGATAAAGCAGGTAACTATCAGAATAATACATCCAGTTTTTCTGTGGACTTGGTTATCTTAATAGCAAAACTGAACTACTCTTGAAACTTGTTTTTTTCTCTCTTTCTTTTTTCTTTTTTCTTTTTTCTTTTTTCTTTTTTGTTTTGTTGTGTTTTTGGTGGAAAAGATACTGCACTATAAACAAGCAGATTTTGTGAATGTTTTACATTTAAAGAGTTCCCTCACCCACTGAGCATAAGCAGAGATACATGAATTAGCTTGCTTTGAAAGCTAGCTGCTAGCCATGAAGCAAATGATTTTACACATAAAAAAAAAGTAAGAAAGAATTCCAGATCTTTCTTCATTAGCTCTGTTTGACAATTTTTACATGCCTGATTTTGGTATCAGTGTGCAACATGCAGGTCTCATTTGGCAGAATAAAAGCACTTTATCTATTTTTTCATTAATGTTTCCATTACTGTTCTTGGATTGTGAATAAGTGATTAATATTATATTGCCAGGACTTGTCAGTGTAATGCACCAGTGTGTGTATTTCAAGAACACAATGACTTGCTTTGGTGTGATAAATGTATTCAGTTGTTTGTATTAAAGACACTTTGTTGCTACAGATAAGAGGTGGTGTAATGTGGTGCAGTATTCATGAATACTTGATCTGTGGTGTCTGTTGCATTTGTTGTTTTTGTAATTCCTAAGGGATACTGGTATTGTATCATCTCTGTCAATAACCATCTGTTAGTGAATCTAGCTATTTTAGTCAATGGTGGAGGTTTGAGTAGTAAAACAGACATACTGCCAGGCTTGCAGGATGCATTTGCTGATTAGACATGTCCCGTTTAAAAAAACCTGGTATGCTGACATATGAAAGAATCCACAACTCAAGCTTCTATCTAACTGCCTCTTAGAACACAAGTTTGTGTGCTGCCCCAGGTGGCGTTTAACCTTCACATTCTAATGTGAACATCACTGAGCTACCTTCAAGGCTGGGACTCTCCATTTGTTGATACTCCAAATCTGTTTAATGCTTGTCATTACCAGGACAACCATACAAAACACTGATCATTTATGAAGTGATACAAGCTGGGARAGTACATCTCCTTAAAAAGCAAAATATGTATAGTTTATGCATCTCAATAGCTAGTAAAATTCAGAACCTCAGATTCATTGTAGTTGTTTGTATTATTTAGYCCGTATTGGTTTTAGAAATACCTAGGAAATAGTTGTATCTCATCATTGCAAAATGTCTTTGAGTGTATTTACTTCCAGAAAATTTCTAGAATGCATTTCCATTGTGTGAATAAAAACTGTTGAACATTACACCACAGGTGTCTTAACTTTAAAGGATACTAGACTATGCTGTGCTTTCCTGTTCAAACTTGTCTAAGTTACATTTTGCCCTGACTTCGTTTTAGAGAGGGACATGGAGGCTGATTGGAACATTTGCCTTCAAAAGTGGATGAAAATTGTCTTTGTAAAACATAGAATCTTGGATTTCAATGAGAGTTTTTAACCCAAACATTTTATAAGAGATGTAATCACAGACAGAAATCAGAATAGCAACACTGGAAGCAGATTGCTGAAGTCTCTTCTGTTTTCTAAAAATTTTAAAAACTGTTTTAATTAGATGTTTCTGCTCTCTCTAGGCACCCAAAATATCATCTTCCCATCATATGCAGGGGCTGCTGGTCTTGCTCCAGCCATGGACTTTAATCAAGGTGCTGGTAAGTTTCCATTTTCTAAAAACATGGAGTTTGCATTTGGGGCTAGTGGTCTATCTGAAAACACCTGTGTTCAGAGCAAGTTGTTTTCAAATATAGCAGTCAGAACGCAATGTTCATTTGAGTCATTCTGATTCTTTTTCTCATATTATTCAGTAAAATTACTTTCTGTAATAAAAAACATATGCTGATGTAGTTTGTCATTTAATTAGTGAAGAAATTAAATGCCATGATAAAGATTACCTGCAAGAGAAGTAACTCTGAGCATATGTTTTTCTACGAATCAKAAGACTTCAGTGACATTCAAAGCTAAAGCAGGAAGTCTTCCCTTCTCTGGCTATAAAATGAGAAGTAAATAGTCTTCTAGACTCAGCGATCTTTTCCTTTCTAGCACAGGATAAACTTCTGTGCTAAATTCTTTTTCTTCTTTCTTGGGCTGCAATTTATGTCCCCTTTTGTTTGGTTGTTGGTGTAGCTGAATGTTTCTTCATCTCTGGAGGGGAGGTGCTTCCTGCTTTATTGGTCAGGTACTAGGAATAACTAAGTTCCTTAAAAGCATTTTTTATTGAATATTGATGTTTTTGCAAAACATAGCCTGCTTTTGTCTTCTAAAATGTCTTTTCCRCTTCGAGATGTCAAGTGATGCTATTAATACCTTTCTAGGTCTTTTGGTTCCAGCCATTCCTGGAGCATTTGGTTCTGTCGCAGTCACCTCATCTGCAGCATCTGGACAGATGACTACTCCTGGTGTTACTGGTGTTTCCGGAAATTCTGTTTTACTAGTCAGCAACCTCAACCTTGAAGTAAGTTTGATTGGTGGAACTAATGCAAGTATCAAGTTGTACCAACTGCCAGAATCCTTCCTGCAAATTGACATTAGCTGAACGAGTAAGAGGAAATCTCTATGCTGATAATATAAAAAGCAGGACAGCTCTATTCTTATTTGAGATAGTTTGCAATATTGATGAAGTTTAAAAACTCCAGTCAGCAGTGAAAAGCTTCCTAACAAAATTTACTTTAGGAAACCTATGTTAGCAGTATAGCTAGTAATTGGAGAAAAGTCTATGGTCAGACGTGAGAAATGCTTGAAGAGGTAAAGAATGTATATTATGACTGAACTTACTGGTCCCTCTGTTAATGTGACTCCTCTGTGTGCTACTTTATCATTAGAGAAGCTAAAGAATTTTTCATTTGTTACAAAACATGAGGAGTTAGAGAAACAGGAGGGAAGAGAAAAGGAGATAAAAACATACCAAATCAAGTATCTTTCAAAACATTGATAGGATCTTTCTAGTTTTGCAACTTTTCCCAGGTTGGACAGGAAGAACACAGGTGTGCTTTGCTGTTGACATCACTGTGAATCCATTTTTAAAAGTTAGTAAAGATATATGTTCACTTGTCATAGTACCACACAGATTTTTTTCATGTGTTGGCAGTAAAATTGCCAAGGACAACCTGGTTAGTTATTTTTATAGTGGAAATGACATAGACTATTCTATAAGCTTACTCCTGTTACTCAAATATTACACATTGATCTATGCTTAATTAAAAGCAATGTACATCTCTTAAGCTTTTTTTTTTTTTTTTTTTTTTTACCACGGCCATGACTTAAAACGCAATTCTACCTGACTGTTAATAAGCAGTTCTACTACAGCAATGTAAAATTCTTGTTTGTTTTACACGCTCATTAGAGTGTGTAAAACCATAAAACTAATAAAATTAGGAGTTATTGGCAAAATGGAAGTTATCTTCATATTACTGAGGTCTAAAAATCTGTTGACCGGTTCCTTTAATCTGTAAGTAATTGCTGTGTTTCTGTTTTCGTACTAATAGCTGAATTCCATGGTAAGCATCAAAAGAAACAGTTGCAGATTAGGACTGTAAGACAAGTCAATTTTTCCTTGATTTGTCAATGTATCTTATCAGTTAATTTCTGATGATTTCTGTGGATGTGCTTTCTACAGCTGATTATTCAAGATTATTCTCTGAGTCTTAAAAGAATGTGTTTTTTAAGAATAAGTATATGTGAAGCATAGGTCAAAGCTATTTTTAGGACATTGCTGCTTTACTTAATACTAATCACATCTAAGAAGTTGTCATGTAGAACTTCGTGCTGCGATGCATGATACAACAGAAATGCATTAAATAATACTCAACTTCTTAAAAGATGAAAAATGAGAATGTACAACAATATTAATTGTTGGAAATATAAATTGTTGTAAATAAATTTCTTGGCAACTGTGTAATACTTGTTCTTTAGTAGTGGTTGTCTGAGCCCTGTCACTTCTTTTCCAGTGTGTAGGAAATCTGGTTGACCTTATTTCAATTTATATTTCTCTGCTGTTGCAGGGTTTCAGTCTGCATTTGAACATTCCCTCATGACTTTTAAATTAGCTGGTTTTATCTTCCAAAAAACACTTTTAGTAGAAATACTGCAGTCTCATTTGGTTAAGAAACATCTGTGCTGAATTAAAGTATTTGGGCCAGAAGGATAAACGCTAGAAGTATTTAAATTTTACATTGATAGTAATTGTTCTTTATCACTAAATGCTGGTGATAAAAGGGTATGGGCTTACACTTAGGCTTCAGTATCTTCTGTTTTTAAATAATTTAGGTATGTTTTGTACACATTTCAAATGTTGTGAGTTGAGAAGGAATAGGGCTACAGAGTGTCAGTAGTGCTTCTGATACCCAGGTATTTTTAGTACTCATTACTGGCAAAACCTTTGCCTCAGCTGAAAAAAATCTGTCTACTTCAGGGTGTAAATTACCTTCCTTAGTGCTTGGGGAGCTTGGTACACAAGGACTTAATTAAAAATCACTGAAGAAAAATTATTTCTTTCAGTATTTTGCTTTATGTTCTCAGCTTCTAATCGAACACAATTTAAATACCACTTTCTATATGCTTCATATATAAACAGTTAAATGTTATGTGTACCACTTTAGTATGTCATGGTCACGTACAGAGATGGGGCCAAAATTGAAGATAAAGCAAGCACATTTTGAAGCAACTGTTTTTAGTTTTGTAGGTGTTGTCTGCTGAAAATACAAAGGAGTTCTTGAATGCTCTTTTCTATTTCTAGTTTAGCAAATGGCTTTCATTTTTCAGGGAACGAACTGCTAGCTTGGAAAGAGTAAGTTCAAATAATTAAGCCACTTAATATATTAATAACTTCTTCGGCATGACAGACTGAGTCTTGAGTGATGAAAATGCATGAGCTGAAGTGTTAGCTTGTTTAAATATTTTATATGTGCATAGCAAATACATATTAACAAGAATGCTCTACACAGTAGTTATTGCAGGGAATGGCTTTTGGGGAGACAGGTTTATGTATTAGTGTGCAGTATCTCTTCCATTCTTTTTGTTTACCATGCACTTATGGAATAGATTTCTTTATTTGCATGGCTTTAAAAATAATATACTCATTTTATCATTTAAACAGGCCATCACACCACATGGACTTTTCATCCTATTTGGTAAGATACATCAAATATACCTTGAGAAACTACAGGGTTAGCATTCTTTTTATTTATCTTACACATGCTGGTTGATACTGGTTCTATCTTTGTCCAGAAAATGCACAAGAGAATGTGCTGGTTTTAAAATGACAATAATTTGAGTCAGTAGTTGTAGGCCACAGGTACCGA
This sequence comes from Oceanodroma leucorhoa, assembly GCA_030449065.1. Taxonomy (NCBI): domain Eukaryota; kingdom Metazoa; phylum Chordata; class Aves; order Procellariiformes; genus Oceanodroma; species Oceanodroma leucorhoa. The sequence continues at coordinate 1,674,997 of JASVER010000100.1, forward strand.
AAAGGCAAAATGGTTACAGTGTCAGAAGAATTTCAGTGTGTGGTCTGATTTGTTTACTACAAAGAATGGGAAAGCAAAGTAAGACGAAAAAACAAAGATTGCATCAGAGGAAATGGAGTACAGAATTGGCACGTACATTAGTTGCAGAGGACAATGTTTGTTGGCAGAGTAATATTTTAATACGCCTCTGTTAAGAGGACTTTAACACTGTTGCACTATTTAAAGGCTGAAGATAAACATGCAGTTTTATGACTAAGATCCTGTTTTTTYCCCCCCATTTCTGAGCCTCAGAAAATAATACACAAACTTTAAAACTCTCCTTCATACTAATATTCTAACCAACCTACTTAATGAGGTGATTATTCTTTGTAACGCTAATGTTAGTCAAAAGAAACAGAGTTGTCCTTGTGCTGTTTGTAGTAATGCTCTGGACACATTTCCTTTCTGGATTTCCACAGGTGTGTATGGTGATGTGGTTCGTGTGAAGATCATGTTTAAGAAAAAAGGAAATGCTTTGGTTCAGATGGCAGATGCAACCCAGGCTCAGTTAGGTACTGATTTTTAAGTTATGCTTCAAACTAGCATGAGTGTGGTAGAGATGAGGAATTTGCCATCTGTCAGTGACAAGCATAAGCAAGTGAAATCCATTATTGTGATGCTTTACTACATACCAACTTGTCCTTGTATATGTTGATAATGATCTGTTTGCTTTCATGTAAGCAAATTATTTTCCTATAGTGGCTTAAAAAAAAAATCCTGTGAATCTCAATCTAGTGAATGTTAGAATTAAAGCATCATACAATTTTCCCGTAGTTTATCCTATATCTAGCTATTTAAGAATAACCAACAGCTCTTCATTGAAATGCTGTTGCATTTCTGTTGCATTTAGACTGGAGGTTATATTACATCCTCATCCTTGTTTTAAATATAATGTTATGACAGCCCACCTGGTAGACATGGAAGTTGCAGTTTAAATTTAGAATGTGAAATCTGACAATATTAGTATTCAAAGAATCCTTTTTTCCTTCCCCTTCCTTCATTCCTGTTCAAATTATATTTCCACTGATTAGCTATCAACTACTTGAATGGACAGAGGCTTTATGGAAGGGTCCTCCATGCTACTCTTTCAAAACATCAGACAGTTCAACTTCCTCATGGGGGACAGGACGACCAAGGTCTGACAAAGGACTATAGCAATAGCCCTTTACATCGATTTAAGAAGCCTGGCTCTAAGAACTTCTACAACATCTTTCCTCCATCTGCCACCCTGCATCTCTCCAACATACCGTGAGTATCTACATCTGTGATCTTCTTGGAAAGATGATGTTTTTTAGGTTATGTTCCTAAGTTACAAAGTCTGACATAAGCTTTAAATTTCCTTGGCCTTTTAGAGTTTCCTGAGAATTTGGGTCATTCTGCTGTGTAATTAACAATAAGTGAATCCTTTAACTGTCACTATTTTATTGTTAGCAAAGAGGATAACTGATTGAATGTTCTTCTTTACGAGTTTTAATACAGTTTATATTTTCTTCAGAATATGCTTTTGTTTTTCACATATTAAGTCCCGTGTTAGAAATTTTTGCAAATATTAAAGACATGGGTTTTGAGATAATGTACTGGGTTTACATTACATCAAATTCATCATTGGCATTGTTATTTAATGTAGATACAGTTTTTAATCATTCTAACACTTTTTAAAGAACAGTTTCTACAGAATTCAGACCTCTTACATAGAGGGGAAGTTGTTTTGAAAAAAATGTATTAAGAAATGTGTTCTTTAAAACTGAAGCAACCTTTTTTCCTAGCTAGAATGTTGCCAACAATGTGTGGAGTGACAGCCAAACATAAGTTTTTACAGGGTTCTTTTGTTCAGCAGCTGTGCAGGGAAGGGAAAGGGAAAACTATGGAATTTTGTCCAAATAAAAAAATGTAAGATATTTAGAAAGTGGCTTTTTGAGTAAAATAGAAAACTTTCAAAATTGAAAATATGTGAAGCACACTAGCAGTAACTACAAGATGAAAGGTATTTCTGAAGGTACCAGTTAAGATCTTAAGTGATTTCTATGCAATCTGAATTTAAATGAGGGGGGAGTGGGGAAGGACAAAAAGCAGTAGAGTGTATCTGAAGTATTTTTGTAGCACACTGTGGTGCTAAACCTTAGTGTCAAAGCCAAGATGTTTGGGCTAAAGTGTTGACATGGCTTGAGTCGGTGGGGATAGTTTCTGCTGTTCGAATTTAATTTAGAAGCCAGAATTGAGATTTTGATACTATTACAGAACTCTGTGYTGTTTTACAAGTTGAGGGGGTTTTGTTTTGGTTTTGGTTGTTTGTTTTTTTTAACTAGGCCTTCTGTTACTGTTGATGTTATGAAGAACCTTTTTGCAAGTATTGGATCTACTGTGAAAGCCTTCAGATTCTTCCAGTAAGTTCTCTTGCTAAGCAAGCTTTCATCCTGGAAGATGGCTAATTGCTTTTTTGGGAAATTCTATGTGTGTATAACTATAGGCAAAATTCCATGTGCATGTATCTATAGAGAAAAGTTGTACAGTTATGACAATTTTTAGGATAACTCTAATCTTAAAATTTCAAATGGGATACTATGTTACCATAATTAAATGAAAGCTATTCAGCCTTTTGACAAATTCCACATGTTCAAAGTAAGACAAGTTTAAGGAAAGTAAATGCTCGCTTCTTTAAAAAGAAATACAAGCTGTGTATATGTAAAATGTTATGTAAAAGATGACAGTGAATCTGCTCTAACATTCATAAAAGTTGCTTAGCAGCATTATTTTAGTGTGATCATACCTGCTAGAATAATCCCATATATATGGACAATGTAAGTGTTTCTTAGAGGTCTTCAAGCCTTATTTCAACCCTGTTTTTTGAAGTGCAGTGTAATGGAAGAATGGCATGGCTGTAGGCCATTGATCTGCAAAATTTGTATAGTTTTGTTATCTCCTCATTTTAGCAGGTGCATAACTAGTTCTGACTCTTTCGCTGTACAAGTGTTCAGTGTGTGTGAAGCAGCGGAAAAAATACTTGCGTCACTTTTCTGTGTTGGCTAGTGCAAAATTTGGTTAGGATTAATAATGGTTTTTATTGTACCTCAGGAAAGATTGCAAAATGGCTCTTATCCAGCTGGGCTCTGTGGAAGAAGCAGTTCACGCTCTCATTGAGCTTCACAATCACGACCTTGGAGAAAATCATCACCTCCGAATTTCCTTCTCAAAATCTACAATCTGACTTCTCTGTGAACTTTCCTCTTAAGACTGCATCACGGTTTTAGTAAAATTTTCAAATAGAGACTGAAACAGCTGTGACCAGCTCTGTGTCTTAAAAGAAAAAGCTCATTCGTACACAAAGAATTAAGTGATCATCTTTTCTGATTTTAGCTGCCAGTATGTGATCAAAGTTTAATATTCATCCATAGAAAGATTCTTCCGTGAAATTTCTTTAGCAACAATATTTATCACCAAATTTCCTACTTAAAATTCTATTTTGATAACATTCTTCTAGCTTTTATTCAAAAATAGCCTTAAAAAATATTTTAGAGTCCTTTTACAATATACCAAATAAAGAGTATTTCTAACAAAATGGTAAATCTACTCTACACAGATTAAACACTAATTTGAATGTGAAATAGTGCTTGGGTTTCTTGAAGAAAAGCAAGCATTGACTGYGAGTGTCCTCTGAATAGTATTTATGTTACCAGGGGTTGTGTTCATACTTTAGCAAATCTTTACAAATAGCTTTTTTCAAAAACAAAAAGTCTGTGCTATTCATATGGGTTACATTATTAGGGAAAAGGCAGAGACTTCTCTCTGTGGAGTAAAAGATATTTGACAAGTTTCTTCAAGATGTGGTATCAGAGACTTAGCTTGACCTAACCATGGAATGGAAGTCTGATGTCTTGTTTTTACTATGGAGTGATGTTGTGTAATAGTACTTTGGAGAAAATAAGACAAGAAAATAGTCCTGATTTCAAATAATTTCTTACATTTCCTTAAAGAATAAAATTTTTACAATCTTATGGAAAATATTTGGGTCTATGATGGTTTGACAAATTTTTAAGAAGTTATTTTTATTAAGGTCATCTTTGGGGGAAGAAAATTTAAACCTTAAGAGTTTTTTATACAACTATAATGTCCAATACTTAAACTACTGCGTATTTACTTAATTTCTTATTATGTGCCTTATTCTGTGCTTATGATACAATAGCTTAGAGTTTGATCTGAAGTATCTTGAAAAATATATTGTGGGCTTTGTGAAAATACTCTTCTTCATCTTTTTGGAAATGTTTTCCTTGGTACTTCAAAATATTTTTTTTTTCATTAAGTAATACTCTGAATTCTAGTCTCCTGTGCTTTGGTATAGAGATTGGATAGAGGTTGGAATGAGGTTTAACTCATTGCATAATCATGTAGGGATTCTTCAAATTTACCTGGTTGCAGTTGTCTGATACCCATACTTGGCTGAAAAAAATTTCACACCCAGAAAAATGCACTAAAAAGAACCTATATAGAAAGACCAAACAGCAAATTCACTCCAGTTTCTAGACTTCATTTAACCTTTTGAGAGACATTGGCTGTATTGGAATATTCTCTTTTGGGTTCCTGCATTTTCTCTCAGTATTAAACTTCAAGTAATAAAGAGGTAGTATTCTTTCCTTTGTAAGTATGAAAAAATGTTCGATACTGATGTCCATTTCTCTTTGGAGCTGAGATGTAGTTAGTTTTTGTGTTGAAAGTACATATGAACTTTAGTGACTTCTGATTGTATTTTAAAAATTTAAATTTCATTTTGAGATTTTTCTTTTAGTATTTACTTAACTACCTTTTAAAGAGGTAATCCTCTCAAACATAGCATTTATTTACTTCTAACTACTGCAGAATTTGCTTCTGCTGTTTTTTTTGTTTTAATTTTGTTTTTTTGTTAATTTGTATGAATTGTATGACTTTTTTCTATCTTGGTGGAAGAAAGGGCATGTTTCTACCATGACCTGAGTATTCTGGAGTAAGCTTTTTCAAATTTTCTCTCTGAAATATTTTTGCAAAATCAGCAAGATACTAGCTTGCCTTCTTTCAATGTATGTAAATTAATTAGAGGTGCAGCAGCCAATCATAGTAAAGATGTGCCAGACCTCTATACTGCAGCAAAAGTGTGCTATTTGACAGTAGATAAAATGCTGACTAAATACATATGTAGCTATAATAAGTGCTGTAGAACACAAATAAATAAATATTCAGAATGTACTATCTACCRGAAAATTAAATTGGCTTAGGAATAATAGACAATGTTATCTTTGGGATTTGAGATAATCTTTCTATTTTCCCCTTTCTGAAATAGCTAATTCAGTTTGGTGAAGTTTGAAACCAATTTTTTTTTTTAATTCATGAAAATAAGTAATTGTGTGGTGCCAGAGCACCATATTAAAAAGTTGCACATTTATGATTTTAGCAAAGTGCAGTTGTAAGCAGGCTTGTTCATTTGCATAGGCCYTTTTTCACCAAGATGCTTAATTCTAATTCATGTCTATGTTGTACCTTGTTAGCAGTCACAGTGGTATCAGTTAAAGAGAACCTTGTTGGACTGGGAATGTTCCTTGTTTACTCCACATAAATTGGTTTGATAATAGTAGGCCATTATCCATAAAATATGCTTTGTTGCTTTTCTTAAGAATTACAGCTACAGAGGAGAGGAATCATATTAGATCTGAATGTAACTCTAAAGCAGGAAAAAAGGAACCTTAAATATTGGCACATATAGTATCAGGAGCAGTATATGTGTACTGTCTGTGTATACATGCATTTTAATTTATTGACTCTGATAGCAGAAGATGGCAAAGCTTAATCAAACATAAAGGGATGAGGGCCTCTGACATTCTCTCAAAAAGAGAAAGGAATAATTTCTCGGTTTTAACTTAATGTTAGCGTATTAGCTAACGTCAGCTCTGGACTGTTTGCAGTTTGAAATGTAGAAGCCTACAATGTAAGTGAAGAGAGATTTAGATTTTTTTTAATTTAAGAAAAATCTGAGTGGTGGATATTTATGATGTTTACTTTTTGGTTTTGTGATACTTTTATCATGTATCTTTTTTTAATTCTCCTTTGTTCTATTCTGCAACTGAATTATTCTTGTCAACTTACTTTTAGATTTGTGTATATCTTAAAGATGCTGCCTCTTAGGGCGATCTGCTTTTACAAGAAGTGCAGACAAACTTCAAAACTAAAGGTACATCTTAATGTTTGCTCAGCAGAACAAAGGCAGTAGTTAAGGCTAGTACTGAATCTCATTCAGTATTCTGTCTTGAATAATTAAAAGCAAAACCATAACCCCTTGTTTATCATAATGCATTGTTAGTTGTTGTGGTTGTGCTCCGCTAGGATGGGGGAGAGCATCAGGAGGGCACACGAAGGAAAACCCGCAGGTTGAGACAAAAACAGTTTAATAATGGAAATAAAACAAAGTAGAACAGTAATAACAACAATGATAACAACAACAGTAACAGAATATACAAAACAGGTGATACACAATGCAACTGCTCACCCACCATGTGTCCCGAAAGAACCACGTGTGACGAATACCTGAGCCCCCCACCCCCACCCCAACATTCCTTTCATTACCAAACCCAAAACACAGCACCCCCTCCAGCTACAGGGAAGAGAGTTAACTCCGTCCCAGCCGGAACCAGGACAATATCCACCCCTTATTCTATACCATCTACGTCATGCTCAGGTCTCACATTTTCCGATACATCCCAATTAATCATCACCACTTTTCCCATCTTTTGATATATACACACAGATATCATTCCCTTAGTCCATGGGCCATCCCTCTAAAATGTCCATTGAGTTCATTTAGTCCATGACTTTGGGCTCCATCTGTCATACCAGTCTCTCAGGGCAGGGAAGATGGTGTGTGGTGTTGGATTGTTGCATCCTGAAGCCAGTTCCAGTTCCATTATCGCTGCACTCGTCTGCCTCTATCATCGTGGCGCTTTGCTCGGTTTCATCAGAGTTCATTCTTCTTTAACCTGGATGATTCTTACTGCAATACCATTGATGTGACATACAGCATTATATAGCAATTAGCATTATACACCTCAGTTCAGTGGCTGTTTTCACCCAAAACCAAATCCCCTTGAGGTACACATCGGACTTCCCCATCCTTTCRCATTACCCACCAAGTGCACCCAGGTCCTYGAGCAAAAGCAATCCCACGAATGGGTTTGCCTTTGCCCGAGGCGGGAGTAACCCAGACTGTCTTCCCCAGCATATTCCTTACGTGCACTACAGGGACTTCATCCCCCTCCACAGCACGTGAGGGTTTTGATTGGGCAGGGCCAGCTCGAGTGGCAGATCCCCTGGTGTTGACTAACCAGGTGGCCTTTGCTAAATGTGTGTCCCACTGTTTGAATGTCCCACCACCCAGTGCTCTCAGTGTGGTCTTTAGCAGTCCATTATATCGCTCGATTTTYCCAGAGGCTGGTGCATGATARGGGATGTGATATACCCACTCARTGCCATGCTCTCTGGCCCAGGTGTCTATGAGGGTGTTTCGGAAGTGAGTCCCGTTGTCTGACTCAATTCTCTCTGGGGTGCCATGTCRCCAYAGGACTTGCTTTTCAAGGCCCAGGATGGTGTTCCGGGCAGTGGCATGGGGCACAGGATATGTTTCCAGCCACCCGGTGGTTACTTCCACCATGGTGAGCACATGGCGCTTGCCTTGGCGGGTCTGTGGGAGTGTGATATAGTCAATCTGCCAGGCCTCCCCATACTTATACTTCAACCACCGCCCTCCATACCGAAGAGGCTTTACCCGCTTAGCTTGCTTGATGGCAGYGCATGTTTCGCATTCATGGATAACCTGTGCCATAGTGTCCATGGTCAAGTCCACCCCTCGATCACGAGCCCATCTATATGTTGCGTCTCTTCCTTGATGGCCTGAGGTGTCATGGGCCCACCGAGCTAGAAATCATTCACCCTTGTGCTGCCAGTCCAGATCCACCTGAGACACTTCAATCTTAGCAGCCTGATCTATCTGCTGGTTGTTCTGATGTCCTTCAGCGGCCCGACTCCTGGGTACGTGAGCATCCACGTGACGTACTTTTGCAACCAGGTGCTCTACCCGGGCAGCGATATCTTGCCACACTTCAGCGGCCCAGATGGGTTTGCCTCTGCGCTGCCAGTTGTTCTGCTTCCATTGCTGCAGCCAYCCCCACAGAGCATTTGCCACCATCCATGAGTCAGTATACAGATAAAGTACTGGCCATTTTTCTCGCTCAGCAATABCCAAGGCCAGYTGGATGGCCTTCACCTCTGCAAACTGACTCGATTCACCTTCTCCTTCAGCGGTTTCTGCAACTTGGCTGATAGGACTCCATACAGCAGCCTTCCACCTTCCACAAGACGACAGGACCCATCAGTGAATAGGGCATATTGCTTTTCATTTTCCGGTAGTTTATTATACAATGGGGCCTCTTCAGCACGCTTCACCTCCTCCTCTGGGGACATTCCAAAGTCTTTGCCTTCTGGCCAGTTTGTGATCACTTCCAAAATTCCTGGGCGACTGGGGTTTCCTACTCGGGCCCACTGTGTGATCAGTGCGACCCACTTACTCCAGGTAGCATCGGTTGCRTGATGTGTAGAGGGGACCCTCCCTTTGAACATCCAGCCCAGCACCGGCAGTCGGRGCGCCAGGAAGAGCTGTGCTTCAGTACCAACCACTTCTGAAGCAGCTCGAACCCCTTTAATAAGCTGCCAGTACCTCCTTCTCAGYTGGAGTATAGCGGGCCTCGGATCCTCTGTATCCCCGACTCCAAAACCCCAGGGGTCAACCTCGAGTCTCCCCTGGTGCTTTCTGCCAGAGGCTCCAGGTAGGGCCATTCTCCCCGGCTGCGGTGTAGAGCACGTTCTTTACGTCTYGTCATGCCTGGACTGGCCCAAGGGCTACTGCCTAAACTATCTCCCGTTTGATTTGTTCAAAGGCTTGCTGTTGTTCAGGGCCCCATTTGAAATCATTCTTCTTCAGGGTCACTTGATAGAGAGGGCTTACAATCAGGCTGTAATCTGGAATACGCATTCTCCAAAAGCCCACCACGCCTAAGAAGGCTTGTGTTTCCTTTTTGCTAGTTAGTGAAGACATGGYTGTTATCTTGTTGATCACATCCACTGGAATGTGACGACATCCATCTTGCCATTTTATTCCTAAAAAATGGATCTCCTGTGCAGGCCCTTTGACCTCACTTTGTTTTATGGCAAAACTGGCCTTCAGAAGGATTTGGATTATTCGCTCCCCTTTCTCAAAAACTTCTGCTGCTGTGTTGCCCCATACGATGATGTCATCAATGTACTGCAGGTGTTTCAGAGCCTCAGCCTGTTCCAGTGCGGTGTGGATCAGTCCGTGGCAAATGGTGGGGCTGTGTTTCCACCCCTGGGGCAGTCGATTCCAGGTGTACTGGACGCCCCTCCAAGTGAAAGCAAACTGTGGCCTGCACTCTGCCACCAAAGGGATCGCAAAGAACGCATTGGCGATATCAATTGTGGCGTACCACTTGGCTGCCTTTGACTCCAGTT
>JASVER010000100.1:1695169-1708815 GCA_030449065.1 Oceanodroma leucorhoa
CATATGCATAGCTTGTCCCCGCTTCACATTAAAATGAGCTCTCCTCCCACTTGCGCCTGTGCGTTGTTTCTTGGTAGTGGTCGTCAGGCGTCGTGGGGATGAAGGCTAGCGGTTCCTCTTCGTCACTGCTGGTAACCTTTTGTTCTTGCACAGACTCAGTTATTCCTTGGCTTTTATCCRAACCGAAGGGTTCGTTTCAACTGGTTTCCTAAGGCATCAGTTGTCTTCCACAATAGCTCATTAATCATCTTCTAATAATTAACAAAGCATCAGTCCTGTAAGTTCTTAGTTCTCATCAGGAACATCAGGGACCAGTCTTTGTTTTGTAAGTACCGAACACCCACTACTGCCCAACAACTATAATCATGACCCAAGCCCCCAAAAATCAAACACAATTATTTAATTCTAAGAACATTCACTTCTATCATTAAGTAATTTTATATGATCATTGAACTATGACTGGTTTTTAACCCAGCCYTGGCCTGGGACYTTACAGGGGACTGTAAAGTGTAGCAGCATCATAGTTTTAATCATTTTGTAGCCTGCAACAATACCTTTCCTTCACGCCTGACAGGAGTTGCCTCCAGAGGCTGAGGACTTGTGCCCCATGTCCAATTGCCTTGTCAATGCCCCCTTCCSTAGAAAGGGATCCCAGCTGCTTGGCTTCCCTCCCCTCTAATTCCAGGCTGCTGGCCCCGTTATCCCAGCACCGGCTCGCCCGGGCGGCGGCTGAAATCTTTCCGCATATCTCGGAGCTCCCCCAGAGACAGGGATCGGGTGGTCACCACCTCATTTACGGGCTCTGCCTCCTCCTCCGGCTCTCGTGATGGCCCTGGTTCATCTTCATCCCTTACTACACGGGCTGATTTTCTTGTGCATTTTCTCTTTTGTACAGGGGCGACTGACACCGGCACCGGCGGGTTCTCTGCCGTGGGGGGTGGGGGAGCTGCCGTGCCTGCCGCGGGGGCTGGGGTGGCTGCAGGGCCCCTTGTTTTGTCATCAGATCCAGAGACCTTCCCCTCCCCCTGAGGGCTCTGAGTAGTGTTAGACAGGGCTCAGTGGGCATGGGCCAGGCCCCAGCACATGGCAGTGATTTGTGTCTCCCTGGAATTGCCAGGGWGACAGCACACTTTTTCCAAATATTTCACTAATTTTCCAGGATTTTGCACTTGTTCGGGGGTGAAGTTCCAAAACATTGCGGGTGCCCACCGCCCTAGGCATTTGCCCATCCTCTCCCACTCACCCTGCCAKTCATAACTATCCAGCCTCGGGGCAGATCTCTGGATGATGTTCTAAATTGCGTCTTAACCTTGCACAAAACCGAAACGATATTCCCCAGCAATAGCAACAGATGTATCTTAACTACCCAGGGGTGCTCAAGGTACTGACAAGTGACTTTAACAAAGGAGACGACATCATAGAGGAAGGTAGTGAGGGTGCCATTCTCTATCCCCCCCATAAAAAATGTCTCAGACGAAGAGGTATAATTGCCAATTGCCTCCATGAAGTGGTACCCGAAATACAATAACGGCTTCATTATGAATCCCAAATACCACATACCCCCCAGTGTCAGTATTTTAATAACAAGTCTCCCAGGCAAAACATCACTAATCACTGCAGAGCACAGCAGACTACAAAACCCAACACCGATCTTTAGCATGTACAGCAAAAACAAGAGCATGACGCAGACCAAATAAATCAATATCGAGAACAGATGAATCAATATTGTGACCGGCAGCTATAAACACAGAAATTCCTTAATACACTCTAGTTGTTAATCTGTTGTTATCTCAACCCTTCGAGCCCCAAGTTGGGTGCCAAAAAGGACTGTCGTGGTTTAACCCCAGCCAGCAACCAAACACCACGCAGCCGCTCGCTCATCCTCCCACTCCGGTAGGATGGGGGAGAGGATCGGGAGGGCACACRGAGGAAAACCCGCGGGTTGAGATAAAAACAGTTTAATAATGGAAATAAAACAAAGTAGAACAGTGATAATAACAATGATAACAACAACAATAACAGAATATACAAAACAGGCGATGCACAATGCAACTGCTCACCGACCACGTGTCCTGAAGGAACCACATGTGACGATCCCCCGAGCCCCCTCCCCCCCCGATTTTTATGCTGGGCATGATGTCACATGGTATAGAATACCCCATTGGCCAGCTGGGTAAACCGCCTAGCTATGCTCTCCCCTGCACCTGGCAGAGCATGGGAGGCTGAAAAGTCCTGGTGCAAGCACCACCCAGCAACAACCAAAGCATCAATGGGCCATCAACGTTCCTTTCATTACCAAACCCAAAACACAGCACCCCCTCCCGCTGCTGGGAAGAAAGTTAACTCTGTCCCAGCCRGAACCAGGACATTAGTGCAGGATCAGGACAAAAGGAATTATTCTTATACTTTGTGCTTGTTTCATTAGTACCTGGCTGCAAAAGTACAGTTGCATCTCAGTTCTTGATTCTCTAAAGCATATATGAGCAGATCCCTTGATATCTGTGAAGAGAGGAGGAGTTGGGAAAGGATGGGATTATTTTACAGATTCTTACAATCATGCAGTTTGGAAAGGAACCTCTGGAGGCCTTAATCCTACCTCTCACTCAGATTAGGGCTAACTTCGAGCAGTTGCTCAGAGAATTGTCCAGTTAAGTTTTCAGTATTTCCAAGAATGGACATTTCAGAAATTCTCACTGTTCCAATGTTTGACTGCCCTCATTGTGAATTTTTTTCCCTAATATGTAATTAGGCTTTTAAACATACTGCATTCTATGCCTGTTGCCTTTTGTCCTGTTAACTGTGCAATGCCCAAGAAGGTTCTGGCTCCATCTTCTCTATACTGTGGCCTTAAGTTGTTAAAGATAGGTTCATGACTTCTTTAATATAGGTTCTTAATTTTTGTTTAAATAATTTGTGAAGTACCTGGTAATGTGCATAGTGTAACCGGGAACTTTTACTCTAAGAGACTAGTGGTTATATCCTGACTACAGGTACTAGAAATGGTTGAGGGTAGAGTTCTCTGCCTATGTGTATGTCAAGTCCACAAATCAGCTCTGGGTTACCTCTAGCTCCATTTTTTTGGTGGATGCACACTTGGTTCAAAGTGTAGTAAGGCCTTTTTAACAACCCAGGAGCAGCTTAGTGCCTTTACAGATGACCTGTAATTTGTTGCGTAATGGTAAAAGTTTTGCTTCTTTGAATTTATTCAAATCTTTTTGAACGTCAGAACAAATTTCTGAAACTTTGATTCATAATTTGACTTGGTTGCCTTGTCTTCTGGTCCTGTCAGTTGCACTTTTTTGTGCAGATTTGTGATAGATTGAGGTCCTTTTTCTGCCTACGATATTCCACATATCTGAGGAGATTTGCCTATATACGACATTTCTGATTACAGACAGCAAACTTGCGTTTGTATGCCRAGAAAACTATTTGCCTTTGTTGATAAAACTGCCAGTGTGGTTTGTGTGATCAAATATCTTGCCCTCCTCCTGATTCATGTCAGTAGGAAAGTGATGAGTTCTTTTTTCATAAGGGATGTGGACCTATTACTTATCATTGTATACTGTTAGCACGTACTGCTGTTTTTCAAATGAGAGGTCAACTGCTTACAAATAGCATTGTTTTGCCTTTGCCTTTTGCCCTGGTATGTTGTTAACTAGGGCAGAACTACCAGACTTAGTGTTATTACCGTTGTGCTGAAAGGACACTGGTCAGATTGCACAGAATTTTTTCTTTAAATTAACTTTATCTTCTAACTGCCTTCTGAAGATTTGTTTGCTATATACAAGACTATATGCCTGCTCTTTTCAAAGCAAATCCTAACAGACAGGAATTGTGAATTATTTCAAAACATAATGGAAAATTTCTGAGGTACTTAACTTCAGGGTTTTATTGGGGCGGGGGTGGGGGATGGGAACAAAATTGAACCAAAGTTTATGTGCCTTCAATAGTTTTACATGTAGGGTTTTTTCATATCTATTGCTGTCTTAAGTATAATAAATACTTTTTTTTCCCCTGGCAATTGTGTATTTATATTGTTAAAAATGAATGTTGTCCACTGACTACAAGAATTGAATTACATCTGTTTCAATACAGATTTAATTATCCCTCTGCCTATACCATTGCATTTTTGTCTTTTGTACTACAGTATGCAGGAATCCAAGCATAACCCACATACTTCCAACTTTGAATAGTAATAACATATTGTGCCTGGATCAGTCCCAAAGAAATGAAATGCTTACATAGTTGAAGGTCCTTGACAGATGAAAAAAGCTTTTACCTTAGCAGACTAATGTCATCACTATAAGCAGTTTTTCAATTCTTGGAAACTGCACATTATTTATGAGTGGGAAGCTACCACCTATGTACGTAGTTCTTTTTAAGCACTTTCCAATTCTTTTTGCATATGTTATCCACTTTCTACAAAAGTTCACCCTAGAACTGCAGCAGCACAAGACAAAGGTTGCTAACCAAGCAGATTCTTGCATCAGAACGTCACCTCACTCTCTGACCAAAGACTGACTGTTCTGGTTTTACTGAGACATTTTGTGGAAAAGCTGTGTTTTCTCTCACACTCCTTTCTGATGGGAAGACCCAATGCAAAGTGGCCTTTACTTGAGGCTGCTATTGGCGGATGACACACAGTGGAAAATGAGATCGTAATGTGAACCAAATGGTGTGAGATAAGGCAAAAGGTTAATGGACTACTTTTAGTACTGTATTCAAGACACACAAAGCATGGCTAAGAATTGCTGACATTCCCTCATTTTACATGATCTGTTCACAGAAGTTCCTTTCAGTTTGTAAAAATGTTCATCTAACACAAGAAACTGCTGTAAATATTTGTAACATCATGTTTTGTTTTGTTTTGTTTTTTAAACTTGGCAGAAAGTGTTTTGGGGAACAATTGGAAGTGTAAAATGTTTTTATATAAAAAACCAATTGTCTTGTATATTTTAATAAGAAACAGCTTTCATTTGTAAAGTGTCTTGCGGCATTGCATAAAAAGGCTTCCATGTCTGTTGAGATGACTTAAAACTGAAAAGAAAATTTAATACTAAATAAACCTATTTTCTGACTCTGTAATGCATGGTTAACTTGATTTTGCTTATGCTGCAATATATTCTGTTTCTTCTAGGTTAGTATTTGCAGATTACTTGCTATCTATACCTAATTCTTTTCCTAACCTTAGTTGTTGTAGCATGCCTTTTAATAAATGTCATTACAGCTGTACTCTTAAATTTTCCTGGGTTCTTGTCTATTGCTTTGGGTTTTTTCTTATCTTACAATTGTGCAGCTAATAATGTCTTATTTTTATTTTTTTTTCTTTAGCATACACGGCCATCTAAGCAAAAGCTTTTTATATCAAAAGTATTTTAAGAGGACTAATGCACATCTTCAACAACAGTTGAAGTTCAGCAGCACCTAAACTTTCCCCTGAGCAGGGTAGAAGTTCTCATTTTCAGTAGGACGGAAACCTATTCTACAACCCTGAGCCAATACAGCAGTTGAAGACTGCTTCATTCTTTGAGACAGAGATGAGAGACTTCAAGCCTTGGCACCTCATCAATGAGAATTCTTTTGTTTTCTCTTTTACCATGCTGTACTCTTTTTTAGCCTAGGATTCAAGTTCATATAATTTCACAAAGATTTAAAAAAATGTAAATAGTAGCTGAATAAGATGGTGCACTTTCAGCTTCCTGTTTCTCAACTTTCTTGTTGATTGCTTTTCTTTCATACTCTTCTGCTTGTCCTTCTGCGTGTTACACAACACTAATTCAGACCCTTTTATACTTGCATCCAAAATTCATGACTGATGGTAAACAGGCAGCAGTCTAAAGAAATAGATACAAATATGTGGGTGATGTGGGGAGTGCAGTGCCTCTTTCTGAGCTAAAATTCTCAGCCAATCTGGCAAGGATTTAATTGTCTGCCACTGAGTCCAAGCCTAGCAGATCTTGAAGAATCTGAAACCTCATACATGTACTTAATGACTGCTTGTCTCTCAAGGGTAGGACTAGAGCACTGAGCAAATCTAGTATAAACTATGCTATTACCAATCTCTGAATGTAGATGCTTTTGTAGGGAAAAAAAATCAAATTCAATTTAGACTGGATTGCAGCTTTCGGCAAAATGCTTATTCTGTGAAGGCTAGATGTGTAGTCCCCAGGTGTAACTCTTGATTTTGTCTTTCATACTTAAATGTTTGATGAGCGTTCTGGAGAAAATGCTAGGTTTTGGTGGCCAAAATCTGGCTTCTTTTTTGGCCAAGTCTGCCTGAGGAAGTGTGGTAAGAGAGTGAAATTCCTATCTGTCGTCTTCTCCCCTACCTCCTTAACCAAAAAATAAATCCCATCTCAAATTCTTGTCTGCTGTTGTTGTGCCCCTGTAATATAATCACAACTAATTATTTTTCCCTAAGTAGTTAATGTAAGTGTCCATCTTCGAAAATGAAAAATCACTTTTAAATAGCATGGATATAAAATTTTTGATACCAGAATTTGCAAGCTGAAAGAGAAAGGGCAGTAACAACTGATGAATTTGCCAACAGATAACATCTCATATGGTTTGGATCAGTCCCAAAAGATTACTCTACAGCCCCAGTGCTCACCCATTTACAGAGCTCGGAACAAGTTAACGTATGTTTTAAAAATAAAATAAAAATCCCCTCTTGCATTTTCTTAAGTGTGCTCGGATATCTGGCCTTGAGTTCTTCAGAGTGTAGCAGGTGAGTACAAGGATGTCTAAACAAAAGATATGAAAGTGGAAGTCATGTGGTAGAATAGTAGGTGAGGGGAACCATGGGCTGTCCCCATATGCCGCAAGAATTGCTGGTGAGGAAGACGACCGGCCTGGCTGAACAGGGAGCTTTTGCTGGGACTCAGGGAAAAAAGGAGAGTCTACCACTGTTGGAAGAAGGGGCAGGCAACTCAAGAAGAGTACAGGGATCTCGTTAGGTCATGCAGAGAGAAAATTAGAATGGCAGAAGCCCAGCTAGAAATCAAACTGGCCACAGTCCTAAGAGTCAACAAAAAATGTTTTTACAAATATATTAACAACAGAAAGAGAGCCAAGGAGAATCTCCATCCTCTACTGGATGCCGGGGAGAACACTGCCACCAAGGATGAGGAAAAGGCGGAGGTACTTAATGCCTTCTTTGCCTCAGTCTTTAGTAGTCAGACCGGTGATCCTCAGGGTATTCAGCCCCCTGAGCCAGAACACAGGGACGGAGAGCAGAACACGCCCCCCATAATCCCAGAGGAAGCGGTTAATGACCTGCTACGACACCTGAACACTCCCAAGTCTATGGGGCTGGATGGGATCCACCCGAGAGTACTGAGGGAGCTGGCGGAGGAGCTTGCCAAGCCACTCTCCATCATTTATCAGCGGTCCTGGTTAACAGGRCAGGTCCYGGACGACTGGAGGCTTGCCAATGTGACACCCAACTACAAGAAGGGCCGGAAGGAGGATCCAGGGAACTACAGGCCTGTCAGCCTGACCTCGGTGCCGGGGAAGATCATGGAGCGGTTCATCTTGAGGGCACTCACAAGGCAGGTGCAGGAYAACCAGGGAATCGGGCCCAGCCAGCACGGGTCCATGAAGGGCAGGTCCTGCTTGCCCAACCTGATCTCCTTCTATGACCAGGTGACCCGCCCAGGGGATGAGGGAAAGGCTGTGGATGTGGTCTACCAGGACTTTAGTAAAGCCTTTGACACTGTCTCCCACAGCGTTCTCCTGGAGAAACTGGCGGCTCATGGCTTRGACGGGTGTACWCTTCACTGGGTAAAAAACTGGCTGGACGGCCGAGCCCAGAGAGTTGTGGTGAATGGAGTTAAATCCAGTTGGTGGTCGGTCACAGGCAGTGTTCCCCAGAGCTCAGTTTTGGGTCCGGTCTTGTTTAATATCTTTATCAATGATCTGGATGAGGGGATCGAGTGCAGCCTCAGTAAGTTTGCAGATGACACCAAGYTGGGCGGSAGTGTTGATCTGCCTGAGGGTAGGARGGCTCTGCAGAGGGATCTGGACAGGCTGGATCGATGGGCCGAGGCCAACTGTATGAGGTTCAACAAGACCAAGTGCCGGGTCCTGCACTTGGGTCACAACAACCCCAGGCAACGCTACGGGCTTGGGGAAGAGGGGCTGGAAAGCTGCCCGGTGGAAAAGGACCTGGGGGTGCTGGTCAACAGCCAGCTGAACATGAGCCGGCAGTGTGCCCAGGTGGCCAAGAAGGCCAACAGCATCCTGGCCTGTGTCAGAAACAGTGTGGCCAGCAGGAGTAGGGAGGTGATCGTGCCCCTGTACTCGGCACTGGTGAGGCCGCACCTCGAATACTGTGTTCAGTTTTGGGCCCCTCACTACAAGAAGGACATTGAGGTGCTGGAGCTTGTCTAGAGAAGGGCAATGAGGCTGGTGAAGGGTCTGGAGCAGAAGTCTCTTATGAGGAGCGTCTGAGGGAGCTGGGGTTGTTTAGCCTGGAGATGAGGAGGCTGAGGGGAGACCTTATTGCTCTCTACAACTACCTGAAAGGAGGCTGTAGTGAGGTGGGTGTCGGTCTCTTCTCCCAGGTAACAAGCAATAAGAGAAGAGGAAATGGCCTCAAGTTGCACCAGGGGAGGTTTGGGTTGGATATTAGGAAAAATTTCTTCACCAAAAGAGTAGTCAAGCATTGGAACAGGCAGCCCAGGGAAGTGGTGGAGTCATCATCCCTGGAGGCGTTCAAAACATGTGTAGATGTGGCGCTTCGGGACATAGTTTACTGGGCATTGTGGTGTTGGGTCGACAGTTGGACTTGATGATCTTAGAGGTCCTTTCCAACCTTAATGATTCCATGATTCTATGGGAGGTAGAGGCAGAGGGTTAAAGAGACCTTAGAGAAGTGAATCCTCCCAGAGACCATTTCCAGACCAATGCCTTTGCTGTGGGCAATAAACTCAGCTCAGATGCTGCAAAAAACGAGAGAAGTTGTCCATTGATAATAAGGACAAACCTCTTTAGGGTAGTGTAGGGTAGCAACATGAGTTGCCCGACTCCAAAAGAGCTCTTAGAAGGAGAGTTAATACTTTAGTCTCAAGTTAGTGATCATTCCTACTTCTCAATATTTGCTGCTTAGTCTAAGTCAGTTTATCAGGGTAATGCTTTTAGGTCCTGTTTTTTATTTCCAATCTGCTTCAAGTACAGCTAGTCAGTGTCCATCTGAGAGGATCTTAGCTTTTAATGCAAGCATTAAAAATTACTTGGTTGAAAAGCAAAGGCATACCGTCTGTAGTACCTGCGCTAAATGTACCCTGTAAAGTGTTTTTCCAGCTATGGTTTAACTGGGACTTTTGTGTGTGCATATTGTATGATGAAGGGACTATAATATATATTTTTTATTGAGGGTTTTCTGTGTTGGTTTTTTTTTTTCCTCCAGAGCCCATCTCGGTCTGAAAAGCCACATTATTCCATGCTTGGAAATTTTTGAAGAGAGGACTGACTGAAGGATATTGCATAATGCTGCAGGCTTGCAGCTCTGTGGTTGGATACAGCTTCTATTTCTGCCCTGCTATGCTGGCACCTAGCACACATCTAGAGAACATATTTGCAAACAGCGTTGGGTGAGTAAGTATCACTGCCTGTAAAAATAAAAATGACGCTTTTTTAAAAAGTATGATCTTAACGCAAAAAAATTATACTGAAGGCTATCTCAAAAGCTAAAGAAATTAGGATAACTCTTGTGTTCAAGTACTATGAATTCTGTTGATGATCTGGGAAGAACTGTCTGTAGCTCCATAAACTATTTTAGTGACTGTAATGTGGGTGGGTGCTTGGAGGGAGGGTTGTGGGTTTTTCTCTAATAAAAACTTTCAGATAAGAATTGACAAAAAATTGAGATTGTGAGGTTTAGTTCTTACCAAAGAACATGGCAATGTCACTGGCTGCTTTTTCAGCATTTCTAACCTGTTCTTTCCTTCCCTCCCCTCCTATTTCCAATTCTCTCCCATGGCCAGATTGCCCAAAATCAGTATGAGATTTAATAGCAGCAATGCAGTGTGTTCAGCAAAATGTCATTCCTGTACCTGCAGAATTTGACTCATCTGCTCAACAGATTTGGAAATATCTTGTGAATTGTGTAACTAAAGTTCCTCATTTTACAAAACTGTGAAAGCAGTTTTTCTATTTAAGAGTACAGTAAGTTTCTGAGAAGGGTTTGCTACTGAAGTACTCTCTTCTATCACATCTATTAAATGAAAGTTGTTTCTACACCTTCCTTCATATATGAAGTTTGGTTGTGTTACACATGAAAAGGAAGAGCGTATGTATGTTCTCAGTGTGACTGGATAGCTTCAAATTCTCTCTTGCTGAGGCTTTAATTATCTTGTCAAAAGCATGAAGGGTTCACACTTTTCCTGCATGTGTTTCAACAAGCTTACCCCCTTTCTCAGAGCCTTCACTGGTGTATCAGGTACTGAACTGGTTGCAGATTTTGATAGGAGACCTATCCCAATTGTTGAGTGCCTTCTGTTTCAACAGTAAACAACAATGCATTACGCTATTTGAGTTCTTGAGTTTAAGCATCTCCCAGGATAAGATCTTTCAATGTTAATTCAACCACAGGGATATAGAAGTTAATGCACAACACCATGCTTCTTGATGCTAAGATTTGTTATGGCATAATGTCTTTTTCTGCTCTGGGTTGGCCCTGTTGGTTACAGCCTGCCTGTCACAAGATGGCCGGGGCTAATTTCACCTTCAGGGCATGCTATATATGCTTGTAACATTCCCAAAGAACTTCCTGGAACTCTTTATGGAGCCCTTTATTCAGCACGCAGTGCAGGAATATGACTGCTGCTTGTGTAAACTGTTTTTCTTTGAAGAAGGTGTTCAGTTACTGTGTATCTTTATCTTTAGCTGCTATACAAGCTGCTTATTCTGTGGGGCTTAGATTCCCCCAACTGTATATTATGGAAAGATTACACTTTTCACTTAGTTTTTATTTTGATGCATCAGATTTTAATCAAGGCCCATGATAAATATTTTCACAGTCATTATTGCCACTCATGAGCAGGAAAATAGCTGAGGAAGAAATTACTTCTGAAGTGTCTGACACAACCATAAGATGTTAGCAACCATACCCTGTCTTGCCTGGGGTATCTTAGTCACTTACTGCCTCACGTAATCTAACAGAAAATTGTTGATAACTTTGCAGATCAATTGCATAGAAACAATGGACTTGATTAAGTTGCTGAATGCAAGTTGAGAAATCCTGCTGACTAGTCTTGATTTTATTCCCTTTCAAGGTCTAGGATCCAATCTAAATAACTACACTGCTAAACTTAAGTATACGTATCTTCTCACTTACTCTCCCAATGATGGGACTGTACTTTCAGCCTAACTTTAAAACACTCCCTGGTGTTTCAAAGACTGGAAGGAAGTGTAAAATCACTTACCTGGATCTTAATGCTATGTTAATGCACAGTGTTATATTATTAAGACAATTATAAATTGGGATATTTGATTTATGTAGCTATATAATGTCATAGATGAAATAGTTGTACTTCAAATGGGTAAGAAATAAAAAATTCTGTAATTGTAATTAGACAGTGAGTTGATGTAGTACCTAGCAAGAAAAAAATACTCAGCCTAGTGCGGGACTAAATAGGCAGTCATAATTTAGTTCCCACAGACTTACATTATTTGAATCTCAAGTTTTTCTGGTGCATAGAAAGTATCCAAGAAGGCAAAAAGAGGATTAGGTGTGGGAGTAGCTCATTAGAGCTGCATAGTACTCTATACTACTCATTAGAGATGCATAGTAGCCGTATGTTACCCACATCAAGGTTTGTTGTGGGGAGAGAGGGGTTTTTTATCTGTTTGTTGGTTTTCTATACATTTTTCTAGGTAAAGGTTCTATTTTTGTATGGACTCTTTTTGCCTACAGATTTAAAGGCTACAACTGGCAGTGCATTGTAAGACAAACTTGGATTTCTTGCTCGGATTAATCTATGGGTATTTTGTGGATTTAGACAAGTTTCATTTGTCTCAGTTTCCCTCTTTGTAATACTATCACAGGAGTTTTGAGAGGAATATTGCACATGACCAAAAAGAATTGCAATGCCTCTTCTGCAACTCTAAAGCGTATTTTAATTACAAGGTCAGAAAACTAGTCTAGGAAAAGCAGTTACTGATGCATTGTATGCTTATTGACTGCCTCGTCCAGGTTAATTTTGGGGGTATATTCTAGAATGCAAGTTGGCCATGCATTTCTCAGGAACATAAGTTACCACAAGTTTAAAACATGCCCAAAATTTTGATTCTGGGTCTTAAATATTTACTATAGGTCCAAGTGTTCACATTATGCATAGCTGTCTTTAGAATCATAAGTATAGAAGGATCACTAAGTAGAAGTGAAAGTTGAACTGTTTTGAGTAAAAACTTTATTGTTGTCTTGAGTAAAAAAATACGCTCAGAAATCTGGATTGCCAAGGTTTGGAAAAGTTGCTGTTTGAGAAAGGCCRTGCTGGACAAATCTGTAATTCAGAGATGATTAGAAAAGCACAGTTAACATGCACTATATTTTAATTTCATGATAACCAACAATGAAACGCTCAGGTTGTTGTTAAGGGGTGCTTTTTCTGTACAAAGAGGAAAAAAAATAACTATAAAGGCAGAGCAGGTTATTTCTAAATTTCACGATTTCCAAGATGTAGCTATTTTTCCTTAGGCACAAGATAACTTAATAATGCCTATAGATGTTTCTACACTTCTAATACACAGACGTCTCTTAGTGTTTTTCTGCCAGCAATGCTTTGTTTTTTCAAACATTTCACCATACACTGATAACAATTAAGCGGTAGCTTAGGTTCAAATAAATTTTCCCTGTTTCCTAGCTATTGTGCCATCTACAATGACACTTCTATGCTTAATTTTCAGATTAAAGCAGAGCTGATTAAATTTAAAGAACAGCTTCATTTTGGAAATATCTTAATTTAGAATTTTTTTAATATTTGGAAATAATTTAATCCTAGACAGTGCTTTAAAAAAATCTCTCTAAAAACCAAAAAATACTTGTATCAAATACTTGTGTTTTTATAGACTCATGGAATCATATAATCATTAAGGTTGGAAAAGACCTCTAAGATCATCAAGTCCAACCGTCAACCCAACACCACAATGCCCACTAAACCATGTCCCGAAGCCCCACATTTACATGTCTTTTAAATACCTCCAGTGATGGTGACTCCACCACTTCCCTCGGCAGCCTGTTCCAGTGCTTGACTACTCTTTCAGTAAAGATATTTTTCCTAATATCCAATCTAAACCTCCCCTGGCGCAACTTGAGGCCATTTCCTCTCGTCCTATCGCTTGTAACTTGGGAAAAGAGACCAACACCCACCTCACTACAGCCTCCTTTCAGGTAGCTGTAGAGAGCGATAAGGTCTCCCCTCAGCCTCCTCTTCTCCAGGCTAAACAACCTCAGCTCCCTCAGACGCTCCTCACAGGACTTGTTCTCCAGACCCTTCACCAGCCTCGTTGCCCTTCTCTAGACAAGCTCCAGCACCTCAATGTCCTTCTTGTAGTGAGGGGCCCAAAACTGAACACAGTATTCGAGGTGCGGCCTCACCAGTGCCGAGTACAGGGGCACGATCACCTCCCTCCTCCTGCTGGCC
>JASVER010000100.1:1709245-1855197 GCA_030449065.1 Oceanodroma leucorhoa
CTGGGGAACACTGCCTGTGACCGACCACCAACTGGATTTAACTCCATTCACCACAACTCTCTGGGCTCGGCCGTCCAGCCAGTTTTTTACCCAGTGAAGAGTACACCCGTCYAAGCCATGAGCCGCCAGTTTCTCCAGGAGAACGCTGTGGGAGACAGTGTCAAAGGCTTTACTAAAGTCCTGGTAGACCACATCCACAGCCTTTCCCTCATCCCCTGGGCGGGTCACCTGGTCATAGAAGGAAATCAGGTTGGTCAGCAGGACCTGCCCTTCATGAACCCGTGCTGGCTGGGCCCGATTCCCTGGTTATCCTGCACCTGCCTCGTGAGTGCCCTCAAGATGAACCACTCCATGATCTTCCCCGGCACCGAGGTCAGGCTGACAGGCCTGTAGTTCCCTGGATCCTCCTTCCGGCCCTTCTTGTAGATGGGTGTCACATTGGCAAGCCTCCAGTCATCCGGGACCTGCCCTGTTAACCAGGACCGCTGATAAATGATGGAGAGTGGCTTGGCAAGCTCCTCCGCCAGCTCCCTCAGTACTCTCGGGTGGATCCCATCCAGCCCCATAGACTTGTGAGTGTCCAGGTGTCGTAGCAGGTCGTTAACCGCTTCCTCTGGGATTATGGGGGGCGTGTTCTGCTCTCCGTCCCTGTGTTCTGGCTCAGGGGGCTGAATACCCTGAGGATCACTGGTCTGACTACTAAAGACTGAGGCAAAGAAGGCATTAAGTACCTCCACTTTTTCCTCATCCTTGGTGGCAGTGTTCTCCCCGGCATCCAGTAGAGGATGGAGATTCTCCTTGGCTCTCTTTCTGTTGTTAATATATTTGTAAAAACATTTTTTGTTGACTCTTAGGACTGTGGCCAGTTTGATTTCTAGCTGGGCTTCTGCCATTCTAATTTTCTCTCTGCATGACCTAACGAGATCCCTGTACTCTTCTTGAGTTGCCTGCCCCTTCTTCCAACAGTGGTAGACTCTCCTTTTTTCCCTGAGTCCCAGCAAAAGCTCCCTGTTCAGCCAGGCCGGTCGTCTTCCCCGCCAGCTCTTCTTGCGGCACATGGGGACAGCCTGCTCCTACGCCTTTAAGACTTCCTCCTTGAAGAATGTCCAGCCTTCCTGGGCCCCTCTGCCCTTCAGGACTGCCTCCCAAGGGACTCTCTCAACCAGTGTCCTGAACAGGCCAAAGTCTGCCCTCCAGAAGTCCATGGTAGTGGTTTTGCTGACCGCCCTTCTTACTTCACCAAAAATCGAGAATTCTATCATTTCGTGGTCGCTAAGCCCAAGACGGCCTCCAACCACCTCATCTCCCACCAGTCCTTCTCTGTTGGTAAACAGCAGGTCGAGCGAGGCACCTCCCCTGGTAGGCTCACTCACCAGCTGCATCAGGAAGTTATCTTCCACACACTCCAGGAACCTCCTCGACTATTTCCTCTCTGCTGTGTTGTATTTCCAGCAGACGTTGGGTAAGTTGAAGTCCCCCATGAGGACAAGGGCTAGTGATCGTAAGACTTCTGCCAGCTGCTTGTAGAATGCTTCGTCTGCCTCTTCATCCTGGTTGGGTGGTCTATAACAGTCTCCCAGCAGGGTATCTGCCTTGTTGGCCTTACCCATAAACACTCGACCTGATCATCACAGTCGTCAAGCTCTGTATAATCGAAACACTCCCTAACATACAGAGCCACCCCACCGCGTCTCCTTCCTCGGCTATCCCTTCTGAAGAGCTTATAGCCATCCATCGCAGCACTCCAGTCATGAGAGTCATCCCACCATGTTTCTGTGATGGCGACTAAGTCATAGCTGTCCTGCTGCACAATGGCTTCCAGCTCCTCCTGTTTGCTGCCCATGCTGCGTGCATTGGTGTAGATGCACTTGAGCTGGGCTATTGATCCCACCCCCGACATCGGCATGCCACCCCTCGGCTCATCTCTAGCGAGCCTGGTTTTATCCCCTTCCCGCTTCGAACCTAGTTTAAAGCCCTCTCGATGAGCCCCACCAGCTCGTGGGTGAGAATCCTTTTCCCCCTTTGAGACAGCTGAACTCCATCCTTTGCCAACAGGCCCGGTGCCGTGTAAACCTCCCCATGATCAAAAAAGCCAAAATTCCACCAATGGCACCAGCCTCTGAGCCACGTGTTAATCAGGTGTGTTTTCCTGTTCCTTTCAGTACTCTTCCCTGCCACTGACGGGATTGAGGAGAACACCACCTGTGCTCCTGATCCTGCAACCAATCGGCCCAGTGCCCTGAAGTCCCTTTTGATCACTTTGGGACTTCTCTCCGCAATTTCATCACTGCCAACCAGCACAACCAACAGCGGGTAATGGTCAGAGGGCCGCACCAGACCAAGGAGTTCCTAGTGACGCCTCTAACCCGGGCCTTAGGGAGGCAGCAGACTTCCCTGTGGGATGGGTCCGGTTGGCAGATTGGGCCCTCTGTTCCCCTCAGAAGGGAATCACCTACGACAATTACCTTCCTTTTCTTGTTAACAGAGGCAGTCATAATGCGCGGGGCTGACTGACTCGCCCTAGGCAACCCCCTGGATGGACCTTCATCTACCTGGCCCTCAAGTTCCAGAGCCCCATATCTGTGTGTAAGGGCAGCTGGGAATGCAAGGGAAGCCGGGAGGGGATTCGTGTGGTGCCCTGAGCAGGGACCCGTTTCCATTCCCCCCCATCTCTTAGGTCCCCTCCTTCTGCCTGCTGGCAAGAGGGAAGGGGATCCTCTGCTTCTTGGAGAGCCTCCACCTGCTGCCTTTGCCTCAGGGATGGCAGCGTGTGGCTCCACTGATCTATCTCCCTCTCACACTCCCTGATACTCCTTAACCTTTCCACTCCATCTTCCAGCTCTGCCACCAGGCTGAGCAGATCACCCACCCGGCCACACCGCGCACAGGTGCTGCCTCCGCCGCCCTCCGGCACCAGTGACAGGCTCAGGCATTCCCTGCAGCCGGAGACCTGGACAGCTGCGTGTTTGTGTGGGGGCTGCGGCTGGGTCGCCACACTTCTCCTGGCCATGGCCTTCGGCCGGGAGGAAACCATGACTAGGTCCCCTTCGATGGCCGCCAGCTGAGCGAGCCTCTGGAGCCGGGAGGGGGACGGCGCCCGGCCCGCACGCCCCGCCCTGCCCGAGCTGCCCGCGCAAACCGCGCCCCGCGCCCTGCCCGTCCGCCCTGCTCGCCGCGGCCCTGGTGGCTCGCGCTGCCCGGGGCTGCTCCGGTGTGCGAGGGGGTTGGGCCGCCGTCACCCTCGGCCTCGCCCGCGCCGGGCCAGGGCTGCCGCCCGCCAGGAGCTCTCGCCTCCGGCTCGGGGAGGACGGGGCTGGGGCACCTTCTCTCTCCCTGCCCGTTTGCCTTCGTGCTTCTGCCGCTTTTTTTTTTCCAATGGTTTGGCAAGGAGCGTCCCAAAGCCAGTACATACAAAAATGCATTTTCACACACAGACTCTTTCTCAGAGATGTACAGTAATCTCCCTAATTTTGGGCCTATATAAAATGGAATAATTGACTAGTGTAGTTGTGTGAGTCTTTTCCTCCAAATTTTTAGGACCCTTTAGAATGTGAAGACCTATCCCCAGAATACTTTCTTTTGCTTTTATAGAGAAGTTTTCATGATCTTTAAGCATATCTCTGATCCTTAATTTTTATTTGGGTCCTATTGACTAACACATGCTCTGTTCCTGGTGGGAAAAAGCAGGTAGTAGATAAAATCGCAGCAAAGGTCAATGATTTTGTCATTTAGCTACTGTATTTTTGTGGTGCAATAACAAATGTTCAGTATCAGACAGAATTCAACCTTTAATTACTGTGGCAAATGGTCTCTTATTGCCAATCAATTTCTGGATAGTGGCATTACTGATAGTCTTGAAAAGTCTTGTGAGAATATTGTAAACTATTTGAAGATGAACAAAGCTGTCAGCTTTGCAATTAATATCAAAAAAAGACAAGGTGACCTTTTATTTCCCTAGAAATGTCAATCTTAAGTCTTTACTACAATTTATGACAACATACGAATGTCATCACCCAGGGTCTCTTTCTCTTCTGATTGCCAGTAAATGTAGAAATAATAGCRTTATACCTAATTGAATTTTGAAAGACCAAAGAGCAGAGCTCGTGCTGTTTTTGTAACCAAACAAAAGCACTCTCTCTTTGTATGCCAAAAATGAATGCATTATGTTATGAATCTGAAATCCAGCTCATCCTGCTGGCTTTGTGTTCCCAGAGTCTGAAAATACAGAAACTTGAGGTGCTTTCTAATTGAGGTAACGGTTTCCTTAAACTGGATAAACAGCATGTGAATGCTGAATTGCTTACAAAACAACTTGGAGAGGTCAAGGTATTTACTATGAAAGGTTTGGTTATTAGATTCTTCCCCTCTTCTTTCCCACTATAAAGTGTTAACGCAAATATGAAATTGCCAGGTGACAAAATACAGTTGGTCTGCAGGGAAAGAAGCCATGGGAAAAGAATCCCCAGCTGCCTGAACAGCTTGAGGAGAACTGTTTGGTTTATAGTCTCTAGTCAATATTTGGTTTTCTCTTCTCATAAGACTTGTGTATGGAATTTCTTATTTTCATAGATAATATAGTTTGACAAGTTGCCATATTTTCCATCTAATGATTATAGCACTTCTAGACTAATCTTGCCCCAAAATATAGCAAAGCTAATGATGAGAAGGATAATACAATCAGTGGGATTTGGTTTTCTTCTTGTACCTATCAAGGAAATTATCATTAATTGTTGCCTTAGCTATAAGTTGCTACTAAATTTTGTGCAGCTGTGATGGCAAGGCCAGCACCCCTGTGGATAAGCTCAGGGAGCCTGGCAGTTGTTGCCCAGTTCTTTCTCTTCTGATTTTAGCAGGTATGATCAGAAAGCAAAAGATGCCTGTTCATCTGTCTGGAGCTAAGAAAATCACAACACTACTATTTTTTTTTTTTTTTTTTTTTTTTTATAATGTATGAAGGGTGTGCTGTTACTCTTTTTTTTTCTTTACTTTTCCTTTGTGACTTTCTGCCTCTGTCCTCTTAACTATTGCCTTCAGTCAGCATAGCCCTCAAAATAATGACACAGCTTGTATATAACAGCATGGAACAATCAGAAGCAATGACTAGTCAGCAGCCTTCTCATGTGATATTCCAAGATCTAGCAACATTAGGACGCTGCCCCACAAACTGATTGACTCTAAGTCCTTGTGGTTTAAAAAGAATTGGGGCAGATTGTAGTGACATCAAAGCTTCTATCACAGAAGTTCACATTGCATCATCTCAGACCCGCTTTTATGGTATTAATCCTCAACACATGTAGGAATACTATCACAGTTTCACAACTAAGTGGCAGGGAGAAGCCAAGAGAGGCAGAAAGGGGTTATCTTATCAAAGTTCACAGTGAGTTTGTGGCAAAGCTCAGTTTGGGCTCCTACTCCTGTGCTAAAACCCACAGATAGCAGCCCTTTTGCTCTGTAGAGCTGCTTTTCTGATTAGCAGCAACTGTCAGCAGGCTTTATCACCTACCATGCTCTTCCTATGCGATGTATATGGCATGCTCTGATGTCTGTTTCATCCAAGCCCTATCCTCCAGGGAAATTGTATAGAACCATTCAATATTTAAGGTTCAAATTCAGGTATCTCTCACTCAAATTCTTTTGCAGAAACCCCACTTCTTTTTTTCATCTTGACTTCATTTGTCAGGAGTTGAGACAGTGGCATAAGGGCACCTGAGAGTACAGACAGAAATGCTGCCAACAACTTGAGTGGTAATATTTCCTTTGTAGCAAAATTCATTACAAGAGAATGCTTTTCTTCTGTGCAATATTTACTGAAGCATTTTCATTAGGAGCTGAAGAGGGTCAGCCAATTTTTCAGTTATTTCTGCTTCAACAATTGCTGTTGCTTATTCTGGAAATTAAGTGGATAACCAGAAACCAGTTATTAATCTGATGCATTTTAAATAGGCAAGAGAGGCAGAATTCAGATGGAAGGAACCTTCCATCAAGTTACAGTTACTCTTTTCATTGCCAGCTGGAAAAAAGTGTTTGATAGCAAGCTGTTGGAGAATGCAACTCCATTATGAATAGCTGAGTGATGTGTTAACAAGGATGAATTACATTTATTCAGTCTGGCTGAAGATGTTTGCTGTGTTTTTAAAAATCTGTTTGCTGAAAGAGCCATTAGTATCAAATATTTTGTCTTTATATGTCAGAATAAGTAGTGTAATCTATGCCAAACAACCTTACAAAAAGAATGTGATTTAGATGACACAGTGACATTCACTGTCTGCAAAGGAGACAGAAAAAATACAGACGGCTGAGATGTTTAATCCTGCTTGCCTTTCTGATTTTCAATTATCTCCATTTAGACAACTGCAAGGAAAAACTGCACAGGAAACTTCCAAGTGTCTCTGGATTAATTCAGTTACTTTGACCATCACAACTGTTTTCTTATCACAAAAAGAAATGGAAGCAAATACTGGTACAGATGCCTTCTGGATAGTGAGATTTAATGCTATTAGGGACAAAAGAAACATTGTAATTACAAACTAGGTCCTTTAAGTTTGCCAGTGAAAAGATAAAAACCTTATCCTATCCAGAACAGAAAATCTATGTGGATTTTACTCTGTATTTTCATTAGACCGATTTTTGTATGAAATAAGCTAAATTTGCCTACACTGTACGGATCAGCATGTTGGGATGCTGATCTGCCTTACCCTCCTGAACCTTTAATTGTCTTTCTAAATAAATTAGCTCAGGACTTGGGCAGGTGACCTCAGAGCAGAAGTGATCTGTGACTCATTTCAGTGGCTGATTCAGACGTGGGTCCAGATCATGAAGGCTGTTGGGAGTTTGTTGTGAACTGAACAAAGACTTAACAATTTAACTAAAAGTTAAGTTAAATTGAACCCTAGATTACCATTTTCAGATTACAAAGCGAGCGAAGTACCGGAACAGATTGTTTGGGAATGCTGTGAATTCTACATCACTGTCACTATAAAAAGCAGGTTAGACAAGTATGTCGGGAATCATTTATGTAGAGTCAATCTTGTCATAGAGCAGAAAAACAGAATAGATGACTTCTCAACATCCTTTTGACACTTATTGCCTATGACTGTGCTTTGAATTTAGATATGCAAACAACATATATGTAATTTAAAGTAGCCTTTGTGTGTAGTTTAATTATACGGTACTGAAGTATGTCTAAAACAGCAACTAATTGGCTGTTTAAGACATACTAGACTGGAACAAAACAAGGAGGTTTGTTCCAGTCTAGGTCCTGTATTTTCTTCAACTGATACACTTGCTTGTTACTTTCTTTAAATAATGTTTATATTACGCTTTTTAACTTGTTCTTTTTATAAATATAATGATATACTTGTATTTCTCCAGGCTTGCTGCCAAAAATATTTTCCTGTTTGCTATGTGAGGTGTTTATAATTCTAAACAGTTGCTCCCATTACTTTTTATGAAAGGAACAGTAGAAATTGCAGTGATTAGTGGGTCTGCAACTTGGTGGGCTGCTAAGGGAAAGAAAAAATATAATTTCAAAATTATTTTTAATATGTTGTGCAGAACAATTCCTCTCTGAATAATTTCTTATAGTGATAAACTACTTACCACCATAGAGAACGCATGCTTCCAATTTCAGTAATTTAAGATAGAAATATGCAGTACTGACATCTGTAGTATGTTACTGCAAAAGCAGGGTCGCTTGTGATGTAACTGGCCACTGCTGGAGAATCAGGTCACTTCATGTCCTGGTCAAGATGAATAAGGGTAGCAGAAGCTGGTTAAAAATGTATACATGCTTAAGTATGCAGAATGGTATTTAAAAAACACTGGAACAGACCAACTTACATAAATTAAAATAAATCAATAAAGCTGATTGATAGTTTTACGAAACTGAGTTTTGCTTCCATTGAAATCAGACACAGATTGTTTGGTCTCTGTCTTTGTAACACAGCAAACACAGCAGTAAAAGATCAGTTTATGTCACCTAAATGCAGTCGAGATGGAGGACTTGACTGTTAGCACTGAAGGGCATTAATGCAAAGCCAACATAGCACATGAGCAAAACTTCTTCAGGAAACTCATTAGAGCGTATCAAAGATGCCTAAATCTACCTTTGTGTTAGGCTTCCCCAATTCATCTCCTCTATTGTAATTGTGATAACTGGGCAACTGCATTTGTAGATAAATACAAGTTTATGCAGCTTTCTAAAATTCAGGCTCGCAGACCTGAATGAAGACCATGAGCTTTAGAAGGATTACTATTCCTCTACAGCAGAAAACTTAAGGCAGCGCTGCTGGTACTGATTAAAAACAAAGTTTTGGGATTCACCTGTACTGCGGTGAAGGCCTACAACGAGAAAGAGTTACTTAATTAAGTACCAAGGGCTGATGGTGAACAGTTACCCAATTTTCATACATTTGTAGAACTGATGTGCCAACTGCAGGCAAGCTTGCAGACGGGTCCAGCAGAGCTGTCGAGCAGCTCTCCCTTGTGCGTAGGAGGACACGGGCTCCTTCCAGACGTGGGGTTGTGGCATCGCCCCAGCGGGCCCGAGGACCTGCCAGCGGCCACCTTTCCTCAACATCATCAACCAGCCGCCCAGCCCCAACACTACCAACCAGGAGGTGCCGCCCAGTCCCAACAACATAAGCCGGGAGGTGCCGCTCAGCCCCGTTTGCTGYGGGGCAGGAGGACCCCACCGCGGGCAGGCAGGGAGCAGGACAGCTGCCACGTACAAATAGGTGTAACTTTCCAGTCACCTTTCCCAGGAATCGTAAATAACCCTTCCCTCCACTTCTCTCCCCCACCCCGGGGTGAGGGCCGGTCGCTACAGACAGCAACAGGCCTTATCAGCTCTGCCACTCGCCCCGCCGGGGCAGAGGCGGTGTCCTGGGGAAGGAAAGGGGTTGTGCCAGGGAAGAGAAAAAAAAAAAAAAGGAAGAAAAGAGAGGGTTTATGCGGGCAAGGGCTATTCGGCCGAGGGAGGAAAGGGGCCTCGCTGAGGGGAAAGCCGGGGGTGGGCCCCGCGGGCGCGGCGGCGGCGATAAGGGCCGCCCGCGTGTGCCCCCGCCCCGCCGGGAGGCAGGCGCTAGGGGCAGCGCGACGCCCTCGGCCCGGGGCCGTGGCCTTTCGCCCTCCCCTCGGGCTCCCCTCCCACCCTCCACCCCGCGGGGAGGATGCGGAGGCACCGGGGCCGCGCAGCACCCAGGGGCGCGGAGGCGGCGGCGGGGACATGACCCCGGGGGGCGGCCGGGCCCTGGGGCCGCTCCTGCTGCTGCTGGCGGTGCTGCAGTGCGCGGGGCGGCGGCGGGGTGAGTGCGGCCGTGAGGGCGGCGCCCTTCGGCCGGGGCGGGAAGGCGCGAAGGGGACGGAGGCCGCGGGTCGAGGGGAGCGGCGGCGGGAGGTCTGTGGCCTGGCGGTGGGCGCCTGCCCCGGCGGGACGTCGGGGGCCCGGCGGCGGCGGCAGCCCACGGGGCGCCGTGTCTCAGCGGCTGGTGCGTCTCCTCGCCGCCCGCTGAGGGCTGTGGCGGCAGCGGCCTCGTGCGCCTGCCGGGCGAGAGGGCCTGGCCTGGGCGGGAGCCGCCCCTGAGGGAGCGCCTGGGTATGCCGAAGCCGTGAGGTGACTTTAGTGCCAGAGTGAAAAGTTGTGTGTTACTGAGGAGAAAGAATTAAGTCGTAAAGTTTCAACTGTAGTAGTAAGGCGGGGGGGGAGAGGGGGGAACCGTTTTTTATCTCCTGGAGCAGCAATCTGAGGAGGACACTCCCATGTCTTATCGGAAGATTGAGGTATCATGAGAAAGTTCGTACCGTGGCTGTTTTTAAATGTAATTTTCTGATCTACATTGGCTACCATTGCATGCTGACAGTTTTTGTTTTCTGTTCCTGTTATGAATGCACACAAAAAAGTACGTAAAAGTATTGAGAATTAGGAGTAGGAATCTGTGATGCTTCCCGCGAGTCTCAAGGCACTCAGAAATGCACTGTGAGTAAACTCAAACACTGTGCATGTGGAAGGGCAGTTTTATCACACTGATAAATTTGGTGCGTAAAAAAAGCTGGCTGGACTGTTCAGCTGCCTTCTCCTTCCCGTTAAGGTTATGTATTTAGACACCATATAAAGGCACGCAAAATTTTGTCAGAGCTGCTATATGCACAGTAAGATTTGTATTCTGTAAGAACCACACCATCCTTATCCGTCTTAGCTGTCTTAGAAGAGTAAAAAATTCCGTACTGCTATGTCCAGCATCATGAGGCAACATCAGCTTGCCCAGTATTAGCTATTTCTTTAAAAATGTAAAAAGGGTGGAAGCATATACGTGCTTTGTGTACATTCAAGCTGGCCATTCTGAGGTTTATCATTTGGAATGCCAGTGTATGTGTGAAGATAACAAAAAGAGCTTACAAAAAACAGAGAGAAATGCACATAACGCACTGAAAGTATGAATACAAATAAGGGAATAAACTCATAGTTTATTCTAGTTTCATGTATATTTATAGTGCTATCAAAGTAGAGTAAATTAGGTTGTGTGTAATACGCTGCTAAACTACTTCTAATATAAATTCATTTCCGAAATGACTTTACTATAACTCATTTTCTTGCTGGCAGTGTTMTCAATATCGTTTTTATGAATAACATTTATACCATATACATGTTGATGATAGAAGATACAAATAGGTTGATAAATAGCCCAAATGTCTATGCGTAAATAATACAAACAAAACAATAGAATAAATGAGGAAACAGATATCAAGACAAAATGGAAGGAAAATGAATATGGAGAAAAGA
Source organism: Oceanodroma leucorhoa (assembly GCA_030449065.1). NCBI lineage: Eukaryota > Metazoa > Chordata > Aves > Procellariiformes > Oceanodroma > Oceanodroma leucorhoa. The sequence continues at coordinate 1,720,026 of JASVER010000100.1, forward strand.
TTAATAATATTGGATAGAGCTATTTATTATATGTCTCGTAAGCGTTGCTAACTGCTGAAAAGCTGTTTTGTTTGTTGTCAAAGAATAGATGGATGGAGAAAACTGTTCAGTGTAGTTATTTTGTTTAATCCTTTCTGTGTGTGTTTTTTTTTTTTTTTTTTATCTTGGTCTCTGAATACTGTGGCTGTGGTTTTCCTGCAAGTTTGAAAATGAGATGGGAGGAGATGGGATTTTATTCTATGTGTTTTAATCTGTTTTATCTCCACTTTAAATTCTGTGCCAGGTACCCGTACCAGACCACCTTTAATGGTCCTTTAAAAAAAAAAAAAAAATTAATTGCTTCTTTTTATTCTTAAAGCAATTGTGAACAGATCCGTTTCAGATGTCTGTGCAACTTGCCACATTCATGCTACATGTCATCAGATTGAAGGAAAAAGTGTCTGCATCTGTAACTATGGATTTGTAGGCAATGGAAGAACTCATTGTCAAGGTAGGCTGCCTGTTTGTAAAATGGTAAGAAACTGTGTACATTCCTAAAATGTTCTTTCCCAAGTAATATTACTGAATTCTTCAAAACACAGTAAGAGCTTTGTCATTTCCTGATAGAATTTCCAAAACCTAGAGTATGTGTGGATTTTTTTTTTTTTTTTTTTTTAATGGCTAGCCATGAGCTGTACATTACTTGTACTTGATATAAGTATTGTTTTGTACTTAGTTGTTTAACTATTTTATTCAGTTTCTGCTATATAATGAAAGATTTAAATTAATTTTGTCTTAGAAAATGTAGGGTTTTATCAAATATTTACTTTTAAAATAAAATGTATTGGAATGGTTTATTTAATATTTTTTATCTTAGCTTCAGCAAAAAGGAATTAAATATAGTGGGCTTCACTGTATTATTCTTTTCAACCTATGTGCCGTTGAACTGAAAACTAGACAGTAAAACTGACAACTAAAATTAGTACTTTTTTGCTGATTTTTCCAGTTATCTCAGATTACTGGGTAACTAAAAATTAATTTCATATAAGTTGAAGGTCTGTTCTTAATAACAACGTTCCTGTATACAGAGATTTCTTAAGTGCAAATGTCTGTTAGATGAGAAGTGTTGTTCAACATTGTTTTATTACTGTAGCTGGTAATGTCCATTTAATACTATCATCTCATACATGATAAATCAGTACGTGAATCAAGGGATGAGGTCAAATGCTGAGTCTGAGTGTATGTAACCGCTTACCACTGCTTAAAGGGGAAGGTCTTCCAGCTCTGATCTCTTCCACTCCATCTCTTCCCCTTCCTTCACAAGCACTGGCACCCGCTGGGCGCTATACAGAGTTCAGTTATCTCATTATTGTGGGAGAAGATGAGCTGCATATGTTGTCATGTTAATTCTCTGCCCGTTGAGTGAGTTGGGTTGGGTAAGATCAGCACAAGCTCCATCAAGTGCTGCAGCCAGCGCAAGCCGTAAGGAAGAGCAGAAGCGGAGAGTGGGGCCCTCTGGTTTCAACAGCTCTTAGATCAGCTCAAGCTGTGTCATGACACTTTATTCACAGTTTCATCCAGGGACAACAGCCTCTGTTGGTCTAAACACTCCAGTTTACTAGCAGTGTTTACATCACAAATAACTTAGAAAGAAAAACAGTAAGGGGAAGTCAGGTTGCACAAGAATGAGTGAGGAGARGAGGATACTCTACTTTTCTTAATCTCTCTCTGATGTGTTTTAAATGTGCTGACAGATAAAGATGAATGCCAGATTGGAGCCAGCAAGATCTGTGGAAATCATACACTGTGTCATAATACACACGGAAGTTTTTACTGTGTTTGCCTTGATGGATACCGAGCCTCCAACAACAACAAGACATTTATTCCCAATGATGGCACGAACTGTACAGGTAGACATCACAAAGAATCTTGACCACCAGGAATCCAGAGATTAATTTTCCACTGCACAAATCTTTTTTTTCCTGTCACTTTAGAACTGACTTTCTAAAACTGTATCAGAGCACTTTCTGCTGTGGATGCAAACACTTACTTGACATCTAGGTTCTAACAACTATGAATTAGTTCCATTTTGCATTCTTTGCTATGTTACAAATCATTGCTTCACAGTCACATTCAAGCTATAATCTTTCCAGAAAAAGAAGGTAGGCTTAAGCAAATAAGATGATACTTACCTTTCCCCCAGAATTCCTATTTGTGTTTTAGTGTAGAAAATTAGCTAGTTCCTTGTTACAGTAATGGGCTGTTGTAACGGATTAAGGTATTTGCAGATACGGGATTTTTCTGGGGTTGTTGTAGCAGGAGATAACATTGGAAACTATTTGTCAGGTAAAACAGAAACACTTTAAAAGACAACTAGCTACAAAATTGAGAGTCTCCTCTTTCTGGATGCTTGAACACCGGGCAATGATAAGCTCCTTGGTTTCCCAGATGAGCCATCAGAAGCTACATAGAACCCTTCATGGAATGCTGTATTTRTTTTAAGTTTGGGTCCTACATTAATTAAAAACCCGCTTATTACCAAATGCATATATTTTTCTCTTAATTTTTAGATATTGATGAATGTGAGGAGTCTGGGCTGTGTGGTCGCAATGCAAGATGCGTGAATACTGAAGGAAGCTACAAGTGTTACTGCAATGATGGTTATAAATTAGAAAATGGAGAGCGTTCTTTTCATCCAGATGAGAACATAGTTTCATGCAAAGGTGAGAGTCTTTGGATGCTGTTTTCGCTAGCAGATAAAATCAGATCTTACATGATATAGTAGTAGCTGCTCCGACCTGTGCTTTTCAGTCTGCAGGGCAGAAGCCCTCTCTGTGGACTTTGCCTGCTGTATGATATTTTTCTTCTTGGGTTCAGTTTATTCCAATGATATCTGGATGGTAGAGTCGACACCGGATATGATTTCTACAGGCTCTCAACAGTTGTTCAGGTGTGTAGGGTCAGAGAAGCTTAATAATGCCACGAAGGCGATGTAGTTAGTTTCTGAAGGAAGGAAGTGCGGTATAATCCACTTGCTTATATAATCACACTGCATGAAGGGGAAGGGAAGAGAGGATAAATAGCTGGTAAGAGAGGTCAGATGAATGAAACAAGCCTAGGGGAGAGGAATAATAAAATAATAGTTTCATTATTTATTACATACTGTGCCACCTGAACAAATAAACTGTTCTGTTTATCTTGCCATAAAAAAAAAATCGGTTTGAAACCATTCCTCCTTTGCTTTCTGGTGTAGGTTTTCACAGATGCAAAGTGCTAGCAGTCTAAGCTGTAGCTGTCAGAGTATGTAATGAACCCAGGCATCCCAGGTGGAAGGAACTGCCTCAATTATATCCAGCTCTCATTTCTGAATTATTGCAAGAACTGTCAGCAAAGCTCACTGCCTGTAGTTCGTCCAGTGTTTCTGGAGTGTTCTGCTTCGTTTTGCCAGAATTGTTGATAACCCTGCTTATCTCACCGACTTCCCCCTCCATATGCTGTGGTAGTGTGTCTGTACTGACTGTGTCGCTTGTGGAGGGACAAGGGAGCCTTCGGGAGCCCCGACGCAGGCTGGTTCAGTGAGATGGAGGAATTGAGGGGGAGACTATTCCATTTTAGCCTATCCGCAGTGCTTCATCTTTCCCATGCACAGGGAAATAAAGSTGTGCATTGGGGCCTGAAATTTTCCTATGGTGTTGAAGGATCATTCAGCTGTTGCTGTAACGAGACTGGCACACACAGAGCACCATCATATTGCAGTATCTCCTCTTTGGTGTTGTGAATGGCTCCAGCTGTATGTTAGTAAAGATATAGCTCAATACCTCGACCACTGTGTTCCTCCAACTGTGGCCAGTACAACTCTTCAACTCTAATCTTCTACCCCTTTGTCGACCCCTCAGATTCATCAGGTTGGGTGTATTTTGTGATGTGACCATCCAGTTCAGCTCATCTTAAAGATCGTGTATTGTGATTTTTATACTGTGAGATTTTTTAACCCAATCTCTTTGCAGAAATTGGATGTGGTGCCCCTCCTGAAATGAAGCATGGCTACATTGTGGGGAACTACAGCTTGCTACCAGGAAGTGCGGTTCATTATGAGTGTAAAGAAGGGTTTTACAGCAACGAGGGGAAGTTCTCATATTGCACTGCAAATGAAACTTGGGAACCTGCCACTTTAAGCTGTAAAGGTGAAGAGAGTCTTGAATCTTTCTTAAATTCTTCATTAAGGGGGTTTATGCATGGGGAGGTGTGTTTGTGAAAAACAGTAGACTGTTTCCTCAATCTGAAGAATAATTTTTCAAGATCTGGCTATTTGCAAAAAAAGAAAAAAAGACGGGTTATAAGATTGTGCCACCTCTTCTTGTTAGTGTTACGACATTGTCGATGCTGGTGATTGCTTTTTCATATGATTTTTTTAATTTCTACAATCAAACAGTAGGTCAGGTTGGAGTTTCTGAGCACATCTCTCGTGCTTAATTGAAATAAAATACATCAAAACGCAAGAAACAGCCCAGGAATCTGAAATGACAAGCTTATTTCCCCTTTGTATTGCAGGTTTTTTTCCTGGATTTCAGTTAGGACTTCTCTTTTTGTAAAACCAGCAAGTCTGATTTTTTTTTTAATATTAGTAAAGGCACCTTTAAATAATTCTTTAAACTCTGAGAGTTTCCCTGATAAGTCTTTATCGCTAATTTAAGAATTTTTCCTGGCCAGGTGTAATGTCTTCTTTTTCGGGAAAAAAAAGTTTGTCTTTTGTCTTCCTTCCTGTGGCAATTTAGGAGTTTATTTTATATAGTCATGATGAAACTGGCCATTGAAGGTAGGTCAAACTTGTTAAGATGTGTGACCTAACATCAGGGTACTGTAAGTGGAGCAGATCCCCTTTTTTATTTAAATATAAGTATATGGATGTAACGTGTCTTCAAAGAGTATAGCTTCCCTTGAATATTAATAGAAGAATTGTCTTGAGATGAAAAGTCAGATAGTTTAATGGGAAGATGTGATGTATGTGAAGAGGTGTAGTTAAACTGTGGAATGTGAGTGTTGTGTCATGCTAACATGAAAGCCTTTTAGATGGTTGCTTACCTTAGAAAATGGGCATCATATCAAACTAATTGTTTTTTTGTGCTACTTGACTTCTTTGTTTTGTGCATTTGTAAATGACAACTTGGCACATTTATGAATAGAGCAACTATTACAATGCATTTTGAACACCACGTAGACTCTTGCTTTAACAGGAAGCTTTTGTGTTGTATGTGGTAACCTTTTCTATGGTTTTGCGTTTCTCTGGTCCTTGTTCACTTTTTAAAGTTTTGCTTCCTAAAGACAGCTTCTGCTCATCTGCCTCTCTCTGACTGTTGCTCACTGCAAATGGTATAGAACCAGCTTGCCACCTGTACTCGGGTTTGTAGAAGCATGAGGACCTTAAAGATTAAAAAAAAAAAAACTGGACTTTTTCTGTATACTAGCAGCTAGGCTGAGGAAGGAGTCATAGCATGCCATACTGAGAGAAAGGCAGAGAGAAGTCATTTTATTTGGAAGCAGCTCTGGAGTAGCTACAGCACTCTCAGTCTTGGTGGGGTATCGCAGAGGACATGAGGGAGTGTTGGATTACCACAGAAGAAGAGGGCTAGTTGATATCGATGAAAGAAATACTCATGGGAGTGCAGCCGTCATTACTTCTGCTGCTTGACTAACAAGTTTATCTTCCTCTTTCTTCCTCTCCCTAGGTGTGGATTGTGGGGTTCCACCTTCTGTTTTGAATGCATATCCAGCATCTCTAAGTGGGACCACATACGGAAGTGAGGTTACTTACAGTTGTGTTCATGGTTACTTTATTGCAAGCGGCAATCAGACTGCAGTCTGCAATGCCAAAGGACAGTGGGATGGTATTGATTTGGTGTGCAAAGGTAAATGAAACCTGCCTTCAGATTTATTTAGCATAGCTACTGCTTCAGCCACCATAATAAATAGCAGTCGTCAAATAGAGACATCGTCTTCGGGCATTCAGTTTATACGTTCTTCTGGCATATGAAGTTCAGTCACAAAACAAAAGCCATATATTAAAAAGGGGTTTTTCATCTATGTTGCTAATGACATTGCAATTAATCGTTAAAAGTTAACATTCTAAGGAAAAAATTCCAATGCATGTCAGGCATTGGGATTTCCATGAGATGAAAATTCAGCCTAAATTGCTGCCATTTTTCTAGCTCAATATCTACTCTGTGGTTGAAGCCACTACTCAGAAATTGAACCACTATTAGCAGTTAGCGTCCCCTTAAAATTCCCATATTTGGACAGTTTCCAGTTGCAAACTATGTTTGCTCAAGCATGCTGTTGTTATTTGACATGAGTCATAAATCCCTTTGGTTACTATGATTTGGAAGAACATAGCCTAACAAATTCCTTGATAAGAAGAAACACAAAGGTACATTTAAAAAAAAGTATTTTGCCCAACAAAATTTCTAGTGTATTGTTACTCCGAGCTCATATTATTAATTACTGTGACCTCAGGATAATCACAGTCTTTAGTCAGTTTTTACATTGGAACAACTTCACTTTTCCATTCACTGGATGATTAGTATCTTTTCACCTTGATCCAGCAGGATCGAGTCTTCTGTTCATTGCAATCAAATGTAGTGATTTTTTTGAATGTGCCATGTCTATGTTACAAGCACTCTCTACTTTTAGAATCTTCTTTAATATTCTTATTCTGGGTCACCAGTCTAAATAGAAGGTTCGCTATGTTGCACAGAAACATCCTTCTGCATATCTGCTTTTCAATCTGATTACAGGATGGCCATGGGCAGATAGCTGGAGTTAAGCAGCAGTAATTTTTGTATCTCATCACATACTGTCCTTCTATAAGTTAAGCATATTCTTTGCCTGTGCATTAGTTATTCTAAAGCTTGTTCTGATGATTTATAGTAGATACATACATTCATACACATTGGGATATGAAAAGGAAGGTACTCATGATGGTGGATGTATGGCTCATTGCAATACATATGTTTAACTTTTCCTTTAAAGGTTGTACAGATCATGATTTTATACACTTTGTTTTTTAAGTCTTGGTTTTCCTTTTTTTGAGTAGAATTTCAGAATCACTTAAGATGATTTGTTAAATGGTTTTAAAAGCACTTGTTTTCTGCATATAAGCTTTAGTGAAGGTAAGATTTTAATTCTTGCATTGTTTACTTATAGATGAAGTGATGCAGAATTTTTTATTGGGGTGTAATGTTCATTATGGATTTGAAAGGGAATTTTAACCCTAAATAATATTCTTCCATTGATTTGGTGTTCACTCTTTATTCTTTTTTGTTCTCTAATTTTATTATGAAATTCCCCTGAAAACAACTGAGCAAGTGAATTAATTTATAAGTGCATTATCCCAGCATTCTCATTATCTCCAAAGTGGTCTGAATAATCCATCAAATCTTCTCCCAGCAGTGTTCATTCTGCTTGTGTGTAGCAGCTTCTCCTTTTCTCAAAGCTTGAATTAAATCCAATGGCAAAGGAACGTAACCCTCTTGATGCTGTTCTTCCATGTCAGTCCTTGGACCATGTGTCATTTTTCATATCTATTGTTACTAATGATAGGCAAAATAAAGGAATAAATAGCATGTGGGGGATAAGAGAGTGTTGTGGGAAGATAGATCCGCTTGTAAAAATTTGCTTAGAGATCTTTGTTCTCCATTTCTAAACAGGACACTTTTATTTTATGGTTCATCTTGAAGGATAAATGCCCCACCTTGCTAGAAAGTCTCCAGTCACAAAATTCTGGGTTCTAAGTGGCAGGCCTGACTTCTAGAAGTCCCTAGGAAGTGGAAAAAAGTGAAGTTTTACTTGCTGGGACAGTTCATCTCTCTTCCTTAAATGCTTTGATATGCCTTGCCTGTTTTGATTTTCGTGTTTTATTATCCTGTTTTTTCTGTTTCAGAAGTAAACTGTGGCAAACCTTTGCTGATTCCACACACAGAAATGATCTGGCACAACTCTACCACTCTGTGGAGCAGAGTGTACTATCAGTGTAAAGAAGGATATTATTTTGATGGAGACAGGAATTTTTCAGAATGCACAATAAATCAGTTATGGGAAAGTATTACATACATATGCAAAGGTAAATATTACTGTAGGAAGTTGCTGTGGGGTATGCTATTTAAATAGTTTCTCATTCCTGTTCTGAAGGTAGGAACAGGAGGAAGGATGAAGGCAAGAAATCCCTTTCTAATTTATGATGTAGGGAATACAGTGGTACTTTTGGATGGAAAGGTCATGGAAGAGAATGTTAACCGTGCAGCAATTTCTAGTGGATGCCACGGATCTTTCTGTAGCTGTCTTGGTTTTTATTTCAAACAGAAAGGGACTAATGCAACTGGCGTTTCATTGCTGCACTGAGAACCTTCAGCTTTAAAAGACAGGGGAACATCACCAGATGAGCAGAAGGCATTTAATGATGCTGTCATGGGCCTAATACTGTAAAGTGCACTGCGATGAAAATACAGGCAACGGAATTCAAAACTCCTTTTTCTTTTTTTTATTATCTCATAATGCCCAAAGTAAAATTTGTTCATGGTTACCTTTCCAGCCTACATCTAGTTGTCTGAATTTCACTCCAGAAGGATTTTTCATAAAAGAATGAGTTCTGCGAAGGGACATCTGTAATAAAGGTGTTGTCATACTGTGGGCTTGGAGACAGGATGTACTGACGTTTTAATAATAGCAAAAAAATAGATGTTTTGAACTATGGCTGTTGTGCTCCTTAGTGTTCTTCTGTGTCCTTAGAAAGAGGTGTCACAAGATAGCTCTCTGACTGTCCATCTCTTGTTCTTAAATAGCAGTGCTGTCTTTTGCAGATGGTAATGTTCCTGTAGCTTTGTAACATCCACATGTTTTTCAAAAGGACTGGAAGTGTGTCTTTGACTGCTACCACTTCACAGACCAAGCCTTTACACAAAGAGTTGCCACTTGATGCCTCTCTTGCCTCCCTTGATATCTTGAGCAGTCATTGCAAATATAAAACGTGACATCAAATAAAATGAGCATGCAGAAAAGCAGTTCTCTCACTTTTTATAGTGCCCTAATAAAAATGGAACTGCTATTGTTGGAAGTCATAATTCATATTTCATTTAGGCAATTTGCATTGCTGTACTTTCTGAATTGGTTTTGCAGCCAGCATTGTGTAGAGTGGCTAAATTAATCAGGTGTATCAGTCTTTGCAATGCCAAGAGTTCTGTCTTGAGCACACTGAAGCTTCAAAGGTCCTGAACCTGCAGACTGCACTCACAGGATTACCATGGATTTCAGCAAAAGCTTTGCCGGAGGCAAAAATGTAGACTCCAGCTCTAGCTGTTGGGTTAGAGAGCCAAAAAAGTCAAGAGCTATGGTCAAGTATAATGGAAAAAAACTTAAAAAATAGCTTAACTGGTCCAGGCTCCTTTGAAAAAAAATAAATCACGTGTAGGAAATTAGTACAAAGGCCTTCAGCTTCTTAGTGTCTACATTTTTCACACTTATTAGAGATAACAGATGACTTTCAAATGAAGTGAAATTTCTGTTTCAGTAATGATGCCTTTCAGATGTATATGATCTTAAGGGTGTGTGTAATTAATCAGTAATTCCCATTAAAATGAGAGGGAATCATGTACCAGTCCAAAATAACTTATGATAGAAGTCGGAAAACCGTTTGTCTTTTCCTACTGCCTGAAGAACCTCATTAGAAGTAAGGAAGTTAAGAATTTCCCCTGAGCATGTTCCCTTTGGCAAATAATCACTTCATTTCTTAGGCAGTGATTGCTATGGAATGCCCTTTATTTACATTGTCTGTTGCATTGTCTGTTGGGGTATATAGTAAATGTGTATGTGTGTGTGTATATATATATAGGTACATTTAATAGTAGCTGGTTTAAATATTAAAAAATTGCTTAACAAAATGAATTTTACTGAGAGATGCTGATTGGATTAAGCCATCAGCAGTGAAGTCTGGCAATAGTCAGCTGGATTACAGCCTTCCTTTCCCAACGCTGTATTTGTATACATAAACTCAGTAGACTAAAGTGCAGAGAACATACCAGCAGTTAAATACCTGCTGTCCGGTGTGCTCAATGTGTGAGTGTGGACATGCTGTACAGCTTGTCCTGGAAGAACAACTTCTTCCCCTGCAGAGTAGGAATGCATGGCTTCATTTACTTTCATTGCAGAAGTGATGTGCTGTTATTCCAGGCGCACATTGTGTTGAGCTCTGRTGGGATTTTGTGGTAAATCTGGGAAGTTTTTTTCAGAATGAAAACAAGATCTCCTTGTGGRAATAATGTTTCCGTTTGTTTCAGGGAAGGGCTTTGGCTATAAAGCCTTATAGCATGCAGTGGTGGATTACAAGATAGTCTGAAACAAGGAGCTTGGTTTTCCCATTGTGAGTTTCAGAGGAGAAATTGTCAACCTGAGGTTTTTTTGGTAGTAATACTTACCTTGCCGAGAGAGGTTGTTCTGGGTGTGTGCTCAAAATGGGACATAAGATAACTTAAGACTTACAGTTGCATTTTTTGTTAAACTGAAAAGTATAAAATGAAASCTTTCCACTCATGTTTTTCTTTTTTTTAATTTATCATGGCTGTAAGAAGGCCAGAGAAGAGGTGATTTGTGCCTTGGCTATCTGTCTGAGGTGCTTGATCCTAAACCTGCGCTTGCAAATGGCACAGCGTGCAATGTATATCGTAAGCCATCACCAAGTCCATKAAGAGTATCATTTTGAGAAGGGCAGGGAGAGGAACCGGAGGGTGTCTGAAATGAAAATGTGTAAAATGAGTTGGTTTTGTCTTTCATTGAGCTTGGATACAAATGTTTTATAGTAAAAGGTCAGGAGGGGCTAATATAGATGCTGAAGTAGAATCTTTTCCCCTTGAAATAGGTGTAGATTATGTACGTGCATGCATGTACACACACACACACACAGATCTTAACTTTTGAGAACTTACTTCTTGGGCATGCAGGGAAAGTTAAGATGAATTATGGTGAATAGGGTGCTTACGGGGTTCCCTTGCTCTTAATACCATGTGCAGCTCTAAAAATTTTTTGGTACTTTTTCCAGTCGTCTTCACAGTTATGAAGGGGTCAGTTCATGCACAAAAGGGGTGGTGTCTGATGCAGTTTTCTATGTTAATTGGACAATTGTTAGGGACGTTTTGGAAGGAAATAGGCCCTTTTCCTACTGCAGCTCTCGTCATCCTGTTTGCAGAGTCCTCCCTTCTACTATTCATCAAGCTTTTTCCAATTTCCCAGTCCCAAGTTCTAGAGATAACCTTGTCATAGAGAGCTTTTTCACAGTGTCTGATCTACCCTTTTTGTAACAATTGGCTCTAGTCCAGCTATAASCACATAGGCTGGGTTGGCTGCTGCTCATTATTCTGATCCTAGAAAACTCCTTCACTAGAAAACTCCTTCTCTATGTCTGTTTTCTTTGGAGATTGTTAGTATTCAGTGTGTTTAGCATCTATTGGTGTGGGTAGCAACAATATGGTCTCTTAAGAAAGACAAACAGTTTGTCCAATTTCGTTATTTTTATCCAAGGAAAAGAAAATACAAGTCTGCATTAAAGAATAATGTCTCAGTATTTAAATAAGTCTCCAGTACCACTATTCACTGTATTACTAGAATTGCATTTACTAAAGTGTTTTTGATGTATTAAGTGAAATATTGTCCTTGCAAAAGAACCAACTGCTGCACATGGGTGGGAAACGTCCATGGRTATGTAAAAAGGCTGGAGGAGGGAGTGAATCTGACCTGCGTGGAAGGGTAATGCGCATTATTGGTAAAGCATTCCAAAACTCGGGCAGTGGGAAATAGCTGTTGTAGTCAAAAGGAAAAATGACCTCTCTGTCCCTTTAACGCTGAGTCTGACAGCAATCTTACTGGTCAGTTGTGAGAGCCTTCCAAAGTAGTGTTAGGCAGAAAGGGCTGTCAGCGGATTGTAGGCTTCGCGTGCGTGGTATATAGAGGAAAAGATGATCTGGTCCCAGCATATTGTGAACCTGAAACTCAAATAGGGAAAAAGTCATTCTTCACAGCAGTGCACATTCCATCTGATCCTGAGCTTGGAGCTTCTGTATCATAACCTTTTGTGTGCATGCTCTTTTTTAGGTTACCTCTTACCAAATGCAATGATGTGAACTGTCCATCTTTCACTAAAGATTAATTTTCTATTTCAGGATGCTTCATTTTTCTGTGTTGTGACTCCCCATCCACAAATAGAGTTTAGCTGCATGTCCTGACTTCTGGAGATTTTGTTGAGATAACCATGCGGAACTTGGGTATTATGGTAGTGAGAAGTACCTTCAAAGCATCAAGAGAATACGGTGTTAATTGGTTTTGAGCCATTTCCCAGAAAATGGGTATTGTATGCCAGCACTGAAAATCCTAACGGCTGAAGAGCATGGAGGATACTTGCTAAATACATGCTTGAGAGATTTGAAGGTTTAGATGGAAGAGCAGTTTGAGGAATCAGTCCAGAGAAGGCATAGAAGATTGTCCACACTGTGCACTTTAAAACATTGCAGATGCGGAAAAGAATACTTCCATAATGCAAAAAAAACCTTGAAAAAAATCAAGAGTGAAATCTGAATCCAGTCTGGAATGAACAGAGCAGGATCATCCTTCAGGTGTCATTTAACTGTACACCTATAGCAAAGATAATTTCCATGCAACTGAGAGGATCTAGACACTCTCTTTTTAATCTAGAGTTGTTTTCCCTTTGCTTTCACTTTCCCTTCTCCTATACTTTATCCCTATTCCCAGTGACTGATTTCCCCTCTAGCTAGAATTCTCTGGGATGTCAGTTTTTGCATCCTCACTTGTACAAGAAGAGATGATACAGAAAGGCAGCTGGAATGTTTCTGGTGGCAGCATCAGTAATTTCCACACAACAAAGAATGGATTAACTGTCACTCTCCTAATTTTTATTCCTAGACATGTGTGAATAATTCATGTCAACAGTTACGAGCTTAATAGAAAAGGTGTCACTCACATCTGTGGGCATTGATTCAAAATCCATGGTTCTGTAGGAATAAGAATCCCATCAAACAATTAGGTTAATTACAGTAATCAATTAAAAGGATCTGATTGGCCTGAGTTCTTGTAAAGGCCTAATTTGATATGTTAAATCCAGGCATCTGGTAATTTCTTTAATTGTCTGGAAAAACACAGATGGAGTCTGTGTTACAGGATGTGCTACGTAGATCGAAGTGATGCAACCCAAGGGACAATTAAACAAAAAAAAGTGTAGCTTTTTGCAGGGCTGTTTAGGCTTTTGTTTGTTTGTTTGAAACCAAATTAATATTTATTAATAAAAATAAATATTTTCCACCAGTTTGTGGTGGAAAATACCGGTCAGCAGTCTCAGGAACCTCTTTCAGCTGGGGAGTAGATATGTGCATTTCTAATCCCAGCCAATCTAATCCCATCTAGTCTGACACCCTTGATTGATACATCTTTCCTTTGTAAGTATGGTCACAATTGCATCTTACGTTTTTGTCAGTCTAGTTCAATACATGAATTACTCTGCTCCTGATTGTCTCCTGGTAACGTTTTTAGACCAAGGGAAATAGTAAATCATTAGCTATCTGTCTGCTCCTTCCTGCACGACTCTCTCTGCCTTCGGGTTTGCTGTTTCTTTGTGGATTTCCTGTGTGTAAAGTTTGGGGCCGAAGGTGAAAACCTGCTGAAATTTTGCAATCCTAGTTAAACTGGAAGCCAGTATGTTACTCAAAATGTGAAAAACTCATAAAAACTTACCAAGCTACCCTAAAAGGTATAAATACTCAGGATACATCTTTGTAAAATAAATTCCGTGTATACTTGCGAAAGCTACTGTGCAAGAGGAGTTTGCCTGTATGCTATGGAACAGGTGCCTTGAAGCAGTCTGAGCAGAAGTTCTCTTTGAAATGTTGTTTGCTCTCATTTCATTCTGTGTCTGAATGTATATATGGTGCATGTTAGTAGCAGGTGGCGTATGCAGCATCATTCACGGTTTTCACAGAATTGAACAGGCAAAACATACAAAGAAAGCTATTATTTGTATTTTTTCTTTCCCGTAAATTGCATGTATATGTGGGGATTGGTGGGAAGAGCTCTGTAAGTAAATTTGCATGTGTGGATGCTCTTCTAGCTACTTGCAGAAGATGAAATGTCAGATTGGAGCTGGTTCTGTCTGCTTTCTGGTAAATACCATTTTTTCATGCAAGTCCGAAAATACTTCACTGATAAGATGTATCTTGAGCTGAGGTCAGGGGTAGTCAAGTGCTCTTTCAGCTGAGGACTAGTGGCTTGTATATGTGGAAGAAGTCATGTGGTTTTAATGGCTGTTTAGACATAGAGTTGTCTGTGTGTTACGTTTTTTTTCTAAATCAGCAAATAATAACACTGAGTACTGGGACCTGAATTAGCAGAGGCTGATAAGCGAAGGATTAAGGTTGGTCCTCACAGCACAGGGTTAAGGCAAAAAAGCATGACAGTACAGGCATTTATGCACTGGCTGGAATTACTATGAAGATTTTCCCACACACTCAAACACAGAGAGAGGCCCTCCTTCCTAGCAGAGCATTTAAAAGTGGAGTAAAGAATACTGAGCTATCACTCCTTGTTTTCCTTCTTAGAACTAATTTCTTTGGCTTTCATAGTATGATTTCTCGGCCTCTGATGCTCACTGGCACTGATGAATCACTTTGTTGCTCGCTTTTTGCATTCTCCCATTTGTGCTCCGTTTACCAGCACCTGTCTTTCCTGGCTGCTAACAGCCAGGTGCTATTTGCATCTCTCTACCCTCTCCCAGATTTGCCTTTCAGCATTTGACTCGTCCAGGATCTTTTTCCACCCTTCTGCTCTGGTCTCCAGGCATTTGCATGTCATTTCTAGGACCCTTTCCCTTGGGATGGGAAGGAGATTGTGAGCGTAACCTGGAGGTCAGTGGAGCAGCAGTGGCATCCAGTGGCCTTCTCCATTAATCACAAGTTGAAATTTCTAGTGCTGAAGTATGGGGAAGTTGAGGGGCTTCACTTCTCCCATCTCATTTGTGACTCTGAGTGAAAGCTGTTGATCAAAATCAGATACGTTGAAGGCCTGGATGCCGCTGTCTGCTAAGATGTCACACTGAGGCCAGGCACGTATAGTGCATTTCACATTGGGAGTTCCCAAGCTCTGGCAGTCACTGGCACTGTTAGATTTCACAGGAGAACTAATCTGTCAGGAAACCTATTTCCCTCCAGGTGCGGGAATAGTTTTTACAGATACCTTTGGGCTGTTATTGGATACTGTGTTTATGCTACTGGGATTAATGTTAAACCAAGCACTTACTGTACATTTGGTTATCCAAACAAAGAGCATGTGATCAGTAAGAGTAAGGGAGGAAGAGCAGTCTCCTCAGAAAGCCCAGGACTTTGTTGTGGTGTTCACTCTCTGCATGTTTTCGTCCTCTTTCATTCCTACGCATTTAGAGTGGAAACTTTTGAGACAAAGTCTCCCAGTTGTACTATGGATGTATGGTAATTGCATGGTGGCCTTGTCCTTCTGAAAGTTCAGAAAACATGACAGAAAAAATGATGCAGTTACAGAAAAAATGCTACTAGTTTGGCCTTCTTCCTTCCAAGGAGGCCACTGTATAAGATTTCTTTCCTTGCCTGAATACCTGGCATAATCACTTTTTTGTTGTTTGCCGCTTTATTTTGCTTTATTTTGTTAATGAGTATTTTATAAACTCATGAATCAAGTGCCTGATTTTCTTGCTGAGCAGTCTTGGAGATTACTTTTTTTTTTTCTTTCTTGTTATGCATTTTAATTCAGATCTCATGGATATGCAAACATTTTCCTTCTGGCTGTGCTCTAATGAGTAATTTTTACCATCTGGTCTTTTAATAAAACTGTATCATCTTATTTAAAAAATACAACAACTAAACATACTCTTTTGCTCTGTGTTGATACAGAAGTCTTAATACTGCAGAGTTATTTCTAGACATTACTGTGAAACAGATAACAATAACAATAAGCAGCACTTAAATACAATTAATCACATAGCCAGTTGTAAAGAAATTTGTTGTAGAGGATGTGCAGATTAATCTTTTTTTCTTCTTCTGTTCTGTAGAAGAGGAAGCTTTCAGCAGCATTTCCATATTTAACAAGAGTTTGGAATGGGGGAATTAAAATTAGTTGGGAGATAAACTGGTCCAGTGAGTGAGGCATCTATTTGTTGAATATGTGGAGAGGGAGATAGCATTAGAAAACAGTTTTATGACAGTTTTAATAATGAAAAAAAAAGGAAAGGAAGAAAGTGCTGCAAAATACATAAAGGGTTACACTTCAGTTCTAAATAACTACCCACATTACAGCAATTTTAGAGATTATCGATGTGTTCATTTATTTCAGGACAGCTTCATGTCCATGTGCTACAAGGGGGCCCCTGTGAAATGGTAATTAAGTTAACATACGGAGGAAGAGTGCCCTGAGCTATGCTTGCTTTTGCAGCAGGACATTAGAGCAACTRTTGTGTGAATATTTCTGAAGTATCTACCACGGCTGTCCTATAAATCCCCTTCATTTTTTCAGCAGCTAGTAAGGGCTTTTCAGCTTAGAATCTATACGAGCTTGGATTTGTATGACTTTGGTCATGTAGTGAATGTAGTAAGAAAATATGGTAGTAGGACAAAGGAATGACTATTTGAAGGCTGGTGGAGGAAAGAAGAGGAGCAAATACGTTCACTGTCGATCTGAGTTGTGACCAGAAGGAGCTTTGTTCTTAACTCTGGGAGGGTACTTGATTATTTTGTCATGTGAAGCCAACTGCTCCATGTCTGATGACAGCAGTGAGAGAACTGCCTAAAAAGAGAATGGATGAGTTGATCTTCCTGGCCGTGCTTTTTCTCTGAGGCATAAGCCAACTCTTAGAAGTGTATAAATTGACACAGGTGTGTTGAGGGATGTATCTCTGGTTGCTACAGCTGTAATCTCTGCATGCTTAGTTCTTTGGGCCTCATTCTTTTAATTTAGTGTTTGTTCTGAGAAGTGTTTTACTGTGGCAGTGTTATTTAATTTTATTTATTATAAAACAAGGAGAAATGTTGACACCTTTTAAAAAGCAACCCAAACAAATAATGAACCAAAACATTCATTCAACTACGAAAAAGCTCTTTTCCAGTCTAATACAAAAGCTTTCTTAAAACGCTTTAATGCAGGTTGTTGTATTCAGAACAGCATTTTTTTCTAACTTTGTTGGCTCATAGGTAGCCTCTTTTTCTTACAGACAGCTCTTTTAAATCTGCATGACTTTTTTATTTGCAGTTTAATGAGACTTCTAATCCATGAGATCCAATGGTCTACAAAGTCTTCAAGTTGATCTGTGAATGGCTCATTCTTTAGAAGACAGACCTAACATTGTGTGTCAGGAGATCCAGATGCTGGCACTTAAGTTCAAGGAGAATATAGAACGGGTGGCAGAAGTAGTGGAATTGGGGCATTGTTTATTGCTCTTCATTTTTGGTGGTTTAATACTGTCATAAGCATGCTTTAATGAAAGACTTTGACCAGTAATACAGGAATACCTATCCATGGTACAAGTTTGATGTATTATGACTAGGAGGAACATCCGAAGCAGAGCAAAATGTCTTTTCTCATTGGCTCTTTTGCCTGAATTGGTCACCTGGTATGAAAGATTCTAGTCCTTAGTACAGTATATCCTGAAGATCCTTGTGTAAGAAACAATGCTTTTGTATATGTATGCTTTTATATATAGGAACATATCAGCGGTCTGATGGAGTTAATGAGCTGCTTCTTTTGCTGTCAGGAAACTGTAATGTAGTTTTAATGTCCTCTTCAAGATACGTAAAGTCATTAGAATTAAAATTGTTCTACATTAAAACACAACCCTAGCAAAGTATTTTGTTTTCATTAGTCGTGGCGGTTTATGTAATGCTGGCTGTGTGTTTAAGGACGTCACAGTCATTAGCTCAGAACATGCTTCTTCAGTTAGCCTTGTATTTTAATTTTAGGAGATGACACAATTAAGGGAAAACTTCCTACCTAACTTCTGTCTACCTTGTTTTATTTTTCCTATTTGAAAAAAAAAAAAACAGAGAAAAAGGAAGAAATCAACAATTGCTCTAAACATATTAAGATTTGCACGGGAAGTAATAACTTTTCATTCTGTGTTCATGTTTTTGCTCACAGAAGAGGAATTATTCAGTAATTTGTCCATATTCAATGAAACGTGTGTGAAGTGGCAAAGGAAAACTGGAAGACTGGGAGTGCAGGAAACTTACACAGTAAGTGGGCAGTATTTGAGATTGGGAGTAGCTTTGTCCTGGTTAATTCTGGTGAGTCAGCAGTGGAGATTTCTTTTGTGGGTTTTGTTTGTTAATTTGTCTTGCTCTTTCTAGTGGACTGCCTAGAAACTTAAAGGTGGCTGAGTTATGAAAGAAGCAAATCTCTGTCCTAAAGTTAGGTGAAAAAATCAAAAGCTGTTGGAGTCCTGTTCCAGTAAATCACCTAAACATCTGCTTGAAATGATAAGCATTTCAGTACAAGTTTATGTTTTAGTGCAATGCCGTTGTAGAGCTCAAGATCACGTTGACATAGAATACTGCAAAACTTGGGCTCTGTGATGCAAACATTTCAAGTAAACAGTGTATCACTTGCAGATACTGGATGTAGCTTGTTTTAGAAATGCAAAGTATATTGAAATACTGTGCCTTGCTCAAGAGATTCAGCTACCTTATATTTGAACATTTTAGAACTGTTTGTCATGGAAATTGAAAGCAACCTTGGTAACTGCTTTTTTTTTGTGATCTATAAACATAAGAATAAAAGTTAAGATATAAATTCTCAGAAACAAATAATTCCATCAGTGTTATCAAAAGCCAAAACAACACGGTAAGAACTCCCATGTTTTGAAAACTACAGCATCCCAAGAAACGTCATTTTTTTAAGCATGTACAGRTAGGGGAAAAAAGAAGGTGGATTATTTAGGATCTCTAGGGTGGGTAGGTTAATGTGGAAAATACGTTTCAAGATTGGGTGATAATTTTGGAAAACAACGTGTCTTTCTCCTCCTGTGTTATAAACCAATGTATTTTTAGCTTGAGTGCTTTTATTGAGCACTGCTGAGATGGAAAAAACAAGTTCCCAATTACCCTAACAGTTCAAAACCAGTGCTTTTCATGTACCCAGTGGTAACTGTCAATCTGTGGATCTCTGGTGTAATGTGCTCTGTGCACGTGCTTTTGCCTGAATTCAGCTGTTTGCAAGACACTTTAGAATAGTCAAAACTGAGATGATGTAAGCATAGCGTGCATGCAGTAAAGTTCAGAACACGGACTGGACTGCCTTGAGCTCAACTAGATGAAGTTTTGTCTGTCCCTTCATCTCACATAAGCAACAGGTTTCTTTTTCACTGCGCTGGGACGATCTTAGGGAAGCTTGTCTTTCACTGTTGTTTGGCRTTCAGTATTACTGCTGCTTCTTTAGGGCAAGGAGGAAAAACTAGAAAAAAGAAAAAAAAGTGGTGAGCAGATGTAGTTTCCATCTGTGTGCTGTAATCAAGAAAGAATATTTACTTACACCTTACTATTTGTGTTGGAGGTGTTCGTAGGGCCCACGTTATAGATTCCTTCTATTTGTTGTAGAAATATATGAAAAAATAGTCATAATTTTAACAACCAGAAGAAATTAAAGATCTAATTTATTATGTCATCTTGCTGCACCAAAACAGTTAGTCACAAGCCTGTTTTTTTGATTGAGCTGATATTCTAAAACAGATATAATCCTAGGTTCTCGAGGCTTAATTGAACTAGTATTCTGAATTTTGGAGAGCCACAACTAATTGCACCATCATTTTTGTTAATAGTTTCACATACTGGGCCAAAGATGGGATGAGAAGACGTTCTCAGAAGATGCAATATTTAACATCACTACAAGTGAAGATAATCCAAAGGTGTGTTTAGATCTCAACTCTGGCAGTAACTACGTGGTGAATATTACTACCATCTCTTCCACAAACATCACTGTCTCTGTTACAGTAGCGGTTCAAACAAAGGGTAGGTTGTGTTTTATATTCTCTGTGCTTATAGAAGAACTTACTGTGCTGCAGAGTTCACTGTTTTGAGTCTAGCAGACAGGATAACAGACTGTCTGCTAGACTATATCATTCTTTAAGCTGACTACATACACGTAGCCACCATCAGCATCCGCGTTTTCTGCAAGACATTTTTCTTTCTGCTCACTGTGGCCATTGAATCTATGAGCAAACAGAGCAGTGGCAGTAAGTGCCCTTCAGAAAGATTTGGCAAACTTTCTTCTTCAGGATTTGTCTTCTGGCTGAGGCAGGATTGGTGCGGTGGCATTCCTGGCTACTTGCCAGAATTTCAGTCCATGGTACAGTGCTTATTGCTTTCCATTCCTTGCCTTGAAAACTGATCTCTGCCCRTGAGAGAATTCCCTGTTGCTGAGCTGTGTGATACTAATCTAAGTGATGTGAGCATTATAGATAATGTTCCTATGTTTAGCAGTGATGAGCAGTGTTCTGGCAGTTTTTCAGTAATTGTAGGGAAGGCACGTTCTAACAGCAGGTTTCTGTAGTATTTTGGTCATGGAAACTTTAAGCTTGCCTTCTGACGTACTAATTCTGATGAGACAGACCCTGAGAAATATTTGCCTTTGGAATCCACAAAAATGCTTTTTCTCACGTGCTTTTTCCTGAAGGGCATCAACTGTGACAAAATTGTTCTATGGTAACTTTTATTTCCATCAGGAGGTATGAACCCCTAGATCCTTCTGTCATTATAACCTCCCTAGGTCTAGACAAATAAATCCTATCTTGATTTCCTGAATAGCGTGCTTGGGTTTTTCCAAAAGCCATTTTCTCTGGAAAATGTTCATGCTTTATTTACTGTGTTTGTTCATTCAAAAAGAAATGAGATTCTACCTCCTTCTCAGAAGAGGATTAAAATAAAAACCTTTTTTTTATTTTCAGCTGCTCGTATTCAATTAAGTTGAAGAAGGTGAAGTTTTTGTAATACGTTGTTCCCTATTTTTATTGTCTCTACAGTAAAGGAGGCTTTCAATAATGTATTAATTTTTAATGATACGTGCTTGAAGTGGCGGAGAAATGTCAGGGGAACTGATGTGGAAGACAGATACTCAGTAAGTTACAATCTGTATTTTCAGTCTAGAAAACAATTTATATCAATCACCTATGTGAAAAAAACTGTGATTTTTCAAACACTGCTAGCAGTGTTCCTCATTCTAATAATGTCTTTCATAAAAACCCAGGGAGCAAGCTTGCATAGCAACCTTCAAAAAAGAAAGAAACCACCATGCTCTTTTGTAGTCTCCTGTTTCTTGCTTGTTTTTTCCCCTGTTCTACTCTATTTTGCCTTCCCTATCTGTACTTTCGACTTTGTCATGTTCAGGCCTCCAGACAACTCTGTTCCAATTCCATGGAGTCAGTCCACTCTGCCTTGTGATATGCCTTCGATCTTCCCTGATCCCAGCGAGGCATATCTACATGAACTGTCTCTGCCAGGACTCTTGACCACCTGCTKCTGTCTCAAATTTCCATGTGCTAAGAGGTGCTCAGAGATTATCTAAAGGCATAGGATCTATTTAAAGGAAAATTAGCACATGCATAAAATACAGCAAGCATTTTAGAGGAGTGATCAGGAGAGGCCTTAAGTTAATAACTTCATGATCATTTGGGACATCAACAACAAAACAAACACACATCAAATAAACAAAAAAAAMCATGGGCCTGTAAATTTGCCTGGAAACGTAGCTGTCTGTAGGCAGATCCTGGAGGGTACTTGGCATTTTGACATAGGTCAAAATAACTTGATTTTGACTTGATCGTCAGGGTCAAACCAGGGAGGTGTTCTTGTGAGCTTGCTTCTCATCACTTTGCATCATGAGGGTATACTACAATGAAAGTGCACTATTACTGGAAGCCTATATGTTCGCAGGAAATCAAGACTTGGGGGAAATTACGGTACTAATAAAAAAGAGGGTAGACTAGGAGGAGGAGAAGTGAAAGAACCAGGACAATGTCAGGGCTGATCAAGAGGGACTCCAATTCCTGTCAAATTTTGGAACCATTTGAATTTGAATAACTTTCAGTGCCAACATTTTTGGTACTCAATATGCAGTGATGTGTTTTTCTGCTATTTCTTCTAATTCAGAGCATCATGACTGAATGCAAGTGATATATTAAAACACTGCAATTTCCATTCCGTGATTGTTTGGTTACAGTTTCATCTGCAAGGCCAGCGTTGGTATCAGAAGGAGTTCTTTCATGAAATGATCTTCAACCTTGCCACACACAAGGAGGCTCCAGAAGTTTGTTTCGATTTGCAGCCAGGCACCAATTACTCAGTTAATATTTCGATGGTAGCTTTGAATTTTTCACTGCTCGTTTCCATGACAACACAAATCACAGGTAGGTCCTGCCATTTATTTTACATATTTACAAAAGCACCTATTGGGTGCAAAAGGCACAAGTGAAACAGCATTGTTGAGCTCTGTGTTGTATGGTGCGTTGTCAAAGTGCTCTTTCCATGCTCAAAATTGTTCATTGTTGTTTGTTTTCACAGATTTCATAGGGTTTGACAGCCCTGCAGGAGAAGGGGGAGAGAAATAGGGGTGCAGTGTTTTGAAGAGTCATTTTGGCACAGCGAGGAAAAGATAGTTTGGTGGGTTAGACACAAGATTGGTATCTAGGGGAGCTGGGTTAAATTCCCTGCCCTATTAGTGGCTAAGTCACTTTTTCAGTACGAGTTTTCTCCACTGTGGAGATAATAGCACAACTGCACTTCGTATGGGTATTTGTGACAACAGATACCACTGAAGTCTGCAAAGATCCGAAGTACAGAGCGTCCTGCAAGTACCTCAGACAGATACCTTCATTTCTAATTGGTAGAGAACAAAACATAAAGGGCATTTGAGCAAATAAGGTTCTGTAAGGGGAGTCTTGGCTTCACTTTTTTGCAAGATATTTGTATGGCACTAAAATGCTGTGATAAAAAACATCTGTCATTTTTTATCTCATTTTCTGGTTAGAACAGTTTTGCACCATCCCTGTACTGTCCAGCTTTCTGTATTAGGTTATTACTGTTACATTGTGAAGTGCAGTGTTTGGTGCTGGTATCATTCTTCCCGTTGGGGCCATGAACTGGAATATGTAGGAAACATGAAAACTCTCTGGGTGTCTGTAACTCTGTTCAGCCACGAGATGGAACCAATTCTCTTCTGGCTGCTTATGAAGAGCTGGGGTTTTGGGGTGGTTTTGAAATTGATACTATTATAATATTTTTAATAGTAMATCTAAAGTTTTTAAGCTTCATGAAAGGCAAAACATCTCTGGTTTCCTAAAGCTACTGTTTAGAATATACAATGACCTGGATTTTTTTTTTAAATGAAACTACAGTAATTATTTGATAATTCATTTTCAGAAGTTTCCTAGCTGTCACTCAAAATTAGTGTCCATGTGTTCATGTAGTTCTGTAAAAACTAATAAGCTGTCTCAGAATTTGGTTGACTGAGGTAATTTTTGAATACATGCTCAGAGTAAAGGCGTAGCTCTTTGCACTCTGCAGCAGGTGCTGTGTGAAGTGGTATTTGTGCCTTGGCAGCTGGCATGTTTTCCTCTCTGCTGAGTTAGCGCTTAACAAATGCACATGCGTAGCCCCCGGAAGGGTCTTTGTGTAGAAGTTAGGTCATTTCCATTTTGAAGGAAGATCCTGCTACACAAGCCATTTTATAGCTGGTAGTTGCTTTTTTCAATGAGCAGTGAAAGGTAGGTGTTGCTCTGTCATTAGGAATCTTCATCCAAAGCTTGCCATGCAAACCCTGCATATTGTGCTTTTTTTAATGGAAGCCAAAAAATAAAAGTAGGTCTTTTGTGGCTGAAATTGAGTGAAAATTAAAAAGCCAACAGTGATCATGATGCAAAGCTCACGAAATAATGAGAATTTAAGTAAGATGTAAATTTGTTGCTATTTCAGCTTATCTGAGATGAAAAGGATACAGTTAATTCTTCTGGCAGTGTTCCTTTGACCTCTGTGCCTTATGTTTCGGAAATTGCATTATCTGTACAAGCAGCTTAATTGATATAAAAGCTATTCATAATTTTAGAATAGGTGTATAATTTGCTTCTTCATTTGTCCAGTTATTTTGTAATCATGTATGTTGTTAAACCAGACAGTTGTGTTTCCATGGTGGGTGGAATGATCTCAATTTATCTACCAGCTTAAGTCTGAAAAGTGTTTTTTGGCTCTGGTGGTTTTCTGGCTAAATGGTACTGTATAAATGCAAGATATACCTTAAGCACAGAGGCTCTAAGGAAGCTGAGACTTACAAAAAAGTTTTACTGTTAGTGTACTGGAGGTGGCCTCATTTGTTGTCTAAGGTTTCATATGGCATCCTCTAACAAATGCACGGTCAGTTGGTCTGTTTCCCCAGCTGGGGGCAAATCCAGATGTTGTATCTTCTTGACTTCCACACACTTCCCACATTTTCAGAGTTCGGGAAATCTTAAGTGGAGTTTCAACTACTGTGAACAGGTATGTCCCAGACAGTTGGATTAACACTGCCTAACAGACTTAATTTCCTGACAAGGATAGTCATCTGTGTAAATTCTTAAAGACTTTTGCAAAACAAAATAAGCACGTAAATGCTGGTGATAAGTTTGGGTCTCTTTTCGAAAAGAAAGATTTGTAAATGCATGTTAAGAAAGCTACTTCTGTATCTTGAATATCTGTATCTATATTTATATCTATGTATCTCCTGAATGAGGATATATTATATCCATGGTATTTCTAAAGAAAAAAGCAAGAACTTGGGACTTAGAAGCCTGCTTTTCTCCCTGGCAAGTAGCATCCTTTAAAAATAGTTCTGTGCTGAGCACAAAGTTGCTTTTGCCCATCATCTTGTGGATGGTAAATATAGTCTAGCAAATGCTTCATGGATCATTGAAATTCTGCTCCTTTTATACTTCCAGTAACAGGCATCTTGCACAGTCTTTTATGTCTTCTTAGCCTATTTTAGACAAGCTCTCAGCACCTGTCTACTTGAGATAGGAAATTGAGTCAATTATGAAAAATTATTAGGCAGTGATTATATTGTAGTTGTAAAAAGATGGTAGCAAGATTGTCTTTTAAGCAAGAAGGGGCTTCATGTCTGTTTCCAAGGAAGGAAGGGAATGTCTTATTGGTGTATTTTCTCATCCATTATTTCTGTTGGGATTATGCTTCTTACACGTGGCTCTGTTCCTTTTCCTTTTTGAAGATCATTTGTTAAGGCATGCTCAGACAAGGCATTCTTCTTAATTTCATTATCTGTTTTCATATATGAATTTAAGAAGACTGAATTTTGTAACCACTTTCAAGTGTTTGAGAATAATAAAGAGCTAATGCTTTTGCTTCTAATATCCTAAATAAGAGTAACTTCTTCAGTTGAGCCACATTAAAATACTATTCATATTTGAATCTGT
The DNA here is from genome assembly GCA_030449065.1 of Oceanodroma leucorhoa. Taxonomy (NCBI): domain Eukaryota; kingdom Metazoa; phylum Chordata; class Aves; order Procellariiformes; genus Oceanodroma; species Oceanodroma leucorhoa. The sequence continues at coordinate 1,745,515 of JASVER010000100.1, forward strand.
TTGCAAGCTTTGGTTTGGTATAGATTCTTTGCGACAAATGTGACAAAATTGTGGTCTTTGGGAAGTTCATGAATGCTTACTCATTTATGGTGTCTGGCTAGCTTTTTTTAGCTTAGAGCAAACCACTGTGACCGAGACATCGTACTTATATGACAGAAAATTTTCTGGACATTAGAAATAGATCTTTTGTGCCTGAATTACTGGATTACATTTCCTTCTTGTAAAATAATTCATATTAGATTCAGTGATGATTTCTCATTACTCTTCCTCCTCTCAATTTTTTTGCTTAGAATCAAGGTGTATTTTGAGTTTGTTCCATGCTTACTGTTCACACATACTGCCATTTCTTGTATATTTGTACACGCACTTTCCAGTGGATTTGGGTAGTTTTGACCTCGAGCCTGTGTACCTCAGACAGTTGTAGTAATTCCTATGTTTCTCAGCTGCTGTGTTTTTTTGTTTTAGTCCAGGATATATCTGCAGGCCACATACTCTTGTGTGTGTATCCTCACTCTCTTCATATGAACATATAAGTCAGAGAGTAGACTCACAAGCAGGGAGTCTAGAAAGTGACTTGAATTAGAAGAATGAGTTCCCTCACATACTAAGTGTAATCTTCTAGAGCCCTGCACTTTCGTCTTGGTATGTGAAAAATGTGCTACGTTACAGATCAGGTTGTGATGTCTAATTTGTTTGCCCACCTGTGGATGTACACACACACGTAAAAGATACATTATTGTTCTGCTCTATTGTATGATGGAAAAGGTTTACACCCTTTGTTTCATAAAGGGACTGCTTTAAGGTCTGGAAAAGGAGGGAAAAACCAAACCTACTTTCCAGTGAGGAAGTGAAAGAGTGTTGGAAATGTGGTGATCTGACAGCTCTTACTCTGACAGCACATCATGTACCTCCAGAGAGACAGTCCATTACAGTGTGTAGTTTCAGAGCACGAGTATTGCAAAGAAGGGAGTTTCTGATTTATGTAATGGGGAAAGGGGAGTGATTAAAACCTGAGCATGATTTATTTTTTTTATGTAGGGAGGAAATTAGCTGCCAATCCTGTAAACACTTCCATACATATGTTCATGCATGCACTTTGTATTTTTATGCAGAGACTATTCAAATGCATGATATTTAAGTTCATATGAACCCCACTTCGTTATTTTTCTGACCTCCTTCATAGCAAGAATTTTTTCATAAATATTTGTGAAGTCATGATCGTTCTGATCACCTCTATCATTCTCTTTACAAAGCACTTGGTAGAGGTGGCACAGTCGATGCTTTATAACCAGTGCTTTACATGCTGAACAAAATTCTTCGCTTTTTTAGTCTTTTCCATCTGTGTGAACTGAGGGTTCTTTGGTACTGCTTCAGGTAGTCCTTTACAAATTTATAGTGATGTATCTGCATCAGCCTTTATGTTGTCCTCAACTAGTTAGTGTAATTAGCATTAACTAAAATGAATGAAATGCAAAATGGAAAAAAACAATACTAGAATAGGCTACAGTGGGGAGGAAGGTAGATTGTAAGCTCTTTTCAGCTATGAATTTATACATGAAAAGGTCACACATACCCTCTGCTAGTATTTCCATTTTTAAGATACAATTTTTAAGGAAGATTTAAATGATCATTTTCCGTAGATGTGGTCTTGATTTATTCAACCACCTTCCTTCCATCCCTTCTTTAAGTAATGTCTTTCTCCAAGTTAAAAATCTCTTCTCACACTTTTGCTCTAAAGCAATAATTACACTGTAATATATACAGCAAACTTAATTACTCTTCAGACAATAATACAAATGGTAAAAAAACTTTTATGTGGATATCTGTACCTTTTTTTTTTTTTCTTTTTTTTACAGCAGTGTTTTTGACTTCCTTGTTTTAAAATTCAGTAAAAAACTTTTTGGACAAAAAGCCCTCAAATAACCATTAAAAAAATCCCTTGTTTGCAGGAAGTGAAGATCATGCAAATGTTGTTATTTCAGCAAAGGGTTTTTTTTAGTTAGAACTTGGCCTTAAGAGGAATTTTTGATTTGACTTCTCTGAACTTGGGAAGAGTTGCCATCAGGTTTTGGACTTGTGGCTCAATTCCATGACTATTTTTAAAGTTTTATCATTAGCACAAAATGATGAAGGTAGGCTGTAAAGAGGGCTATGCTGGCACACGCAAATGTTTTTTAATAAGGTACCAATCATTCAGTTTAACCGGTTTTGTGCATATCCACATATAAGGTAGTACAGAAGTGGATTTGTGAATTCATTTTTGACGTGTCTGTGTATAGGAAACTTACAACTTTTCTTGCCTGCATTATATATCCAAAGGTAAGTAGCACAGTGTTGTCGCAGAGTTACAGCTTCAGAGCTGTACAAGAGGTCAGACAGGAAAGTCATTGAATATTCCTGTTATCAGTACTGGAGAACGTCATAGAAGGGCCATGTTCCTTGTATTGTGGCAGTTTGCCTGTGAAGTCCTCGCACTGCAGCCGTAAATAATATTGGCAAAACCTAGGGCTTTAAAACAAGAAAACATTAAAACAGCTCATTTCCAGGATTAAAGAAAGAAATGTTGCTGTTCCGTCGTGAAATGCTTTCTTGATAACTGATGGTGAACTGCTTCCAACATGCTAGCTTTTTCTGAAGTGCAATTACAGTCTAACACCAAGCAGGCTTTTGCTGCAGCACATTCGCCTGTGCTGTTGCAAGGTAGACGCTTCCTGGCGTGCACTTTTTTCCTGCAGCCTGCCTTCATGTTCAGAGGGAGGCTCAGTGGATGGATTCTTATTGTAGAAAATGAGCCTGAATATGAAATGTCCAAGTGTTAGTAACATAGCACAGCTATGACAAGGAGGTGCTTAGAGTGGGACTATCTCTGGATTTACTTGCATTTCTTGCTATATTCTGCGTTTTCTGGTGCTACTACAGATACGTTAGTCTGTTCTGCTGGTGAAGAGTTAAAAAAAACCAAAAACCTTTAACTAAGGCAAGGTGCTAACAGCACCTGAACAGACTGGAGGGTCTTGCTTTCTTCTCACAGCCCACCTAGTGCAAGTCCTCCTCTCTCCATAGCATTCCCCCTTTCCCTCCACCTGTTCTAAGTCCTATTAAGTCCGTATTTTTTCCATGTGGATTTTTAAGTCTGGAAGTTATGATGACCTCACAGCAGACTTTTTTTTTTTTTTTTTTTTTTAAAATGTTAAGTTTCTGGAAAGGTGCTTCTTTTATGAAAAATTTGTAGTGGCCAAATACTGCATATGGAATAACTCCTTCAGAGTTTCCTTTCTGGTCATTGAAGCAGAAATTAAATCCATTCCTTTCATTTATTATTATCATTATTATTATTATTATTATTATTATTATTATTATTGCTACTTCACCTTGTTGCAAGTTGTTTGCTTTTCTTATTAAAATAGGCAGATTGTCTTTGGTGTTCTTGATGTTTGTAGTAATTAGTTTTTCTTACCAGCAACTAAAAATGGCAAAAGACTCCAAGCTTTAAAAGCACTGTGTGTTTTTTCAGATTTTGCTCTCTTTTGCCCACTTACTAGGGCTGTCAGTGCTGGATGGCTATTTATTTTCGTGTTTTGCATCTTTCATGTCAAATCATAGGAAATAAAAAAATGTAATTGTTATGAACTTAGTCAGCAGTCTTTTTGTCCCCTGTTCCCCCTTGCACTGCTTATCTGGAAAAAATATGCAAAACTGTTGCATGCAGTGCACATTCTGGCCAGCATTAAAGAAGAAATACCCAAGTTTTTCACTGAAATTGGAAAATTCTCAAGAGAAATTAATAATAATGTCTCCTGGTGGTATTGGATGCCAAAGGAAAGGAAGATAGGACAAATGTACCAGATGAATCTACCTTGACAGATACATTTTCCTGTCACTGTGCTGGCAATGTCTGTGCTGAGGAACCATTGAAGTTAAGGGACGGTTTGCAGTTCTTAAGTTCTGTTTGCTTAGGTTTGCAAGGTGCAAAAAACATAAAGGCTGACTGTCAAATATTATTTGTTCATTTATTTTGTTCAGATAGAAATCCTGTCTATACATTTTACAATATCTGCAGCTACAGAAGTATTGAAAAGACCCTGCAAAATAAAGCCGGTCATGGAACATGGTTCCTGTTCTTGCAGGCAACCGTGCAATACACTTCATTAACTCAGAAAACTATCTGAAAGGGTTTTCTGCCCTGCCTCTGCTAGAGGGAAGCCACTGTAGAGCATTAAGGCTTTACTAGATACAAATCTTATTCTCATTTGAATCCTAAACATTTGYAGCTGGTTTCTTCACTGGTAGTTCACCCATAGCCTGGTTTTGAAGAGGACCTGGCAAAGGGAACTACCAGAGCAGTAAATTTGGCTAGGTAAGCTTTCAGAAGGTTCACTTGAGGATGATTTTTGCCAAGCGCAAGGTAGGGTTTTTCTTGATAGTGGTGCTTGTATGGCCTGTTGTCTTTATTTTGGGCATACTGTGCTTAAGTTGTTCCTTTCCCATGTTTCATCTGTTTAAAGCAGAGGTCATGTAGGCTTTCAGATTTCTTTTTCAGAGGCTACAAAGACAAGTTTTTGGTTCCCTCACATGAGACAATTTCTCCTTTATTTGGATCTTCCTTGTAGTCATCCTCTGCACTGGTTTCACTTTTCTCTGTTGGACTGATTGGAACTTCAGAGACTGTGAAATGATCACACCTGGGCCTTCTGTACCTTTGGTGGTACTATTCTAGTGTTACAGAAATCTGTTTCTTATGCTTTTTAGAGCAGCCTTTTCCTTTTTTTTTCCTGTTAACCGTTTTGATGACTAACACTCATTGTGAGACGTACTAATATGCTCTTCCTACTAGTCAAAGGAACTTAGAATAGATAGCAAAAAATTCTTTTTAGTAGCTCCAAATGTATCACCTTGTACTTTATACTGGTGAATTTCATCCTATTTCTGCAAAACAACAGCTGTAAAGGTGATTCAGTTCTTGTGTAATGTCTCCATACTGCTGTTGTTTTACACCGTCTAACATTGCTTGAGCAGCAAAATTGATCTGTATGCACCTGCATTTTGCACTGTGATTGTTAACAAAATGCCAGACTTAGTACTTACATTGTTTAGTCTTGGAGAGACTCCTTTAATAACCTTCCTGTACCCCAGTACTTCTGCTTCCAACATGCTGTATTTTGCTAGCTCCCTATTTACCAGTTATTTACCCACTTTACAGTTTTTCTACCAAGCTTCATTTTCTCCTGCTGAACTAATGATTTTCTATGTTTCAACATATATGTGCAGCTATCCGTATTCCAGCTGTTTGAAAAATCCATGCATCTCAGCAAGATTTTGCGTGATGTGACTTAACTTTGGCAAATCTGCATTGGTTTTCTTTTGTTTGTCTCCGTGACATTGATTATTCTTTCAAAAAGTGCTCTGAGGCCTTGGTTTTCTGTATATAAACACTGCATTTGTTACTATATACCGCATCAGCAGCTTGATAAACCTGTTTTCAAACAGCCTAGCCATACCTGTAGATATCTGTGCTAGTTCTTTCGGATTTCTGGGTTAGATAGTATCCATGCTTCACACTCTGCCCCCTTGGTTGTGCACACTGAAGCTCTTTTCATTTTTGCTTCCAGGCTGATAGTGGTAATTTCCATTATCACAGCACCAGTCTGTCAGTGTGCAGCGGTCATGACTGCCATTGAAATTAGAGGCAGAAGTGTTTGTTCAGTTCTGGCCTTGATGCAAATTCCTCCTAAAACAAATTAGAGCTCTGTACCCATATTGAAATCCAATTTAAGGGGCTGGATATTGCTAGCTGATGGTGAGCAGTAACTAAGGAAGTTGCTTTCTTGAAAGTGCTTTTGGCGCTAATAGATTTTCCTTTATTCATACAATTTTATTTCTTGTGGTGGGCTGTGTGCCCGGAGTTTCATCTTTTTCTTCTCCTTGACCATTTCAGTTAGTCTAATAAATAATACTGCTTCTTCCAACAAATCTTTCCTGTCTCATTTCTCTGTAGTCTGCCATCATTTTTGGACATCTCTGTTTTTCCCAGCTAGCAGATATACTTCAGTACAGCGGTTTGAGTGGGGGCTGCCATGCCATCATTCTCGTATTTGCTCTGTGTTTTTCTTGACCAGACTATTTATGTTGCCTGMAGACTTTAGCCATCAGGGGTTTGGGGCTCAGTTAAAAGAGGAAGTTTCTGGGGAAAAAACAGCTAGGAACCCTCATGCTTGAAATATTTCTAAAACATCTCTGAAGCACTGGTATTTGTTTACTTTTTAGATCCCCCTTTCCCAGATGTAGAATTTGTTGCAGTAAAAGGTACTCTTGCACCCTTGCTCAGACTTCGGAAAGCAGAAGATCGAAATGGACCAATCAGGTTTGTCTCTGTGCACTCTTCACCCTTTCAAAAAACATTCTGCAGATTTATATTACTTATATATGGGAACTTTTTGTGGAGGTTAGATTATTTTTTTTAGCAATGGGAGAAAACTTAAGCTGTAACTCCCAGTTTCTCCTCCCTTAACAGAGTAATATTTGGCTTCAGACTCTTCCCTGCTTTCTGGAACAAAATTCTGGTTTTGATAATTCTTGAGTTTTCACTGTTGGTTTTGATGTTTTTTTTTCCTTTATCCACAGTGAAGTCACAGTAGATTTTTATTGATCGATCCAAGCATAGCGCTACCCATGTGATTTTTCTTTTCCAACAAACTCATGCAGCCAGTACGTTTTTTTTTTCCTAGGAGCCAGAGGAGATGGTGAACAATGTCTATATTGATGCATATTCTGAAGTAGTGTTTTCATATTAGTGTATTACTACTGAAATATATTTCTAGAGCAAAAGGATTTACACCTTACTAAGTGCTGTTGATGATAGAAGGAAAAGGTAATTCTAACTCAACATTACACTAAAGCAGAAAATATTTGAAAGCTAATAACATTTCAGGAAATGAGTAGTGTTAACAGCCCTAATAATTAGTCTTCCTATGGTTGGATACCATAGACTAAACTTTGTTTTGAGAGATCTGAAGACAGATTTGATTAATTTTTTACAAATGGTATCTGTCCTCTCCTTCTTTGAACAGAGGAAGTCTTGTTTCTGGGAAATTACAAATCGTTTTTAGAGGCCAATGATGTATTGTTTCATAGGTGAACTTATGTGTTAGATGAGAGAAGTAAGAGGTAGCCTGCAATAACTCAGTTTGATGCTCTTCTGAACATGAATAAACATGTAAAGTTAAGGTGCATGTGACGAGGAGAACCAGCTCTAAGCTGTGCATGGAGTGCTTTTGTTTCAAAATGCAATGGAACACACACACAGAGAAATACTTTAGTATAAGAAGCGTTTGTATTGGACATTGATAATAAAAAGCAGTTAAGAGGCTACAAATAGAAAAGACTGTGAATTAATGAATGTCTGATGCTTAGTACATTGAAGTGAGGGCTAATGTTTACTTTTTTTGTTTCACTCTAGTCTTTATCAAGTGATTGTGCTTCCTTTGGGTTTGCAAAGCACTTTTATTTGTGACTCCTTTACTGCTGCAACTTTCTTTAGTAACACCACTGACGTTAAAGGATATGTGGCAGCTGAATTTCGAGCGAAGGATGTTGCTGATAACATGTCAATTGCTCTTGGAGACAGACATTACTACGGGAAGTTTTATAATGCTCCTTTAAAGCTGGGAGAAGAGTATTGTGTTTTTTTGAGAATAATAAGTGAGTGGAATAAGGTAATGGATGTTTTAAAACCTTTTCTTTACACCTGTTGAATGAAATGTTGCTGGGGGAAAAAGAGGAAGATGTTAGCTTTGTGTTAAATTTTTTATGATGTTGCAAGGATCTGTTAGTTGACAGAATTAGATTAGATCTGAAGCTTTTTAAATAACTTCTGTAATTCCTTACAGATATTTATGTTATTGTAATGTTGGAGCAACTCTGTATGCCAAAAGGCAAACAATGGAAAAAACTAAAAATGAAGGGCAATCGCTGCCCTCAGTAATTGAGGGAGTAATTGGGCCAGARTTCAGTGAAAGAGATTAGTATGAGAATCTGAGAGTTACTCCTTAGCAATGAAAAATTCACCCATTTTAATTTTTATTTGACTGTTTTATAGCAAAATATTCCAGTTCTCCAAATGGCAAGGAAAAATATATTTTATCATGTGTGTTACCTTCCCCACAGCAAAGAATGTCAACTCCAGCTCACTTGGGAAAGCCTTGTGGAAAAAAGTATATTACTGGCATTAACTTTTTGTCATTTTAAAGGAAATATGTAATTTAATTAGAAACAAAAAGTTTCTAAAATGTACATCTCAGCTGTTCCGTGCTCCAGTGTCTTGCCTCCCATGATGTCATTATGCCACTAGTTTTCCAGTCATTATGTATGTCAGGAGTCAACAGCTTGTAATTTTTTCATAATATAAGTCTCAGCAGTAGGAATTTTTTCTCAGATGGGCCAGGTGATAGACTTTTCATGTGCATACAGTTCCTGAAACTCAAATGTAAAAACAGAACAAAGCAACCCCTGCTAGAGAAAAAAACACCTAAACAGTGCCTCACCCTGCCACTCAAAAAAATTACAATAGTTTTAGGGCTTTGTGTATACAGCACTAAGCAAGGAGGCATGCAAAAACTAATCTGTGAGTCACTTGTAAATAATTCTCTACAATTTTGGAAGCCTACACCCAAATCTCAGTAAGTTAAAACAGCTTCTATTAAGAAATGTAACTGCCTCAGTCCAAAGTGAGTGAAATAAAACAAGTACATGTAATAGCTGTTACTGGTATCTACTAATCTGTGCAGCATATGTTTTGTGTGGCATCTACTTTAAGAATAGCTTAAGAAGTTTTTGTAGCACAGATAAAGTGGTTTCTGATCCTGATACAAGTCTGTTGTTTGTCTGTAGTGGTTTAACCCAGCAGGCAGCCAAACACCACACAGCTGCTCGCTCACCCCCCCACAGTGGGACGGGGAGAGAATCGGGGAAAAAAGAAAAAATTTGCGGATTGAGATAAAAAGACAGTTTAATAGAACAGAAAAGGAAGGAATAATAATAATAACAATGATAATAATATAATAATGATACAATATACAAAGTGAGTGATGCACAATGCAATTGCTCACCACCCGCCGAGAAAATGGCCAAAACGATCGCCACTTCCTGGATCCCCCTCCCATTCGTATACTGGGCATGACGTCACATGGTATGGAATACCCCGTTGGCCAGCTGAACTGGCTGTCCTGGCTGTGCTCCTCCCAGTCTCTTGTGCTCCTGGCAGAGCATGGGAAGCTGAAAAGTCCTTGAGTAGTAGATTACGTAGCAACAACTAAAAACATCAGTGTGTTATCAACATTCTTCTTATACTAAATCCAAAACATAGCACTAGGAAGAAATTTAACTCTATCCTAGACGAAACCAGGACATTGTCATAAATTTTTAATTAATTGTGTAAGGGAATTTTAATTAATTTTAATTAATTGTGTAGGGAAATGACATTTGAAGGCATTCAGTTCATAAATAATGTTGTTAGCCCAAGGTATCCTGGAATTTGGACAGCGAATTGTATTTTTTAGAACAATTTACTCTGTGGAGCAGGATTGTTAATGTCATATACATGTATACAAAATTTACTCTGTGAGCAGGATTGTGTACAATTGTTAATGTATACAAGTTTAGCCTCTTTAAGTACTCCTAAATACATCCTTGAACTCAGTTTATGTATCCTTGGGTTTTATGCATTGGTTTCCCTAGCTCTTTCCCTTCAATATTTTCTGATACTGGGGAACATTTCCTATTGTTACTTGTGTTGAGGCTTTCTTGCACAGAACAGTGCAGGTTGTTTATGCATCTCTGCCAGCTGTTCGTTAAACTGCTTCTAAGTTACATTATTCTTTCTCTTTCGTATAGATTATTTCCCGATGTTTCATCTCTAGCATTGCCAGATGTATTTTCTAGGCCACTGATTTAATGGCATATTATTACTGTTATTTGTAGAAGTCACTCTTCTCTTCCTTCCAATTTGGATGCATCAGCTCCTTAATATACATTTTCCTGTATAGCTTTTGTAAATTGATGAAGTACACAAAGTTACATACAACATTTATAAGTCATTATTAGGATTGCAAATACCAAACAGCTTTGGTTCCCAGCTCTGCTTCTTTGAAATGGCACTTAGACCTGTGGCTTGAAAGTACTGGTTTATCTTCAATTCTCATGCCCTTGTATTTTGTGCAATTGTTGGTATTAAGTTAAAGAAAGTCAGAATTATAAATTGAGGGTTGTTGGGTTTTGAGAGTTTCTGAAAATCTGATTACTTGTAACTGAATTTGGATTCAAGAGTTAATATTTAAAAGTCTGCTTTTTAAAACATCTGCTCTTTAATTAGCCCTCAATTATTAATACATGTGAAATCAGCATTTCTGTACTGTATTTTACTCGTGAACAATGAACACAGATACATTAGAAATATATGTCGTAGACTCCTAACTAATGTTCTCATTATTGTACTTTTATGTTCTGACATCCTCCAGAGCCCCTTCTGGCTCCAGACCCCCTCATGCTGAGAACAGTACAATTTGTATTATACATGATGCAAAATCATGGCTTGGTTGTGACTTTTTATTGCCATTATTCCTCAATATACCTGACATATTTTCTTTGTGGTAAGGGTGGGAAAATCAGTTCAGATAAAGTTGTGTGGACACAGTTAAGACAAGGGAACGAAAATTTACTGTCGTTATCATGAAAACCTTACTTAAGTGGAACAAATTGTCCACCGCTGGAAGTGTCCTTCTCCATGAGGAATACTGCTAATTAAATAACTCAAACCCAGCTGGTACCTAATTTAATCTCCAGGGATTACTTTATGGATTCCATGCTGTGCAGAGAGCCAAGGGTCATAGTGAAAGGCAAGAACTAGAAAAAGGTGTTTGGAGTTTAAACTTATTTGAGATTAATTTCTTTAGCATAGCTTTTGTTCAGTGTCAGCATCAGCTTTTTTGGATCAAACAGTTTGTGCATGTAACAGAAGTAAGAGCAGGACTGTGAAAGGTGAAGATGACACGCAGTCTTTTCAGGGAAAAAGCTATRAGCTTTTTGGAAAATTGGAATGAAAATGACCTCTACTGTGAGAAATGTCTGTTAAAATTAGCCTAATAAAAAATCATCTGAGAAAAGTGTATGTGCATGGCAAGATGTTTTCTCTTTTCTCCAGAACTTTTTCAAGTGTGCAATTGTGGAAGGAGTTTCTGTCTCCAGTTTAGCTACCTGTGAATATCTGGGCTGAAATATGGACTTTGAGATCCATGGATACTCAAGTATTTGGAGTAGTTTCACTGATAACTTTATGGAAAGGTGCTAATTCATCAGAGGAAGGGATTTATAATTTGATGTAGTATGAAGTGCAGATCAGTGAATGCTGCTGAGATTCCTGGGAGCTCTGTAACTTCTCGCATAGGCAGGAGATGACTGATGTCCTGCAAACTAGAATATGTCACAGAGGCAGCTATTTCAACATGATGGCACTCACACCAGTGCCTCCAGAATCTGGCATTTGGTTGAGTTTTTAAATACACTCCTTGTTCTTTATTCTCCCTTTCCTAAGAGGATTTTCTTTGTGAGTGTTTTGTCTTTTTAAATAACCAGAAAATTCCTTATAAAAAATTAGTTTAAGAAATACTGAGATTCCACAATTCAGCATGCAGACACACAAAAGTAAGATTAAACATACAAATGTGCCTTTGTTCGTTTGTTCAAAATGTAACCTTCAGCTTCATAGAAACATACTGTTATCCAGAGCAACATAATACATTTTGCCAAAACATGAAAAATATATGTGTGTGTATACTGTGAAAGTCATTTAGCAGGAAAGTACGTATAGAAGCACTACAAAAATGACTCCACGGTAATTATACAATAGACAATAGAACTTAGAATAGAACTTCTTGTGTGTGTATGTGTGTGAAGTGCTGGGCTAAAAAAGCTCTACAGGGACCAAAGCTTTCTGTAAAAAAACCCAAACTTGTTAAGCAAGTCCACAAAAACAGACCCCTGGTAAACATCTATTCAACTTCTGTGAACTTTAGCTACTATAAGTATTCTATAAAAATTTTTAAAAATTACCAAGCGCGTTGTCATAACTGAAAAAAACCCTACATCTGGTATTTGAAAAACATGTCATTAAGTACCGTATTTTAACATATATATTCTACATGGGGATAGAGTTAATACAGCATATTCAGCCTTATCTTAGCATTTCATAAATTCTGAATTCTCATCCAAGCAGCTTCAAAGATCCTTCCATGCTACTTCTGTGCTAGGTTGTAGAAAGAAAGGAGAAGTGATGATCTAAAAGACTAGAACCAGCCTTTCATCAAAGCTCTATCTCTGATCTTATCTTTATAATCTTTTCAGAATAGCTAGAGGCTGCTACAGGGGAATAACAAACTCCATTCCCAATAGTAATAAAATAGAGTATGTTGTGGATGGCTGCTCTTGCAGAGGGTGTTAGTGATAATAAATTTCTCTCATGAGAAACAGTGATTTTTTATGTTTTCATTTTCAGGTGAGAACACAGTCCTGTGCTGTTTGGGCACAAATTAAAAGTAAGTCAATTTTTCCTTCAATGAGAAAGCAGAAGTTGCCTTGACTTTGCTTGGCAGCATAAACTAATAATTGCTGTGGCTGTTTCTTCATTTGCCATTAATGGTTGGTTGGCTTTGAGGATTGGAAAGGTTAGATGCAGAAAATTTCCCTTGCACTTCGGTATTCCATTCTAATGGATTCAGTAATCCATTCTAAAATGGATTCTCTGGTTTCTCCCTGGTTTTCAATATTACTTCTTCTGTGCATCACATCCAAATCTTTACAGCAATTTTTGTGCACAAAGAATTTGAAGCACAGAAGATGTGAAATTTTAGAAGCCTGTTTTAAGATAGTTCTATATTGGCTTAAAGATTTAAGAAAAAAAACTTTCTAGCTTTTAGAAGCCACATCATGTATTTTGGTATGTTCGGATGGTCCTTGGAGAATTAAATCCTTTTATGAACTTAAGAAAATAAGACGCCATGCAAAAATGAAGAATATGGCTAATTTTTGTACTTGTAAGTACAGTTTCTTAAAAGTATAATGGCATAACTTTTAAAGCCAGTGAATTTCTCAGCCTGGYTTTATCTTTGTTTTTCTTTTTGACTATAAAATGTTCCCAGTGAATGAGTTTACCTCAGAGGAGTTTGGAATCCACTAGAGATCGAGTTTTCCTCCTTTCCACCATGGTAGAAGGTACTCTCTTCACCCATTTCGTCATGTTTCAGCAAAAAGCAAACATTTGCCTCTCCTAACAAAGAAAGTGGCACCATTGGAATCCCCTACAAACTCTAAATTCTGGTTTTGAGTTGAAAGACTCACGAATTGGAGTTAGGAAATGCAGTGACACTGGAGAGTGATACAGTACTTTGGAACAATAATAAATCATGTAGTGCATGGAGTGCTTGAGGTGCTTCTCCTCAAGTTCACAGAACCCGTGTCTGACTATTGCTATTACTGATCTTCTGGTGACGGCTCTGTGTTTATTTCTAGGTTGCCTTTTGTTGTTTACTCTCGTGACCTAGCTCATTTACTGCCACACTTAGAATATAACTTAGGCAGTTTGTGGTTGTCAAGACTGGGCTAAGTTCAAGGATTCCCTAGGTTTGAGGACTGTAATGCTAGAGCTGTATGGCAAGAGCTGTAAAATACTCTGGAGAGACAGAAAACTGTCCTCTTCTGAATTTGTCATTTATCAGTTTATAGAGCATCGTCAGAGGCTGTCTTATGTGTAGGTGGATTCTCGTTTTGGGATGAAAAGAATGGGCATTGGAAGATGGGAGTAGGACAGGTCAGGCCTTTGCCTTTCTGTTGTAAATCCATTTGCCTTTATATTGAATAGACTTCTAGCCAAACGGTGTCCTTGGCCTTGGTACTTCTGCAGCTGGAGAGGCTGAAAGTATTTTTGGCTCACTGAATCCTTTGAGGAGTATTTCTTAATTCAACTTGTGTGGAAGGCAAACCTGTATTGTGTGATAAATAATTGCCATAAAAAGTGGTAGAATATTTTAAAAGCACTCTTCCTTCTGTCACAAATAAGTATAATGAATTTTGAGGGGTTTTCACCGAATATACTCTACAATGTATAGGGAAGACAGTTCTGTCATTTTTATGGAGGGCTGACATCTGCTCTAGAGAGCATAACTTGCTTATGGAAACATGTTACAGTGATACAAGGACAGGTGTAATTTTACCAAAACTGAACGTGCTTGTAGGTTGGACAGATTTTCCTTGTAGGGTCCCTGTCTGAAATTCTTTGTTTTGCCAGGCTCACAGTAGGTTTACAGGTGAGAGGTGCTACACAGATACAAGCCTTGCTTCACTGAGCAGTGTTAGGCAAAGATGGTGAACTGGTCAGGTTCTCCTTACGGCTCTGTATGATTTTTTTTTTTTGTGCTTCAGACCAATTGTTGGGGCTGTTTTGAGTGAATGCCCGGCCAGTTTTGTGCCTGTACATTCAGATGAGCCAAGAAAGAGTTCAATTTAAGTAACAGAAGTTGCTTTTCTGATGTTCAGGCACTTGGATTCTCATCGTGGACGTATACAGTAATTTCACTGAATAAGTGCCATTTTTGCAAGAATTTAAATTTTTGCTAAAACATTAAATACTCATGCTTGCAAGATTTAACAGCAAGTGGAGTTGTGGAATCTTGCAGGAATAAGATCCAGCATCCTAGATGTGTGTGGGAAATCCAGTAACAAATAGGTAACCTTTGACTAATGCTGAAAATGGGATAGAGGTGGCTGGAAAGGACTGAGTTTCTAATTTCTCAGGTTACCTTCACCAGTAGTTCTTAGTAATTCTAGTTTTGACAGCAAATCACTCTAAGCCGCCTGTTCTGCCCCTGGGTGGGTGCTGGTATTATGGGCTTGGGTAAGGCTGTCATTGCCAGGTTTATTTCTGTTCTGTCACTTGGAAAAAAAAATAAAAGATTGGGGAAGAGAAATCATTCCCAGATCATAAAAATTTTGAAGGAGATGCACTGAGCCATTTAATAAAGCACTAGGATTTTCTGGCACCAGATTGGCATATGATTTAGACTGAAATTGACAGTGGTGAGAGGGGAAAATGTTGACTTTGAGTATCTGAATTAAAAAAAAAAAAAAAAAAAAAAAAAAAGAGAAAGGCAGGAAACTGAGGGATGGAGAAGTATAATCACTTTTGAGAAATACACCATTTAATCTTACTTCGTCAACTCGATGGTAACTACTAAATAGTCAGCTCCATTACTACTTGACTGAGCAGTAAGTTCAACATCTGGGTTTTGTTACAGTACTTTAGCTTTGAGCAGACTCAGTTGGTCAGTCACCAGACTGAAGCTACACTGTTTGGTATTTGTTCGTTTGAATTGTTTGATATTTTCTTTCAGATTTATCACCCACTCTGCAATACATGACTGCCGTTGGATTAGGGTCAGTTGCTGCTGTCTGCCTTATACTGTTCCTGTCGTTCTCAGCGGCACGGTATGTATTGCTGTTAACTCCAGTTTTGTAGTCCTCCTGCACAAGGCTTACATGTTTTTCTTTTCAGATAGTTTTTCTTGCCAGCCTGCTTGGTTCAGGCCTCTTGGGTGGTTAGAAACTATTATCAAGAGTTCCTTTACTGGCCACTAACGTTACCCATTGCTTGAACTGATGCCCTCTATATCTTTGCAATTATTGGCGAAAATCTGAAAAGTATGGGGCTCATCTTAATAAAGGAAGGATTCAGACAGTGAGTAGCACCAGGAGTTTAGATCGAGGTGTTTCGATTTAATGGTAACTAAATAAATAAGGTTTATATGCTGAGCTACTCTAACACTGAAGTCATACCAACAGAAACATTGATGTACTTTCCTTATGTAAGGAGCCTATTTCTAGTCTTCCCAACTTCATTCAAAAGGCCAAAAAGGATTGTTTTTCAATAGCAGTTGATCTGTAGCTAAAGGCCACAATAAAAACATGCTAGAAATTTTTAAGAAATTTATTTCTTTCTGTTCCATGATCCTTCATGCAGGGACAGTAACTTTATAACTGTCTTCCTTTCAAAGGTAAAACAAATATGTGCCTTGAAGTAATTGTGAATATCTATGTATGTGTAAAATCTCTTGACTAAAAAAGACGTCTTTGCTGTTGTTTTAATGTGTTTATCTCTAAGAATAGTCTTCTGACTTATGTCCCTTAAAAGGTCAGGAGTCTCCAGCTATGAAGTATAGAACATTGATTGGTTAAGCTGCTTATCTGGCATTCAGAAATAGAAGGAGCTAGTCTTATACTCCAGCTAGGGCTGGAGAAAGTAGGATTATTTGGATTATTTGTAGTTGTCTAAATTTCAAATCAGTTCTTGCAATCAGAATTCCAAAATAAAGTTTCCGTGGTGTCTTTCTTTTCTTTAAGTAATTAAACARAGGGATCTCAGGGTTACCTTGGCAGTAGGATGCAGTGGTAAACTTGAGCTTGCAGTCTTGGTTGGTTTTGGTTTCTTGAAAAACATTGTCAGAGTCAGCTTTGACATTTGAGGCAGAAAGGGCTATAACTATAGTCTTGGTGTCTAAACTAGCACTCCTGGCAGAGGGCTTACTGCAGGAGGAAGGGCATCCCTGGGCTGTCATGGTGTGAAAGGCTCTTCAGTTATTTCAGTTTCTCTGGTGAAAATGTGACAGAGGGATATCAATACTTTTTAAAACTATGTCAAATCAATTAACATCACAGTGATAGGAGAGCTATTTAAGAATTTAGACAGTACTGGAAGAATCATGTATGAGTATGAACCAGTTGTGAATGAGTGTAGGGGGAAGATTCAGTCTTGAACTTCCATTTCAGTCTCCTTTTAAAAGGAGACTGAAGAGCAAAAAAAACCCAGGTGACATCCGTAGGGAGCTGAGTACATTGAGTACATTTGACAGGGGTCATGCTGTAATGTGGTGTAATGTTGGTGGCCAGGACTTGGTAATTCAACAAGTATCTTTTAGGCCCTTAACCCCATGTACAGAGAAATTCTTTAATCCATTCTCCTGTTTTAGAGAACATCAGACAGAATCCTTGGCATAAATTAAAGCTGCCCCATCCTAGTAGGAGGCAGAGAAGGGAAAATCCAGATATCATCTGTGGTAAGACCTGTCACAGTGCTCACAAGAAGTAGCTGTAATGTTCATAAATAAAAATACTCTTTTAGTTTTAAATAAGCATCAGTTTAACGCATTTCTGAGTAAGAATGTGATTTGAAAAAACATGTGAAGTCAGCCTTCTGCCCTGTCCAGTTGTAAAGCCATGGTCCTGATTTAGGCACTGTACTCCAAGAAAGATGTGGCCCATCAGGAGAAAGAGACAGAGGAACTCGACAAGAGAGACATGACATCTATCTGATTCAACTGAGTGTAGGGTAATCTACTAGCAGGTTGCTTAGCCTGGCAGTGAAGAGTCTGCCAAGAAGCATGATACGCAAATATACAAACAGCCATTACAGAAACACCAACTCCTTCCTGTCCATAGTGCCCACGGTACATGTGCCATCCATGGGCAGTATACCCATGTGCTTCTGAACGGTAGGAAAGGGAGGCATGGGAACAGATTGCTGTGAATGCTGTGGAACCATGGCTTCTGGGTGGTCTGCAAGAGCAGGTTGAACAAACATTTGTCAGGAATGACACAGCTACGGCTGATCTTGCCTGTGGTGTCAGGTGAATGGTCTTGGATTATTTCTTGGGGTCCCTGTAAGCTTCCCTGTTCTGCAGCTTCTGTCACAAAGAACCACTGTATTCAAGTGTTCACCAGCTTGCCACATGTCTGCTGCCTCAGGGATTATATTACCGCAGTGGCACAGATTGTGAATTCCCATTAGCATGGTTGCTGACAGCAGTTTTAACTGTTTCTTAGTGAGTAAAAGTCTGACACTGGGTTCACAAAGCGCACAGCCTGACTGCTGATGCCCTTAGATATTATTCATTTTTTTCATTTAAAAAATGCATTAGCCCATAGTTGTTATTATTAAGGTTCCTTGTCATACATTCACCTTGCTTCATTCCTCCTAATCTTTTGCTTCCTTTTATATGTGATGCCCATTCAGATGCATAAGGACAGTGCCAAAACTTCAGCTTACTGAAGATGTGCATTGGGCATGAGTGTTGTCGATGCCAAGGTTAACATAGGTCAGGTAGTCATCAGACCTGATGGGAATGCTTCCTACCCATCTTGCGCTGGCTGTAATGTTCAGAATTTATACCAGCACCTTAGGTCTTCAAAAAACTTTAGAAACTCTGTCATTTATCCCATCAATATGAGTGATGCAGCTTCTCCGTCAGGTCCATGCTTGACTCTTGAATGGTTTTTAAGTTTTTTTTTTTAACTGGAATTTTTTCTCTTTCTCCAGCTCTTATCTCCACAGCACAGTGCACTCCCCGGCTGCTGCTTTAGCCTGTGAGGCTGTACATTTATCTGCTACAATGGACATGGCACAAACAGGGATTACATCATCATTCCTAGAGACTGAAAATGTCTCTCTTCTCTGATGTGTTATCCCCTGAAGTCAGCATAAAGAAAACGCACTCTTCTTACCAAAGCCAGCATCTGTCGGGTATGGACGTATCTGCATGGCACACATGTACTATAGCATGGGCAGCTGAAATGTGTTTGTTACTGGAAGTGAGATGTTTATTGTCTCCCCTTGTTTCCAAATGGTGTGATATGTAAAGGAGAACCTTCCCTCACAAACAGGTTTGCGTCAGAGAAATTAGCGTGCGTCCTGTGTGTTGGCCACAGGCTTTTAGCTATTCCAGCCACATGAATGCCTGATAATGAGTGTCTGTATTGTACTTTGTTACATGAATAATTCCCTGATCCAGCTGAGACTGTCTGAAGATCAACTGCTACTTTAGATACCTTGGAGAAAATACAGATCAACCCTTATATCAGATAAAGTGCCTATTTTATTTCCAGGTGTAAAGGTAGAAGACTTTCATCAGTCACTTAAGGGTAATAATACTTCAATAACAAATACAGAGTTGTTAGCCATGAAATTGTCACATTTAAGTAGTGTCAGCAACAGATGTGTTCCAGAGGTATTGCAATCATTGCTCATAGCAATTAGCAATAATTGCAAATAATATACTGATCTATAAAACTGCAGTTTGCCAAAAAGCTGAGTAGCTTTATGGCATGTGAAGCTAATTTAAATAAGGAGCTACCTGTGTTAAGTGCAGTTTTGTTAATCTCTGTTCTATAATTACAGCTGAGTAAAGCCATTAAATCATTGTCTGGTTAATGAGCTGGTGTGTAACATCTGGTTAGAGTCACTCAATAAAGTACAGTAAACCAATTTCCTATGGCATACTCCCAGTTAATATTTTTTCCTTCTATAAGAAAGAATTAAGTGCCTTTGATTACTTCTATTCCTGTTCAGAAGTTGCTTTGAGATGTATTAGCAAAATCATTCTGTTAACTAGTGAAATAAAGAAGCAAGAGTTTTGGTTTTTACTCAGTTTTGTTGTTTTTTCCAAGTTATATTTTGTGTTTTACCACYTTGAATATATGATACCCATTTTTGGAATTCTAAATGTTTATGATTCCTCCTGGCTTTATAATTTTAGACATTCTATCTCTCTAGGTTGTGTAATTCCTTTTCTGGTGTTTAAAAAGGCTATTTTAAAGTGTAACAGCAGACTTCATAGTTGGTAGCAGAGAGGAATTACAATCAAAGTTACATGAAAGAGCTTTTAACTGCTGCATCTAACTGGGGGTGCTGTTTTCAGATCTGGGCAGATATAATTTCTGTTATCCAGCATTTCCACTGCTTACTACATCTGCCCTTCAAGTTAATAAGTTTTCAGTAGTTAGTAGCTGAGTAAGAACACCTTTGTCTACATTAGCGATGAAGAATTGGTAACGTTTTCTTTTGCTGATTGAGAAAGAACAACTTAAGTGTTCATACTGGGCTACTGTTACTTAATTTTTCAGTTTCTCTTGTGGAATTCATTCTCACACATTCTGCTCGTAATTCCGTTTCTCAATGGAATAGGTTGTCAAGGTTTGGCGTAGTGGTACAAACTGCACCACTTCATTCTGGTTCATTCTCCTGCTTCTCTGGTCCTGTGAGAGAGTTCATGAGCAGCTGTTTCTGAATAAGGGAGAGCTGGAGAGGCAGGAAGCGATTTAAAGAGACAGGCATGCCATCTTCTGTGAAAGAAAACTTCTTTCACCTTTTACTAAGACCAGCAGTGTTCCAGTACGTTATGCAGGAACATAAAGTCCATCTTGTCAGTCGGTATAGTTGGAAAGTTGGAGGTCTTCATGTAACCTTCAACAAGTAATTTCTTTTCTGTGTGCCTCTTGTTTACATGGCTTGTCCTTTCATAATGTAAAGTCTTCAAAGCAAGGTTTCTTCTTACCAAACATCCACAGTTCTGCTGGGGCTTACATAATGTATTTAATGACTCATTTGGACATCTCTGCACAGCAGAGCGGTGCAGCATATTAATACCCAGGAATGAACCGATAAGGGAGAAGTGACGAGGCAGGACTCCCTGCCATCTTAAGTTCTCCAAAACAGCTACAGTCCTGCAAGTTTCCCTCTTTCCCTCTGCCTCCTTTGTCACTCTTGGCAGACCTACCTCTGCCTGAGAGCCTGTCTTCATCTGTCGTGTACTTATCTTTCTTCCATCTACATCTGTTTCAGTTTAATGAGGGAAGCAGAGAGAAATAGTTTAGCCTTGCCCTCTTCAGATAATGGTGCAAATGTTAACAGTTCACTTGTTAGAGCCTCTCTCTTTCAGAAACATTGCTTTATTGCTCCTAAGCTTTCCAATTATAATTTTTTAATTATTTCTATGGGAAAGTAAAAAGCTTTAAACAGTAGGAAATTAAGAAGTGTCTAGAATAGAAGAAGGTTCTTGAAAGTTCTACTCAGAACAACTATTACAGGACTGGACAAAAAGAACATAATGAAATTATAGTGGTTGTACTTACTTTTGTGTGTTACAGAAGCAAGCTTGTACAGTGAAGTTACCTGGTTTAACAGTACTGCTAATGAAGGCCAGTTCTCTGATGTTTCATTAGAAGGAAATAGGCCATTAAGCTAGAAAGGGTTTCACTGCAAATACGAACTTTCAGACTTCTGAACAGATAGCTGATTTACAAAAATGCTTCTTAGGAGAAAATAGTCGTAGCAGGTGCCACTTTGAGTGGGGCTTTGGAGTTAGAAGTGTGTGTCTGTAGGGGTACTTTTGTTACTCAGATTTGTAATCCTTATACTCAGTTCGTGGAATGATCTAGCGGCTCTGTATTTTATACGTAGCATCCTGCCAAACTAATTGCAACATAATCACACCCTCATGGTTCGAGAAATTCTAGAGACATTTCTAATGTTCCTTCACTGCTGTTCCTTCAGTTAACACTGAAATTCTCCTTTTTCTTCCAATGTTCTTTTGCTCCGTTTCCTCGAATATGTGTTCCAAACCCAGGCCAAGTAAGGTAAAGCCAACTGAAGCTGCTCTGCTTTTACTGCTGATCTGTACCCATTCATGGTGCTATATTGAGATGTGCTATATTGAGAAACTGGTTTAGATACATACCAATGTCTGCATTATCTCCAAAGTGTTTCCATCTGCAGAGGAAACAGGAAATTGTTAGCCCTCGATAAACAATTCTGTGTAAGCTTAAGTTAAACCATTTTTTATCTTTTATTCTGTAATAGTGAGACAACATGCAGGTTACTGTAAAAAAACAGCATTTATGCATGTAATTGTGATGGTGTGTCAAATGAAAAGCCTTTTATTGGAAAATACACTTTCTACATGTCAGTAGAAATGGGTCCTTTAAATCTTTTGGTGAGATTTCTTTGTTCTGSACATGATAGAGACAGCCAGAAGCCATCCGGGCTTGTTTGTTTGTTTCGGTATTTGTAGTCTCAACCAATTGTACGTACAGGGCTAAATATGTGGGCCAGTATGCTCCTTGTTTCTACATGCAGTCTTGGATTTAACTGTTCGCAGTCACCATTCCTGTTTCCCGGGTCTTGCACTATTTTGCAGGACCGTTTCATATTCAGCAGAATTCAGCCAGAGTCCAGCATGAACTGGCAGATCCATGATCTCTAGCTTGGATGGAAGTATTTCTGTTCCTAGTGACAGCACTGCTAGGAAGTTCTAAAAGTCGCTGAAAAATCTAACTAGATGTTGCATTGCTTTCAAGGACAGAGCTGGTGCCTTTGGATGACACTTTGAGGAGACTGTGAAATTAGTTCGTGATCTCACTGCTGAGCTCTGGTGGAAAGGAACAAGAGTCAGTGTTGCAAAAGCACCTCCACAACTGCAGTTCCTGGCAGCAGGGAAAATGACTCTGTGGACAGCACAGACACTTGTTCCTTTTGGCTCTGACAGCGGTGAGGTCTGAGGAGGCAGAGAGCGATGACAGTATTTGTGGTATAGCTATTACGGAGCTATTTCCATTTTGAGGTTAACAAAAATGGCACCTTTACGGTCACAAAAAAAGGGGGACTTGGTCTGAAGTTCTGTTTTTCCTCCTCCCCCCCCCTTCCCCAAATGTTTGTATGTATTTTTTCCAGAAATACTGCTTTTGTTCCTGCAGTTTCACAGCTGAATAAAGAAGAGTGACCTTTTATTGGTGTTTTCCCACCTTGAGGAAGCACAATAGATGTATTTCAGTTGCGGTTCATGTTTTGTGTTCCCTGGTGTCCTTGTTGGGTCACCACGTTGTGAAAAACTGAATACGTTATATATGTATAATATATATGTGTGTGTGTATATATATAGTTTGCTCTGTTTCTTCCATTTCACTTAAGAAGTAATTGAAGATATAGTCAGAATTTCACAGCAAGGCTGGAGAAGTTCAGTTTCTGCCCCCAGGAGAATAAAAAATATTAATAGACTGGGTAGAACAGAGAAAGGATTATAGAAATAAAGTCCGTTCTTATTAGGAGATAATTTCCAAAGGCATGATTTTCCTGAGCAGCTTTTAGCCCAGCATGTTTTAGCTTGACTTTGATGACAGTTCATATAAAAGGCTCTCCTGCAGCCATCCTGTGAGAAGTGAAAAGAGGGCAAAATGGATTGTAGTAGTCTAGTGAAGATTTTTCAAGCTAATGGACAGAAGTCAGCTGTGCCAATACGTCGGATAAAGCCTAACACAACAATAACGTAGGGTGGTATAACCTAGTTCTCAGCTTTCCCTTTTAGCTGTGTAAAATGACCTACTTTGTTTGGCTCTTGGCTAATGAAGGTGGTAGGAAGTTCCATTTTGTATTGCATTCCTCTGAATTCTGACCCATTCTAGGTATTTTACTTCCATGTGTACAATTGTCCAGTCCTTTCCTATAACCTGGAATATTCATTCAGGCACACAAAAATAGAGCCAGGTGAATGTGGAATGCTAAATGAGTAGCAATTGTAAATATCTGCTGAGAGGCAGGAAATAGTGCTTCAATAGCAGTTCTGCATTTTTGCAGTATAACAGTCTCTTACTGGCAAAGGAATAAAATCATTATTATGTGATTATGCAGCATATTTCAGAATGGTGATTTGAGTGGCTAAATGGTGGTTTTGTGGCTAAAGGGAATCTGGCTCTTTCCAGTTCTGTTAAATACTACCTTACTCCCTTTATTCTTCATGGCTTTAATCTGCCAGATGCTCATTTTTATTACAACAAGACAGGCTCAAAATTGGGCATACCTCCAGATACTCTGATGAATTCAACTTTCTGCCCCAGATTTTCATGGAATTCCATTGAAATTATAGAATTATCCAGGTTCTCACCTGTGCCACTTAACACTGTTCTTTCTAAATTTAGTGCAATGATAGATATTTTTGCATTAGTTTAGAATCTGCTCTTATGATTCAACTCAAGACAGTAAGAGGAGACCAGAGAGACAAATATATTGTGCTTTTTTGCGGGGGGTTTGAAAGCAGTAGCTGTAAGAATATTTCCTAGTATGGCCACAGCAGTATCCAAAGACTCTCCAGCGTACTATTATTTATCCACTGTTTGTCTACACAGGAGGTCAGTGTGAAGCAAGGTAGATGGGAATTTCCAGCTGCACATTGCCTTTGTGGCGATTCCCCCTTCTTGTTCGAAGATGCAATTTCATTGTATTTTTTTTTTCCTTCTTAAAAGATTTTTCTATTGGTCAGTCCAACAGCATTTGAGATTAAATAGGATTGTTTGAGTTCATTTAGGATCCTGTTGATCTGTTCTGCTTTCTGCGGGGACTGCTGGGAGTTGTTTTTTCATCACACATCCTGATAATTACCGCAGCAGGACTCATTCATATTCTTCAAACAGACCAGACTATTTGAACACATTTTCATATATTGGCTTTGGGCATTTTGCAATGAAAAGCCATGCCGTCTTTGACAAGGTATAACAAGTATTTCTTATCCGGTAATATGACTTAATCCAAGCACCAGTTCTGGCTTTTCCCAGGTTCACTCTCCAAAACAAAAGGCAGAGTTTGTGCATTGAAAAGCGATTGCATTTAGAGTGACAAAGTCAGGCTTAAATGACAATGATTTTGTAATCACAGGAGTGATGAACCCAGAATACTTGGTAGAGTATTAACAAGCAAGAATTCTACCTTAATATGAGAAGTGATCCAATTTAATTCCATATAGATGTCACTCGGTTTTGCATTTATCCATAAACATGTCCCAGCAAATGATAGTAAATCAGTAGGGTTGTGAAATACTTTTGCCTCCAGGCGTTTTATCTGGTACCTGGAATTTCTCTTCCCAGATATCTTCCTTGTAAGTCTGCCTTGGGTATTGAGTAATCGCTTCCTGTGTTTAGTCATATCCTAAAATGCTCTTTCTGTATGGGTAAAGTCTCTGCAGCCAGGATATGCTTCTCCATGGGAATAATGGCCTGGTGAAAATGGTTTGAAGTGCTTTGGTAGGTGCTTTTTTTTTCTTGTTTTTTTTTTTAAGATTTCCAGTCCCTTTTGAAAATCTTAGCTCTGCAGTCTCTAAGAACCTGGAGCACTTACCCTGAACTTCACTTCTGTATCTCTTTCCATTGTTAAGGTATGCTTTACTGTGAGTGGCACGTAGGTTTAGAATCATAGATTATCTCAAGTTGGAAGGGACCCATAAGGATCATCAAGTCCAACTCCCTGCTCCTTGCAGGACTACCTAAAACTAAACCATATGACTTAAGATTGTCGTCCAGACGCTCCTTGAACTCTGACAGGCTTGGTGCTGTGACCACTGCCCTGTTCCAGTGACCGATCACCCTCTCAGTGAAGAACCTTTTCCTAATCTCCAATCCGAACTTCTCCTGATGCAGCTTCATTCCATTTCCTTGTGTCCTATCGCTGGTCACCAGAGAGAGGAGACCAGCACCTTCCCCTCCGCTGCCCCACACTGCCCTCGTTTGTATGCTTGGCATCGATTTGTCCAAGTTCATTTGTGTTAGTTGAAGGTTCCTTCTGCATTACTTACTGTAAGTAACTGTTTCACAGTTTTACTGTTTTCTAAAGAAACAAGCCTGTTACAAACTCTTTCCATTTCCCTATAACAAGTCTTTGCTGGTAGGCACATTCAAGAGCAACAGGAATCACAAAATCGTCATGTTGTGAGTTTGGTGAAAGCAGGCAGTTGAGAAGGGCTGGTATCCAGCCCCTCTTCTTGTCAGGCACCAGAGAATGCACTGCACAAGTAAACGATGTTACAAATGCTCTGTCYGTGCTTTAGGAAACATGCAATACAGAAGAATCCATTGTACAGTCAATTGTCTCAGTCTCTTGCATGCAAACAGCAATGAAAATCTTTTACTGCTTAGTATTTGATTAGTCTCCTGTGCCTGCTACCAGCTGAGCTCATTTAACAGCAGTGCTCAAGTTCTGTTAGAAATTCAGGTCAATCACAAGATACAGATCCAAGGAAAACCAGGCTTGGTTGAGCCCAGAGTTCACAAATCTGCTTGTTATCTAAACTCTTTCAGCATGCCTGGAGACAGATTTAAACTGTTACAGAGCAATGTTTTTTTTCAGTACTCATTTGCAGTCTGTTAATTCTTAAAATCTGTTACGAGCATCGGAAAATCAGTGGAGCTGAAGGCGGCTGTCATAGAGAATCATGGAAGTGTTTTTCACTAGAAAAGAGCAGTGACATTCTCTGAACCCATCTCTCTGAATTGAAGAAAAAAAAAATCAATGCAAGCGCAAGCTGTGCTTAAGCAAGTCTTATCCAATAACTGCTGGTCCAGAATGATGACATGTAAGCAGAAGAAGGAGATTACAGGCAGACTCAGGCTTCCTCAAGGAACATGTTTTTCCGGTGTTCTGGGAAAGATGGGTGCAGCACAAACAATATCCAGGGAACATGGAGTGCATAGAAGAAAGTTTACAAGCCAAATCTTGGTGTTGATATGAATAGAGGAAGCAGGTTTATGCAGGTATGCTGTAATGAACTGAGTAGTGTAGAAGATTTTAAATGTTAAGCAAGATAATGATCAGACTCATTCAGTTAACAAAAGCCTTTGAGTCTCGGACTTTTACAGTGGGCTTTTAAAGGTGGCCTCTGAAACCATTCTATTCACGCCACATTCATGCTCTTACACATCTATGTTCTTTCCAGGAACTGTGCTGAGTCTGCGGGTATCTAGGTCTCTAAGGCTCTGTATTAGAGGCTGCTGATTACATGTCCTTATGTGTGTTAGCTGCAATTTATTATTGTTTTTGCAGCTTATAGTTTATATGCTAATTCCGCTGTTGCCTGGCTCTAGCAAGAACTTGCTGCTTTTTAATGAGAAATGAGTAATCTAGGAGAAGTCTCCACTTCAGTCTTAGCCTTTCTCACAGCTGTAGAAATCTGGCTACTGGCTTCTGGGAAATCACAGGCTACAGATACAAGTCTTGAAACTGCAGAAGCAGCAGGTTTCTTTCCAGCCACCCCCGAATGCAAATCACTATAATCAGTCCTTGTTTTTCCAAGTAAACAAGCAGCTTTCAAAACCAATACAAATCTTTCTCATCCTGCCTTTGACATCCCTAAGCAAACATACTATTCTTTGTTACCTTTTTATCTTGTATTCATTTTCTCCTACATTATAAGTTACATTTATTTCCCTTTGTCTTTTCCCAGTGGAGTCAACATCCTGTGGGAGCATATGATTGCATTTTTTTCCTCTTTGTAGGGAGGGGGGAGTGGTGGCTCTTTTCCTTTGGAAAAAAATTCATCAGTTAAACCCTTAGAAAATACATTGTATTTAGAGGTCTTCCAGCCTGAGGTAGAAATGAGGATTTCAAAGGTGCTTGCTGTGACATTTGCTCTATTGCACTGAAATCCTCTCAGATTTCAAACAGAGGCAGAAAAGGTGCATGAATACACTTCAAATTTGGAACTTTCTGTCCAGCAGCAGGAAAACCAGAGAGAGAGAAGAAAGTGCCTGTTAACCTAATATAATTTCAATCCTTATCTTGCAATCTGACACTAACAAAACCTTGCTGATTCTTCACGATAAATGATTGATCTAAGAAAAAATTCTARGGAGAGTTCATACTTAAAAATTACAGTGAAGAGGCAAACTGTCCCAAACTGCTTGGGAACACCATCCCAAACGGAATTGCCTCTTTTGCTGTTGGAATTTTGCAAAGGAATTGCTTCCCCTGCTGCCAGTTACTGGATCTGCCTTTATCATGGTTCCCTGCAGGCTCTTAGGATGCTTGCCATCGCATTTAAGAAAGTATTTTTTGGAATCACAGGATCAGCTGCTTATYTAGCCTTTGCATTTCTCTATGGCACTCTTAACAGACTGTGACTCAAGACCAGTACTCATGGCTRTTAATCTTTCTAGCATGTTTGGCAGAAAGAGTTATCAGATACTTGCTTTTGAGATAATCCTCACCAATAGATTTTTAATCAAGGGATCAGCAAATGAAATGTGGAGCAAATGACAGAACCACTCTGTTCACTCCGATTTCAGGCTGCCAAAGGCTGCCTTGCAGACACCAACTTTCGTATGTGTCAGTAGGGAAGCATTACCACAGTTAGAATTAGAGACCCAACTAAATAAAGAGGAAGTGGCCTGACACCCATTAAAGGAGTTCTTTTG
Organism: Oceanodroma leucorhoa; assembly: GCA_030449065.1. NCBI lineage: Eukaryota > Metazoa > Chordata > Aves > Procellariiformes > Oceanodroma > Oceanodroma leucorhoa. The sequence goes on from JASVER010000100.1 coordinate 1,773,616, forward strand.
TGTAATTGTTGAGCTTTTTAAGAAAAACAGTGTTCAASTCAAGACTGAGCATTTCTGTCCAAATAGGCCTCCTCCTGAGAGAAGATTGACGGTCTGCTGTTATTTTGAAGCTGCAGTTTCTAAAAGTGACGTGGCTCAGGGAGAGTCTTTGTCTCCTAACTTCTTTAGATTTCTTTTCAAAAGTCTGTACCCTTCCCTCCTCGCTTCCCTTGAAAAGAATCAGAGAATTTGATTAAGAGGGAAAAGAATAAGGTAGACAAGGTCTTAAGGTGTTGCTGAAGTGAATTAGGGTTTGCACCAAGGCAGCGCTGGTAAATTTTGCTTGGAAGGTAAGTCTGGGTCATGTACCTTTAGCAAAAGGACAGCCCTAGTGTTTTTGATGTGGGAGTTGGATACGTGTCTGTGGTCAGGGTTTGCACATTTGCTTATGCTACTCTGCACGATTAAGGCAGCGGCACCCGTTTGAATCATTTATGGATTCATCCACTTGAAAAATACTGATAAAAAACGTATCTTGTGAGAGGTTTTTAAAAATAAAAAACATTATTAAATCACCCAAATTTGCTTTTAAAAAAAAGAAACTTAGATGGTACGGACAAACTGCATTTTTAGGCATTGCTGGATTCATTCCTTTATTTGTTTTTAAACTGCTGCTTCTCCTTTACACTGGGGAAAAATCTTGTCAGTACCCCATGCTCTTTCTTCTCTTTGTACAACAAAACTTTTACAATGTTTCCTCTGCTGGTTAGCTGGGTTTAATTAGCTTAGAGTGCATCTCACTGGGATGAAGAACCTTGTCTCTGGTTCTGAATATAGATAATCATCTTACTCCCACACCTGTCAATCTGTTCCTGCCTTCATTACCTGTTCTTTATACCACATCTTTTTCCTGAAAAACTCAAAACACTCTACCAGAAGAAAGCATGAGGAGCAGAGAAGTTAGGGGTTGTACTGGCTGCTGCAGAGTTAATTGGTAAAAACATAAAACTAGAACCGTTGTAGTTTGACTGGCAGTTTCGTATCGTAAGTGCTGATTTAGACAATGCTGTCCCTTTCTCTTGATAGCTATCTTTCATGGCTTAGAAGGTGGTTCTGCTGCACGTACTTGTCTGTGAGCAAGACCTGTTTTTCAGTAGCGTGATACAGATTGATTTTACACTACTTTGGTGAATGAGAAGGTTACATAAGGTGCTTGCTAATGTAGGGGTATTTCACATGGATTTTTAGCCACCTTTGTTCTCGTGATTAGAGCGATACATTTTGGGAGTAGGTGGAAAATAACAGTATTCTATGCTGTAGGAATTCATGCATTATTTATTTTTTAACTGTTTGGTGAAAATGATCTTTGTGAATGTTACACTGAAGGGTGTTATATCTATGAAAAAAATATTAAAATATTGTGTGCTCTGTAGCTGTGTGCCTGATACTGGTTATGGGCAAGAGGAAGAGGTCATAGGCCTCTACTAGATCTGTTAGCTTACTCACATAAAGAAACTCTAAGTAGAGCAACCTGTCTGCATTCTGTAAATGTGGTGTCAACAGCAGGCAGTGTTACCTGTGCAGTTCCCCTCAGCCTTGATGTGGTCTTTGCAGTCTCTGTTGCTTTAAATTGGATACCAGCTAGGCCCACAGTACCCTGGTTTCCACAACTCCGAAAGGGCAGTGGGAGGCAGAAAAGGACAGTACTTGCTGTGGGACTTCAGTGTCTGCTAGTGTGCGGTAGAAGCTAACAGATGCAGAGACTAGAAATACCAGAAGCATCTACTAGCAGGGCCTTAGACTTCGCGCATATGGTGGTGATCTGAATACTGTGGCTACTGCATGACAAATGTCTGAAAATCCTTTGGGCCCAGGGAGGAGTGAGGGCAATAAATGCAGCCAAATTTAGTGAAACTTCAGTTTTTCCTTTCTCCTGCTTTATGAGGAACACCTCATTGACAACTGCAGAACAGTGCTGAGCTGTGGCTGAACATCATCTTTTTGGTCCACAGCAAAGTCACTGGTGGAAAATACAGACATTTTCTAGCGGAAAGCACAATTATCACTGAGGGAAACTTTGGAGAGAGGCCGGGGAAAAGAAACTCTGTCACAAGAACATGAGTAAGGAGGGGAATGACTTGCACAAGAGGTAAAGGAGAAGAAAGCAGGCAGAATTTGGGAAGAGATGAATGCACCACTTCTGCTTTTTGTGCTGTTTTTTGCAATATCCATCTTTGTTGCAGTCCATCATAGCCAGCCATTTTTAGTTGTCAATTTGAGGGGGTAGCCAGGCAGGTCAGTTGCAAGTCAACAGCATGTGAGTAGCGATTGCAACATCATGGTCACTCTGGGTGTGCTGGTGCAGGAGTGGGAGAAATTGTACTTCCCCAGCAAAATGTTTACCTACAGAGAAAAAAAGGTGCAGTGGGAGGAAAGGGGACAGCTGAAGCAACCTTTGGGTTAGAGGTCAGATGATAGTATCCCCTGAATACATTGGGATTTTTTTTCCCCTTCCAGAAATATGGAAAGTTTGCCCCTGACTTAAATTTTGCAAAGCTCAGGGGAAAGCAGGCACCAGTAGACACCTTTCTAGCTTGGTTGTTTGGGCATCCATCAAAAGTCAGATCTTCTCTTAGTCCCATTGAGAGCAGAGCTTCAACTTGAATCTCTTCCCTTGCAGAAGTCCCTGAATACCGTAATCCTAGACACTTTCGTAGTAACTGTATAGAGTGCATCCCCATCCACCCAGCAAATCATGTTCCAATGCTTTCCATGCTAAGGTCCCTGTAATCCCTTTAAGGAAGCAAGGCTTTCTGCTACTTTTGTTTTTCTTTTTCCTCTTTTTTTTTTTTAACAAGTAGTGTGTTTGTACCATTTTTATACCCAAGCACACAAGCAGTGCTTGTGCTCTAGCAGTCTGCAGGTATAAACGCAGCCATGATCTGAACTGGGGCAGGAACTGCACACCAGCTGCACGGTCGAGTCTGTGCTACGTAGCACGGGAAGACCGTCTGCAGCCTCTGACGCGCATGGGACCAATGTCGTCTTGTGCTGCTGTGTGGAACTCCACCATCCCTCATCCATTTTGTGTCTGGCACTGTAGCTCTGCCCCCCCCCCCCTTCACAACTCACATTTTTTAGTAAAAGAGAGTTCTAAAGCATTGTAAGTTGAAATAAAGTATCTCCTCCTTTTTTTTTTTTTTTTTTTTTTTTTTGAGAGATGCCAGTGAACCGAAAAAACGGCTCCTGCTTTGGCACTACTGACCTGTAGTGGCCTTGCTCCCACCATGTAGGGTCTCCCTGAGATTGTGACTTTGATTTATCCAAGTGCTGACATAAGTGAGAAATGTAGATGATTAAAATCTGATAAAGCTGGGTTTCACAGCCTCATGTTATTTTTCCCAGTTTTTAAATTGTTGTTGGTAGTTACATAGCCAAAGGCTTTTACTGGCTTCGGAATTTTTTGTCAAGCACAATGATAATTTTGCAACAGAAATACTCCTTTTCCTATGGAGGAACACAGTTTTACAGAAAGGTTGCTAAAATAATGAAATAAACAGACATTTTGTCAGATACAAACTTTATGAAAGTGCAGTGATTTAAAACCACCTTTTTTCACAGTGTTCCCAATGTAAGGGAACAACTGGAGAGAGGAAGGTATCCCTTTAGAACCTCATAGTACCCCTTCCACCTCTGTGCTCGCCTGAGCTTTAATCTTCAGATCCAAAGGCAAGCCCTCAGCCTGAGCTGCTCTATTGGGCTTTTTATCCGCGAGATACTCTCCAAGGCATTTAGGTGCTACCAGTTCTTCTGGGGAGTAGGCAAATGCCCATAAACATCTGACTGGGTACCTGCACCCTTACCAATTAGGATTCTGGAGTATGGAGATGTCTGGAGCTGTTCTGGATTAACAGGAGAGGCCAGGGCAATAGCTGCTCTTGCTTACTGTGAGCTATGGATGTGATAAAGGTGGTTCTGATGACCAGGAGCACAGTGGGTTCAGTGGGCCTCTGCTGGAGCCACACAGGGCTGTGGAGAAGTCCCCTAGCCCACCACCAGTAAAGGTGAACATGACAGTAATTGGAGAGGCACTTCTGGACTGGAGTGACACTCCAGTAACGCTCTCCTGAGGAAGTGGAGCTGGTGAAAAGCTGGACCAAGCCAACCAAGAGTGCAGGTTTCACCAGCATCGAACTGTGATGCAGGGAAGTGCTTGAGGAGTATTTATTTAATGGGTGTTTGTGCTGGCAGATGAGTAATCCTTCATAGCCACAGGCATTGAGAGAATGGGTGTTTGCCAGTCTCTGTGAGTTGCATGTATAAATATACATTTGTATATATATTGATGCTTCATTTCCTTGCTTCTGTTAAAAGGTCTTCCTGTCACATAAAGGGGCTTTTGACTGCATAAAATTACTTTCAACCCCTAAAGTCATCTAAATTGTAGCAAAAGAAGGAGCACTTTGGCTTTCTAACGCCTCCATTGGTGTTTTTACCAGTTCATCACATCACCACACCCCTAAGAACACAGCTGCGCTGCCAAAAGCCTGTTGAGAGGGCTGGATGCATACCTGCGCCCCGGCCGAGGTGCAGTTTAGCTGGGAGAGCTCCAGGTTCCAGTACGCCTCCAGGTCATTGCCAAATGAACTGATCTGATGTCCTTTCATGCAGATTTCTCAGGGAGGTGGGAGATATGCTTCATGTTTTTGTTCTGCCCCTCTGTCAAGGGGAAACTTTGTATCTTGCCAGAAAATCCCTGAAGGTGCCCCCTGCAAATTCAAAGCCTGTGTCTTGTTTTAAACACGAGATCTTTCCACTCCAGTTTGCCACGGCACAGCTTTTCTTTGATGACCTCTGGACCACTTTGCCGTCTTTGTTTTTCTTGAAGTGCTGAAAGTCACAATAGTATCTACAAATGAGAAAGTTTTACAGGAACTGAAAACAATAGTAACTGGTACAGCTACTGCACCCAAGCCAGAAAATTAAAGGCCTAGAAAGTTCTGGCATTACAAATGAAGAATGACTTATTACTTACTCTCCAGCAGGAAAGGGTCAAGCAAACAAAGAACAGCCCAAAGTGTGTGAGCCAAAGCACATCCATAAAAAGAGCAATTCCCTTTCACTCCAATGGGATGATGCCCAAACCACAGAAATGTTTGCTTAGGGGCGATTTTTTTTAAATTATTTTCTTGATTATTAGCCTTCCAGTGTCCCTTTAATATACATACATTTACAGGGAGAAGGGATGAATGGTGGATACGGTTGCAGACCTGTGTCCTGCACTAGCTTGGCATATAATGTATTTATACAGCTTCTGTTGCCATGTGTTTGACTGCACAGCACCTGTAGTTTATTTTTCATTGCAACACCTCTATATGATGTGGAACTGCACTTAATAATGCTCTCTTACTAGAGGGAGGATGGTAGAGTGAATAGAGGGAGCTTAGTTGCTGAGATACTTTTAGCCATTGTCTTACAAGTAACCTCTAAACAAGGTGAAGAGGACAGGTATTGTTAAAGCACATAGTAGGAAGAGTCCTATGCCAGCAGAGGAGTCACTATAGAAATGTTCCGTAAGTCTTCAGCTTTCACCTCCTTAGGGTAAGTGTTATACCCACACTGTCTCCGTTCCCCCTCTGTACAATATGGGTGATTATGACTGTTCTTCCACTGAGACCCTGGCAGGGTTAAGGCTTTCCCGTATATGTAGTTTTTTCACAGAGTCAATACTAGCTTGGGAACATTAACATTATCTTTATTGTTTCAGTGCTGCAGGTCTGGCAACAATACAAGCAGGCTGATGAGCCCACTGGCTGCAGTGGATGAACTCTGAATTAGGAAGCAGGCTTGAGGTAGAGTACGTGGTACAAAACTCTGTCAAAAGCAGCACTGCAGACCCTCTGGGTTAGGATACGCAGGCTTATCACATAGGCATGTGCTTTGCCATCTAGAAACACAGATAATTGAATTTTCTGCATCCAGCAAAGAGAACGTTTTTTAGGAAAACCCTATTAGTAGCCACAAGCTATATTGTGCAGATGTTAAAACTCTGAAGCATTTCTTCTAAGACAGACACTTGCCCAGACCCTATGGCCAGAAATTGTATTTTTCCCTTGAGAGGTGCTGCCCCAGTGAAAGCTCAGGTCCAAAAAATGCATCCCAGCAGACTCACAGGAGAGTCTTGCATTTTCTTCACATGAAGGCCAGTGGAGCCTAATCACCCCCGTCAGCCTTGCTGCAAAGTAGCTCTGCTGGAAGAGGGTTGGTTCTTCCACAGGACCCTTATGTCTTGTACCTGGTCTCTCTGCCCTCTCCAGCTACTCCCCCTGAACTGTCAGGGACCAGGCACATCTTTATGGTTCGGTCTGGCAGAAACAGTTTTCCAGCAAATGTGCACACATGTTCCAAGCTGTTTTGAAGCCATATGAAGCTGAATTCCCATTCTCCCCTAGAGTGCCCTTAGTTTTATCCCAGCACCACCAAATTTTCCATAAACTTAAAAATCCCTGTCTTTGAGATTTCTATTCTGCCTTCCTTTTTTTTTTGAAATTGTTATGATAAATCTGATTTAATCTAGTTCAGGAAATACCACCGGGTGAGCATATCCGACAAATCTGCACACAGCCGGACTGCTTAGTCCTGAGTACAGGTGAGATGGGGTTTTAGCTAAAGCCATCAGGAGAGGAGGAGGCTTGGTCCTCTTCAGACTGCAGCCAGTCTTTCTACAGCATGGAGGCTAAGAGCACACTTCTTGTATCTTCATCAGTTCGTCCAGCATCACACAGAAGTTGCTAACTCTTTTTCAGTAATCTAAAAACAAAACCCAGTATGGGCTTGGTTTGTTTGGGCSTTTTTGTTTAATTTTTTTAGAGCTCAGCCCACATTCAGTTGTATCTGGCGACAGAACTGGTCATCTCTGGAAATCCCACTCATGTGATTCCCTCTGCTGACTGCCACCTTTGTTCTCCTGATTTGCGGCTGAATGTCACACCATCCCATTCATCACAGGAAAGGTATGAATTCAATGAGGCAGACAGTAAAAATGGAAAGGGAACTAGTGCCCGGTGCTGTGCCACCAGCCAGGCGCAGCTCTGCTTGCAGCGGTGTGCTTTGCCTCCTGCGGGTTTGGCTCCTGTGCTGTGTGAGACTGAACTCTGCTTTACAAAAAGTCCTTTCTCTTAGGGAAAATACTCCCCAGGCCAGGATGTCTTTGAAGTAAAATGGTCCTAGGGAAGGAAGGAAAGATGAAAGCAGGGAGACGTGGTTTAAAGGATCTTGACTGGGACCTCTCAGTCTTTAACATACCATCAAGTGACGTGCCACCATGCCCACAAGTTAGTGTAAACCACAGCCATGCAACAGACGGAAAGCCAGCTTGTGTACCGTCACATGTTTTCTGTGTCAGAGCAAGGGTCTGAAATGGTATTGATTCAAGCTGCAGACCACATCTGGGCATCAAGGAGAAATAAGAAAGGATGCTGGATAGGGAAGAGCTCTGAGAACAGCTTTGTGGGCTCCCTCCTTTGCAAAGCCCCATGGGTTGCAGTGAGGCTGACAAGGGGTGGAGATTCCTGTGTAATGTCAGGGGTGAGACAAACAGGAGGTTCATTTTAGGGCTGCAATGTCTCCCTTGCTCAGATTGAGAGGACTGAGAAACCTTTTGAAGCAGAAAAACAAGCCACAGCAAAAGCATCCTGCAGGACCCTCGGTTTCATGCAGCTGCTTTCCATCTGMGCACCTTTCAGCAAGTCTGTTTTCACTCTTGCCCTTTGGCAACATGAATCAGCTCTGCAAGGACTTTTCTTGGAAATCCTGTCACAGTAATATTGTGCAGTATTTGCGAAAGGTGCTGTTTTCCTGAGCTGTGCAAAGACAAACTATTCACGCATGGCTCTCGTAAGGCAAAGCAGAACGGAGCCTCTTTGGGTCTATGGCTAGAAGTAAACTCTGTGTCCCAGGGAAATCCCAGGGCAGCGTCAGTGCCCTATCAAATCGTGTTCTTCTTCAGTCTAGTTTCACTCCTAAGTCACCAGGCCGAATTAATGGGAGCACCTGCAGGCAGTGATGCAACTGAAAAAGGAAACTGAAAAAGGAAAAGCAATCTAAATTACGTTAAGAGCAGCTATACCTGGTCCCGTTTCCAATTCAAGGCTAACCCCTGTGCCTTTCGATTTACATCTGCAAAACTGAAGCTGGGCTCACGGCTTCACGTGGATGTTCATGTGTCCAGGATACCGAAATACCTGCTGTCCACCTGAGGTCAGGGTTTGCCACGGACAGGCACAGTCAGGGGAGCATTTTGCCTTGGCAGAGGAGTGCCCAGGGGAGCATCAGCCATAGCCACCCTGTTGGGCCGGCTTGTTTCAGGGAAAGGGATTGCACAGGGTACGTGCTGCTTTGCCCACAGACCCTGGCTGCCTTGGCGTACGTTGATCAGTGTGTATCATTTCGGGTTTATTAACACAGAAGATCATGGACTAATGGATGTGGTGTCCCAGGAGGGTAGGACTAGCCTAAAACTGCTCAGAGATGGAGCCAGTCAGCATCTCTCAGGAGCAAGGCTTTAAATGTGTGTTTTCTGGGAGCCTTTTAAAACCCAAATCTTTGTGTACTTAGCTACATACGTGATGTCTGCTAACAGGCAGCAAGCTAATGAGTTTTCCTGCAAAAGGAAGAGTTGACAGCATTGAACAGGGAGAATATATGAGCTTACGAGAAAGAATTAAAAGAAAGAGGAGATAAACGAACTGCTGAATTTTTCATGTAACAATAATTATATGAAGGCATTTGAACTTTCTTAGCAGTTTCTCTAAAAATGGTGTGACTTGCTGAGCCTTCCCAGGCTTTCCCCAGGGGAGCTGACACCATGCAGTCACTGCTGCGGCTTTGCAGCAGCAAGGTCCTGGACCGCAGCCAGTCCCAGGGAGGTCACCCAGGGCTGCCGAAGGGGGAAACAAAACAAGAGCCTCTGTCGAGGGGAAGAGTCCTCCTGGCCACACATGKTTTTTTTTCCAGAAACCCTCTGATCAGGGAGCTGTGGGAAAGTTTCAAATGGTGGGTACATTTAGGGGGCACCTCRGAGGGATGCGGGGCCAGGCACAGGATCACAGGTGAGGGCATGGGCACCTTGTCTGACCCAAGCCCTGCACCGAGGCTGAGGGCCTGTCTTGCTGCAGGCCTTGAAAGCTTGTGCCTGGCACATGAAGGAGGATGAGTCAGACAGTGTTTAGCTGCCACAGTACCACTGCTGACGTGTCATGAATTTAAACAGCTCTCTGTGGAGCCTGCTAGCATTGCTTAGGCTGCCAGAGACTCCTCCCTTAAAAGTAAATCCGCCTACATCTTGCTTGCTCTTGTACAGGCCATTTCTCGGTTGCATTATGGTCATGTGTTGCCCTTGAGGCAGCGGAGCAGGTAGAGCAATGCTCTGAGTTTTCCAAGAGCAGAGCCCACAGGCTGACCCAGGGAACGGGGGGGGGGGTCTTGCAGCAAGCCTAGGAAAAGCAGAGTGAGATCAGGGCCAGACTGCACTGGCCGCCGACTGCCCCGAGGTGATAAGAAACAGTAATAGATGGCCAGGCAGGGATAAGTCTTGCTCATGTTTTTGATATTCAGCTGCAAAACAGAAAGAAAAGGGAAAGGCAGAGTGCCCGGCCCAGCAGGCAGAAACCCCAGGTCCGTGGCAGAGAGGAACAGGGCAGAGCAGTCCCAGGACAGGACTGGAAAGCAAGCGCATAGCTAGTTTGTCATCCCATTTCTGTTCACTCTACACCTGTTTTTTTAATCTAATTTTGCTGCCATGTGTTTATGTGAGCCAGTTTGATCCATATCTCCTTGCTTATCTCTAACTGAACATTTCTGTGGCTTGTCATCTGCTGTCATCTCCTCTGGTTCTTCCTGTGGCACCTTTCCCTTGTGATCTCTAGGAACAAAAGTCTAACATATAAAATACAACCTACGAAACACTTGAGTGTTCATTCCTGCTGTTCTGCAGGAATGAGGTGAGAGGTGTTCAGGGTCTGCCAGCAGAATGCGAGTGGGGTGCTGTTTGTTCAGGGTGTTTGGGTTAGGGGCATGCTTGGTGTTTCCACAAGTGTGGACCTGGTGTGACAGCATCCTAACCTCAGCTAAAGAAGAGGTCTGTGCTGGGATCCTGCAAACAGCCACCGCTGCTCCTGCCCCACTTCCTAAGCCGATGTTAGGACCTCACCTGGGTAGGCAGAGGGGTGCAGCACTGTGCTGGAGTTGCAGGGTGAGCACCCAGCCTTGCAAGGCAGCCGCTTCCTAGTCCCCTGCCTGTGCTTACTGCTCTGCAGCGCTGCCTTCCACCCGGACCTCGGCAGAGCACAGGCACCCTTTGCACGGCTTGGAGCTGGCTAGGCAGGACGTGTGGCACAGGGGGCTAGCAGCTGTTCATATGCACCAAGATAAAGGCACTGACACAGTACCAGGCCATGGCAGAGGAGGAAAATTKGGTCACGGAAAACTCAGCAAGGTGCTTTTTCAACTAAGAGGCATGAGGAAATACACCGCTTTTTTTTCCTTTTTCTTTTTTCTCTTCTGTGAAACATCCACCCAAAGTAAACAGTATGGAAATCAGTTTAGTTCCTCGTAGTGGCAGGTTGTGGAAGAGTTTGCTGGTTGCAGCTTTCACACTAAGAGAGGCACTCACAGGCACTGGCATTTTCATACAGCAAGAGCCACAAGACCTGAAGCTCCTAGCACAGCGACCCTGGGGCAAGGAGCAAGGGGCACACCTGGGAGCAAGCTGCAGAAGGGAAAAATCACAGTGCGCTGCTCCACAATGGGGTGGGCAGGACATGAAGGCAAGCAGGCTGGTAAGATCTAGTGACATGGGAATTGCCGAGCTGGTTTGCTCCTTCCCTGCTGAGGATTCAAATCTCGTCTCTGCTCCTCTGTGCTGAGAAAACACGTTTCAAAGCTTCCTGAGTGAACATCAGTTTTTAGAGCAAGGCAGAGTATAAACAGAAGGTATTTCCCTGTTTCCTCACAAAGGAGGGGGGGCACATGTTTTTTAGATATATTATTATTAACTGCTTTAATAAGCCTTGGTGTATTATTACACAGGTAACATTAGAAACAATGCAAGACAGCTCTATCAGCAGCTTAGCAAAACAGAAAGTGTAACTGTAAGCAACTTAGCTTTAGTAAACTATTGGGATATAAGTCATCAGCTTGATGACACCAAGCTGAGTGGTGCGGTTGACATGCCTGAGGGACGGGATGCCATCCAGAGGGACCTGGACAAGCTCGAGAAGTGGGCCCATGTGAACCTCATGGGGCTCAACAAGGCCAAGTGCAAGGTCCTGCACCTGGGTCGTGGCAACCCCTTGTATCAACACAGGCTGGGGGATGAAGGGATTGAGAGCAGCCTGGTGGAGAAAGACTTGGGGGTACTGGTGGACGAAAAGCTGGACAGGAGCCGACAATGTGCGCTCGCAGCCCAGAAGGCCAACCGTATCCTGGGCTGCATCAAAAGAAGCGTGGCCAGCAGGTCGAGGGAGGTGATTCTGCCCCTCTGCTCTGCTCTGGTGAGACCCCACCTGGAGTACTGCGTCCAGCTCTGGACCCCTCAGCACAGCAAAGACATGGACCTGTTGGAGCGGGTCCAGAGGAGGGCCACGAAAATGGTCAGGGGGATGGAATGCCTCTCCTATGAAGAAAGGCTGAGAGAGCTGGGCTTATTCAGCCTGGAGAAGAGAAGGCTTCGGGGAGACCTTATTGTGGCCTTTCAATACTTCAGGGGGGCCTATAAGAAAGATGGGGACAGACTTTTCAGTACGGCCTGTTGCGATAGGGCAAGGGTAATGGTTTTAAACTAAAAGAGGGTAGATCCAGACTGGATGTAAGAAAGAAATTTTTTACCATGCGGGTGGTGAAACACTGGAGCAGGTTGCCCAGAGAGGTGGTAGATGCCCCATCCCTGGAAACATTCAAGGTCAGGTTGGACGGGGCTCTGAGCAACCTCATCTAGTTGAAGATGTCTCTGCTCATTGCAGGGGGTTTTGGCTAGATGACTTTTAAAGGTCCCTTCCAACCCAAACCATTCTATGATTCTATGACAACTGAGAAAATGTCAGAAATTAGAATTAAGAAATGAGACAGACCTTTCTATAGGCAAGGCTCAAAAAGCCCTTATGACCCATAGCTGATCATGGTATCTCTTACAGCAGATGGGACAAGGATCAGTGCTCTATGTGAGGAACTCTGCTGCCAAGGCACACGGCTGAATTTAAAATTAAATTTAAATCAAAACATCTGTCCTTGTTGCTGTGTGGCCTGTGTGGTGTTTGGGGGTTATTATTTCCTGAGTTAGATAAATGAAATCAATTTACAATGTATTCATTAATCGTTGATACCTGTTTTGTAAAGAGTATACAAGGCATAATTCAGGAAGAGACTGGAGCAGGACACGTGAGGGTGCTCCCTTCCAGAAGATCCCCAATGTAGAAAAGGTCAGGAGATGATAGAAAAGAGATAAAACACCCCAGGGTTTTAAAGTGTTATGTAAGAAATCATGATGTTGAGCAGGAAGCCAAGGTAGTGTCTGCAGAAAAATTATCACAGTCCAAAGGTTTTGTCACTAACAGTGTTTCTAATTTGACGAAGGAGTAAAAATATGGTCAACTTGGAGAGTCTTATGGATTTGTTAGTCGTATCTTGCATTGGTTTGGGAAAAGATGCAGAAAAGAAAGAAAACAGTAAAGTTTTGAAACATGGTGTAGACAAATAGGCCCATTTTAAAATGTCTTAACACTTCTGAGTAGAAACTCAATGAGTGCTTTAGAAAGATTAATATTATAACTTTGAAATGCCATGGAGAGATTGAGCAAATTGCACCCCATAACACTGTGTTATGCTTAGTTCATGACCATGATCAGCCCTCATTTATGCCAGAGCGTAGTGACACAAGATCGGGAGTGTGCTGCAGTCGGTGGTAGACTCTTTTCGTCCTGAAGCCACTCGGGTAAATAGGGCGAGCAGACCAGGCTCCCACTGCATCAAGGCTCTTGACTCTGAAGCAATTAAAACATTAAATGAAAGAGAACAGCAAAACAATTATGTGTTTTCCAAGGACAAGAAAAAGTTTAGATTTCTTACATCCTATTTCAAATCAACAGAAAAATCTTCCTCTCCTTTTTGCCTCTGGTACATGAAGAGTTAGATCAGGTACCTGTGAGTGGCTGTTCCTAATTAATTGCTTTTCTTTAGCGGGTCTCAAACAGTGCAGAAAGGAGTTAATGCAAGTAGCTTTGGCCCACCGTATTGCCCCGGACACTGGGTGCTGTGGGGGTGGGAAGGATCACGGGTCAAAGACCACCATGCCGGAGGTACCAGCCAGCCCGTTCTGCAAGGATTTGTCTCGTTCCTGCTGCTGCGGGGGCCGGTGGCCGGATCACAGGAGATCCAACGAGACAGAGGTTCATTAGAAGTGCGGGTCACTTTTTCAGCTCAGGAGAAGAAATACCGTAGGAAAAAAAGGACCATTTCTGCTTTCTTGATCTCTTAACCAGTCCCAGTTAAATCAGGCAAATTAAATTCCTGCCATCTCCCCTCCCCATCCCAATTTCTGAAAGAAAGCAGTCTGTCTATAGAGAGGAGGTTAGTAATACTTTACAGTTAATTGCTATTGTAGACATCATGCCTTCCAACCGCTGAGAAGAAACTTTCCCAGTCCCCAGATGCTCAAGATTTCAAATTAAAAAAAAAAAACAAAAGGGCAAAGATAGCCAATTTGGTATGTCTACCAATCCCACCATCTCCAGACTTGCAAGATTTCATAGATTTCATCCAAACAGCAATCACCAGCATACAGCTCAGCACATAGCTTAGCACATAGCTCGGCACAGCTGGAAGAAACACTTCTTATCAGGTCCTTGTGGCTAATACTAAAAACTAGATTTTGTAAGCACTGCAATTTTATGGCAGCATCTTTATGCATTAGAAAAAGAAATCATGCCTTAAATTTGATAGCTGCGACACCATGTCCTTGCAAAAAAACAATACTCAAGAACTGCCGTTTTAGCTGCCAGTTAAGCTGTTAAGTGTACAGGAACTACAGGGAAAATTTAGAAGCAATTATAGACAAATTAACTTCCCATTCAACCAGTTCTAAAGAGCCTTAACTCTTCTGAAATAAAAAGACCTAGTAGGTACTGGAGTCAGATTTTGAATATTTAGAGACACTAGAATATTTCTGAAAGCAAGAAGATACAACTAAAATTCAAAGTCTTAAGACTCTTAGCAATTTTCTTCAAAATACTCAGCCTTTTTCTGCTAATAAGGTTTGCCTTAACGTTAGGAAACCTGTACTGTGATTGTTACTAGCAGAGTGAAGAGTGGTTTTTTTCTGTCTTCCAGAATAATCTAGGCTTCCTTCAAGGATAGCAAAAAGATATAAACAGAAATTACACAGTTTTCACCTCAAAATTACTCTGTCTAAAGGATTATCAAAAAGCAAGGGCACTGAGCCATCCTCATAAAAGGTGGGAGGTTCATCCTAAAGATACTGTGTAATCAGAAGACCTAAAATGTCCCTTTAGGTGATGAAGCATCGTGGCCCTAGATGAGGACAGCTACCATTGTGTCTCACAAACAAGTCTCATGTCATTTGACTTGCACATCCTTTTCTTCATTTCTATTATTATGCTAGCTCTAGTGGCATCTTACATGGCTTGACCAAGCTATGAAGTTCAAGCCCTAGCTCAGGAGCAGGAGCAATTTTTGTTTGATTCTCACACTGTTATGGCATCTGCATTTTCTTCCCCTCATTTCCTCCGTTTTGCAGCCTTCCATCTGCTCCAGTTTGCTCTGTCRCTGAAGAGGCTGAAAGACAGATGATATTAACTGCATGAGCACATGGGGATGAAACCACTGGAAGAAAGACCAGTATGTGGCTCCTGTGTCCCGTGAGCACAGTGTCTGGCTGGGGCAGGAATGTGCTTCCTCCCTGCATCAGGAATTAGGCAAATACCGTGGTGTCACCTGCTGCCTCTCATCACATAATGCTCTAGCTTATGTTAAATTGAGCAAAGATGGTAAACTAATAATGCACAGATTTAGGAGGGTGATTTTAATTTATTAGAGCCAGTGCGGCCACACCTTCTGCTTGTGTGATCTGTATTGTGAAATGATAAATTGCTTCATGACAGCAGATCTAAGATAAAACCTTTAACTTGAAGAATTAGYAATTCAGCTATATGAAGTTGTATGTATTTGAGAAGATGCAGTTTATAAACACACCTGACTCTTTCACCAGGACATCAAAGTGCATTAGATAGTGGTATTTCTCTGTAAGTTCAGAGTGATCCTAGAGTTTGCCAGAATATAGTTTGTAAGATGTCTTTGAAGGATTTTGTGATGCTTTTCACCATTCCAGAGAGGAGCAGAGGGGAACAGCAGAGATATCAACTTCCCCGGGATATGTTTAATATATCATTGAATCATTGCACAACTAGGAAATGAATATGACTTTGCTACTCATACATAGATGTAGTAAAATCACACACAGCCTATGGTGAGTTAGCCAGTATATCCAAAACCACACACTGGTTCTCAAAGGATTTAGAGCTAAACAACTGGATTACTGTTTCAGCAAGGAAATATGGAAGAGTATAGCTTGCCCCTTATAAGTACTATTTTGCTGGACCAAAAGGATTTCATGGGAGACTAAGGGTTGGTGTCACTTGTCAGCCCCCATGATGTTGTCCTTGATCTGACTGCAGCTGCCATTCCAGATTTCATTAGACACCAAAGCTGAGACCTGCAGTGCCTTAGCTCTAGAAAACGCTTTCAGAAGTAGCAATCTAGTTATGAATTCACTCAGTGGCCCTGGTCTCCAAGGTTTAGTCTCCTGTCTGCTGTACTGTGTGGAAATAGGAAAGATCCTTCTGAGTTTTGCTAGTCTTCCAGCTCTGGCTTGGTGCATAGCTAATACACGGTGGTGTTACAGTTGTTTTTTTCATGGCTCTTTCACATGGGTTCTGTCTAGTGTCTTTAAATACTTAATTTAACACTTACACTCAATGTTGTCCGATCCACTTGTTGTCATACTCTTGAGCACTGTTAAAGAGGGATTGGTGTCCAGCACCAGATTGTGTTCCCGGATGGCATCTTTAACTTACGGACAAATGAAGCCAGCCTAACACAAACCGTCTTTGTTACCACTTTTATACAGTGGCATCCCTCTCCAGCGTGGCACTGCTACTACTAATCTACCAAATTAAAAAAACTATTTTTGTCCTACCCACCACTCACAGATCTTCATCCATGCTAAAGGTTTTCTGTTGTTAACATGAGTTATTACAATGCTGGAATAAAATATTTGAGGCATGGTATGCACATTAAATATAGTTAGAAAGTTGAGCACCCACTGCTATTTTAAATCATTTAAGGTGCAGTCAGCTCTGTATGTTGTGTTGATCGATGGGTATTGTAATAATGCAGTCAAATGTCAAAAGCCATCAGTACCATTTTCACATTTTAATTGGGTTTGCAAAACACTCACTACATTTCTAACTAATCAGTAATATATTAGCTTCGCGTCCTCTGGTTCTCTAGYGATAAAATGTGCAAATACCATTCTATCAAACTGGCTAAACATTGTCTTAGGCTGTTTTTAAAAAAAGGGAGAAGATAACAGTAAATGAGAATATTTTTTAATTCAAAGTGGGGAAGAAAAACCTACCAAATCCCAGACAAACTGTCAAATCACAGGGCAAAATATAGTCTTTCATGGAGTTTGGAGAAACCAGACAGTTTTTATACAGATTGCAATCAAACCATATCAAAAGCTAACCCGGTTCCTGTCACTCATTAAACTACAGAACAGAAAGCTTGTTGTACCAAAAGCGTTGAAAAAGCCTAGGGAAAAGGTGATACTGAAGCAGAACTTCCAAGAAAAAGAGAATCACAAAGATTATAGAAGAGCCTCTAATAAGCAATAAACTGCAGGAACGGATCAACAGCATGAATCCCAAATTTAACTGCTACTGAAAATAACAGGGTAGCTGCCAGTTGCAAAAATAAATGTAGAACAGTGTCACCAGTGATTTGTAAATAAAATAATGCTGCAGTAACCAAGTGTAGTGCACCCTTGAAACCCAAAGCATTTCCAGTTTCATGCTGAAGTTCAGATCAAGTCTCTGGACCCACTTCCAAACCAGTCGAGGGAACCAGTACTTGATAGTCTTGAAAAATAGACTGAAACTTTTACTCTTAAAAAATATTACTACAGAGACATTGCTAGAGTTCATCTATAGCGAAGGGGCACTTTGACCTTAAAATTAGCTCTGATGAAAGATTATCCTTTGGCAGAGAGGTCTGTACAGCTCACACACAATCACTGGACACCAAAGAAAAGCTATACTTTACTGACTTCAAAGGTCTGGTACAGTAAAAAGAACAAATTGGATCCTTAAACAAGGTTTAAAAAAACAGTGGTGAGAACTTGGTCCTCCTGTCTGCAAGGCTGAGTGCTAGGGTAAATTACTTTTGAGGTCCTTACTGGACCTCAGCTGCTGCTTCTGGATCATGCTGTTCATTTGGGGCTGGGGTATTTTGACCACCAGTAAGCTGGAAATGGTCAGTATCTTTCTATGGCAATTATCCATCTCTAAGAAGTCCTGTAGCTGAAAGACCAAAGAGGGGCATTCAGAAAGCTAAATCATTTGAAAAGCATTGAAAGGAACAGGACTCGGAAAACTATTTATCTGATAAAGCCACCTGCACAGCCTGGGTTAGCTTCTTCTGTAAAATTGTGGACAAACTGTGTAACGCTGTCAATAAAATTTATATGCCCACTTGAAAAAGTGTAATTAAGTTTATTGCACAAATCATCCATAGTAATACCTGAAAAATGCTTCTATTTAACAGGATGCTGTAACCGCTGCCTGTACTAGTGAAAGGAACATCTAAAGGAGCTTTGATCAACTGGAAATCATCTTTTAGATTTTCTCATCCAACATGAGACAGCTTATGAAGTCCAAACCTGTGCTAAACATGATTTCACTAGTCAGGTGTTATACACGCCTTTGAAGACTTCAAAAATATTGAAGTTAAAAAACCCCTGAGAATATTTGTCATGAGCAGGAATGATTCCAGCAGTATATAAACCTCATGATGGACTAATTCAAGCAGAGGGGTAGAACGTCTACAGGTGGGATATCAAATATTAGCTGGTCTAATGCTATGGCTACTACTCTTTCCTGAGAGATTTAGAAGGGAGATTTACTAAAGATTTTAAAAGAGAAATAATTTTACTTTATTTTCCAGGCAAATGGTATCAGTGAATTAGTCTTTCTTGGAAGATCAGTATTGTAATTTTCCTATGTCTTTTGTTAAACATATTCCTCCTTAGAGTGAAAAGGCTTAATCATTAGGAAATACATGCAGCCCAAACACAAACTTGATTASTTCCTGGAGTGGTAATAGAAAACATTAGTTTGCATTGCTTCTTACTGAAACTAAATATTAGTTATTAAAATGTTATATTAGAAAGGACAAAACCTTGCCTTTGTAACTCGATTAACAGGAAGACACAGAACTCTTAGAAAAAGTGCATATTTAAATAAAATAATTTCTTAGAACAATTGTGTCAGAAAAAAAAAAATCCCTCATAGTGTTTATTTACAATTTTATTATTTTTGATTACTGAGTACAGAGAGATATGAAAATTGCACCAAATCCCATTTGCATTTCTAAAAGACTGTATCTAGGCCTCGAGTTAAGTACAAGATTTGCCAAATGAAGACATATGTTACCCAAGCCTAGAAATAAATAAATATTTCAAACAAACAAACAAGCAAACCAGATTTCTTTTTCACTCCTTTTTCTGGAGTTTCAATTAATGATGTTAAAAGTTTTCTGTGACTCTAAATTCACCCTTGCTAGACCATGGATATTTTTCCTTGTTGTAAGGTTGTCAAGATGGATTTGTTTCATTCAGTCCCAAGGTTATTCAGATATTTTCTTTTGACAGAAAATGCAGAAATGAAATGCAAGTCAAGAGGACATTGGGAAAACCCGTGAGCAGAACTGGAACTCTTACTGGTGGTATAGCTCAAGAATGTCTCTATCACGTAAAATTGAAAAGCATAAAGCTCCTGATTAACAAGGAAATAATTAACAAAATAGCAAATCTTATAACTTCAGGAATAGAAATAATAGCTCAAGAAAAAACATTCCTCTATTTAATATCCAACTATTTGCTAAATATTTTAATGGTAACCAGCATAAAATAAATCAATGACTTGATTTCCACTCTCTGTGGAGGTAAATGCTAGAAAACACTGGGCAAAATTTGCTCAATGTCAGTTTAGGGAGCAGCCCCAATCAAAACACAGCAGATTTCCAGGCAGCTCTGGCTCACGCAGCATAGCTGGAGCTCAGGCTCAAGCTGGGCACTGCAGTGCTTATAAATGTATGAGCTATACAATCCACTGCTCATGTAAGAGGCAGCAGCCCCTGCTCCAAAACTGGCCTGCCTTTGGTAGCAGGTTTCCAAACAACATCCAGCATAGAGCGATCTAAGGATCAGCAGTTTTCTCCCAGGAGGAGCATCCTTGCAATGCATCATACAGCATTTTGGACAGCCTTTCCTGTCCACAGATAGTCAAGTGATTCAACCACATGTCTTGTGAGAATAAAGAGAGAAATACGCTGAGAAAAAAAAAGAAAGTTGCTTATGTTCAGGACAGCTTAAAGACTGTGGCTGCTAACCAGAACGTAACTTCTTACGCTAGAACAAGCTGTTAAGAGTCCCATAAAAAATTTTTGCCTTAAACCGGAGTGTTAGCGGCTGAACTCGTGTGTTGTCTCATGTAGAGAACCAAAACTCCCAGCAAAAATCAAAGCAGCTGTTCCAACCCTCAGAGCTGCTGTCCCTACATTAGATGGAGAATAACAAAAATCTAAATCCCCTCTTATAAGAATTGGGATTGATATGGAGATCAGGCAAACCTTAAAGCACCCACTGAGTAATGAAGGTAAAAAAAAAACTTCCCCTCTGCAGAAATAATGGAGATCTAAAGCATAAACAATTGCTGAGGTAGTTGTAATGCTCCTTGTGACAGCGTTTCAGTGGTGTTTATATTAAAAGGCTAACAAATTGTCACCTGATAGTTGTCAGCAGACCAAGCATTAGCATAAAGTATGTGAAGTATCTAATTTACCTTGTGGAGCATCTATGAAGGCTATGAGCTTTCAGCTCTGTAAATAGCTGAAAAACACCCGTGGTTTCCTATTTCGTTGAACTGGCTGAAGGAGAGATTCAGCAGATCTGCTGTTTAACCTTCATTTCTTAGTATTACATCGTGTAACAATAAAATAAGTAAGAATTGTTAAGTGTGGCCAGGCAGCAATGTCAGCAGTGGCTTAGCAGCCCTTGAACAACAGCTGTGCGCCGTCAACACCCAGCTCGTTGGCTGAAGATACTATCGTGTTCCTGKCGGGATGATGTCCCAAAGCATATATTTAATATAATAACTATTCAATGCCAGTTCAGCAGCAGCGTGCAGTCACGGCATCAGAGCTGTTAACCTAGGAAGAGCCTAGGCTTGCGGGATGATTTTGGTTTTGCCTCTCTGGCTTTCCCGTGACTTCCTACTTTCCTATGTCCCACCAGCATCTCAGCRCTGCTGCTATTTCCCCAGAGGGGGGAGCGAGCTGTCTCAGCATTTTTGATGCTTCCACATTAAATGGCCTTTTCTTTTTCGTTCCTGATATGAAGACAAGATTGTGATGGCTGCGCCTTTGAAAAGTGTTGGCTCAGCAGCTTGCCTGCCAGTGGTGCATCCTGTTATTCCAGTCGTTGTCTGCTTCCATCTTATACCAGCTGATCCACTGGACTGGGTTTGTTTCAGCAGTGTTATTTCCAGCTCCGGGCAGCACAGCAGATGTTGGCTAACTCAGCTAGTTCCTAGCTGCTTTTTCCAGATTTCTAGCTTTGGTCTGTCACTTCAATTTTTCCCTGCTCCTGACACAAAATGTGTATCCACTTTTAGCTTGATCACATTTTGCTGTTTGGGGACTGGCATACGCTCATACTTATCTCAGGAGTAAATGCTGTGACTTGTAGAAAGTACTAAGGAGGACTGAACCAGGGCAGCGCGCTGGCGAGTGCGCTCATGGTAACATTGCTAAATATTTCATGGGAGGGCACAGGCAGCTCTGAGCATGCACATCAGGAGGCACAGTCACTTGGTGGCTGCAAAGTATCTGCGTTCCTGGAAGGTAACCATGGTTTTGGCCTTGCCCTCCAGGCTGTGCAGGGTATGGGTCTGGCGGTGCTGGGAGCAGAGAGGCAGCGCACGGGACAGAGCGGGAGGTACCCTTGGGAAACTGAGGTAGCACCGGAGATACTCCCTGTAGCCAGGCAGAAACACTCCGGGGCCTTTTAGTCTTCTCCGATTCAGCCTCTGAGCTATGTGAAACAAACTCCTTTAAAAAAACAAAACAAAACAAAACACAACACAACAGAAGAAGAGCTACTTGCTACTTTTCAGATGGGAAGAGCAGCTGCCAGGGTAACAGCGGGTTGGGATATTCTTGCTCCCGCTTTGAATAAAGCCCTGAAAACTCCGCAAAGACCCCTCTGACAGAGGCCAGGATAATAACGTGATCACCTCCTGAAAATAATCTTAGAATACTTGCAGAGCTCCAGCAACTTGCTGTTGTGCCTTTAGTGGCTGTGCAAAAAAATTGTGTGTGTAGGAGTGGATTTACAGCAAGATGGATTTTCTGCATAAAAACCTAAGGGAGACAAGGCAAAAGAAATTTTAATTTTAAATAGAAAGGCGAAGGTAACATTATTCCTTTGGAGAAAAGAACTATTCATAAAAGCTACAGAAGTCCAGATGCAGCTTTTAAAGGAAGGAAGAAGCAAATGGATTTTTTTTTTCTTATATGTGGAACTTTTTGAAAAACGGTAGAATTCAATCTGTGTAGCCCATTGCTTCTAGCAGCTTCCAGATGTCCAGTGAACTGAGTACTGGAATACCATGATATTCAAAAGCAAACCAGACTTGAATGGGGAAGTACACCACAATTTGGAGGCTTTTTTCCTCAATTTATTGTTCTTTGTGAGCATCTGACAAAGCCTTGGAAGAATAAGGTCTTTGAAAAAGAAAATCCACCTCAGCCATAAGATAAGGCTTACATATCTTCTGTATCTGTGTAATGATCCTCTCCAGAGACTTGCAAAGAAGAGAACAAACAAAATAAAAGTAGCAGGGAGGAGAAGGGACCTTGGGAGGTCTCTAGACCAATCTCCTGCTCCAAGCAGGGTCAGACATGTGATCAGACGAGGTTGCTCAGGGCTTTATCCAGCAGAGGTTTGGAAATATCCAAGGACGGAGGTAGCATCACCTCCCTGTGCTGTCTGCGTGGGGGAAAAAGCTTTCACTTGCCTCCAGCCTCTCTGGCCCTGCTCAGCTCGCTGCATGCCAGGGCACAGAGCTACCTCCGGCCCCACGGGCAGTGCTGCCGGGGCTCTGCCGGCCCGGGGCAAGGCTGCCCTTTGCTCCTGCGCCAGGGCACGGGCCCCGCTGGCCCCTTCCTCCCCCTCTCCCAGCCCCTCCCTACGGCAGCYCTTGTGCGTATTGACTAGTCCATTCCCATTTGGTGTCATCTGCAATTATCCAATATTTGCAAGGAGTGGGTTTTCTTTTTTTTTGTTTGTTTTTTAAAGTGTTTATTGAAATTTGACCAAGCCTAAGAAATTTCTTCAGAAATCTGAAACAAAAAAAGAGAAAAGAAATAAGAAAAAAAGAAAAAAAAGAAGGCAAAGCAAATCACTCCCTTAAATACTTTATTCAGGACCAGTTGCCTATTGACAACTGTGGTGGTGGACTTCTGAAACCTTGTGTGTTTCGGACAGAATCTAGGCAAGCAATCTTGCAAAAAAACCCAAGGGACCAGAACTCTACCCACAGTAAACTAAAGGCAGCTGGGTTATGTTGTTATGGGTTATGTTCCATATGCTATGGAAATGGCCCCAAGAACTTTGTGAAATTTTGGAAATTTTCTTCCTTCTCCTAAACAAGCAAAGCTCCTGCAAGCTGGCATTTCCAGCTTAAAATCATCATTCTTAACAAGCCTCTCTCCCAGTCCGAGAGATCTCATGAGAGGAATTATTGCAGCTACTTAGAATTTCAGGGGGGAAAAAATGCAGACACGTATACTAGTCTGAGCAGAAAGGGATCACTAGAAACCTCTCACCCTGCCTCCTGTACAAGGCTGGGTTACCTTCAGTGCCAGGTCAGGTGGATCAGGACTATATTCAGCCCAGTTTTGAAAGGTCCCAAGGAGGGAAATTGCACTGCCTCTCTTGGCATTGTGCTCCACTGCTTCACTGTCCTCATGGCAAATTACTTTGCCTTTGTGTCTAGCCAGGATTTCCYTTACTGCAACTTTTTACAGTTGCTTTCGCTGTGCACTGCTGAAGAGGCTGGCTTCTTGATAAACCTTCTCTAGGGTTAGCAGAGAAGGCAGTAGTCACTGYCCTCGGCCCTCTGGCTGTATTCCTGCCTGTACAGCCCTCATGCAGTCATAAACTGTCATCATAGAATCATAGAATAGTTGGGTTGAATGGGACCTTTAAAGGTCATCTAGTCCAACCCTCCTGCCATGGGCAGGGACATCTTCAACAAGACCAGGTTGCTYGGAGCCTCGTCCAACCTGACCTTGAATGTTTCCAGGGATGGGGCATCTACCACCTCTCTGGGCAACCTGCTCCAGTGTTTCACCACCCKCATCGTAAAAAATTTCTTCCTTATATCTAGTCTAAATCTATCCTCTTTTAGTTTAAAACCATGTCCCCAGRCCCTGCTAAAAAGTTTGTCCCCATCTTTCTTATAAGTCCCCTTTAATTACTGAAAGGCTGCAACAAGATCTCCATGAAGCCTTCTCTTTTCCAGGGTGAATAATTGTTGAAGTTATTCAAGGGAAAACTCAGCTGAAAGTCTGGATAGAAACATTACGCAACCTTGGCTAGAAGTACCTGTCTACACCCTTGCTTAGTACCATCCCTTCAGAGGTGTAGAGAAAGTGCCCGTATGTCAAAGCAATGCTGTCCCTTGCTGTGAGCAAGGGCAGATCACACCTCCTTGATCTCCTGCGTACATGACAGGGAGCAGCCCTCCGAGCAGGGAGAGCTGCGGGTGCTGGGGCACAGCAGGGGACGATGCTGCTGGCCCTGTACCCATGCTGCAAGACCAAGCAGTCACTTGTGTACAGTAATCATTCCTGCCCAGGAAATGCGAGAGGGCTTCACAGAGAACAGAAGGAAAGAAACCTCAGATGGTTGGCAGCCTCAGCTCAGCTCAGGTGCTGGCAGATCCTTTGCAAGAGCAAGAGAGGAAGGACAAATGTTGCTTGTAAGGCAATTCCTCAGCCAGGAGCTGCTGGATCCAGTACTCTCCTGCCTCCCCTGCCCAGGGTCCAACACATACACACGGCAGAGCTGTGCCTGGCTTCCTAAATCACTTTGCTCCTGCTAGAGTGGGTCTGGGAACCGGCCACGGCACTTTGCAATTACTGGAGGTTGGGGTTCAGTCGTACAGTCAGCCCTTGGACAAAACTCCTTTAGACTTCAGGAAGGATTTGTTCCTGGGCAAGGAATGCAGCACGGGGCTTTTGTTAGTGCTGTGTGTCTGTACCAGCCAAATGAGGCTCAGTGTCTCCAATTTTTGAGTAGCAAGAAGCACAGAAATCCATGCATGCATGCATGCACATGAAATTCCCTTGCATTTCACACAGCTTTTGAGTTTTCCTCAAAGCCACAAACAGAGGCAACATCAAGGGATCTCTGTCTCCATGATCCTTCATAGTTGTGGCAGGCTTGGGAGTCCGTAGGTATGTGCTGTGATTTAGCAGCAACTCAGTGTCCAAGATCTTGCTTCTGCAATGTGCTGTCCCTCACATTCCATGAGTCCCCTGGGAAGATCTCCCATCTGTCATTGTTAGCCCAGGGCATGGAATCAAATAGCTTTTTTTATAGCTTTAGCCTTCCAGGTGTGAACATCCACTTGTTCTTTGTGATGCCTGTCTCAGGTGGGTACTCCTCTGCTATTCAGAAACGACCACTCACGCACATCGGTGATCAGGTGACCTGGGTGGTGATCCACCTTCAGATGGCACTTCTTCATAACTTTTCTGTGGTGGCTGCTGAGGTGTCACAGATGCTTGATTGTGTCAGGATGGCTTGATTCCTGGATCACTGAGCAATGGGGGTAGGAGGAGGCAGCTCTCATGGAGAAACCTCTCACTGTGGGCTTGCARTTGCGCGTAAAGTTGTGCATTTGTGCATTTGTGTTGACACTGGGGGACACCCACAGAGACTCCAAGCGATATTGTCAGAGACGAAATCACAAAGATTTCCAAATCACAGGTAACTTCAACCACAAGCTTGCCTTCCTTCTTCCTGCTCCCTCAATGGGGGGGGCAGGCAGTGGGGGCAGGCAGGGAAGGAGGGCACTTGGGGGAATGCAAGACTTTTACAAGCGTAGACAGCAACCCGCTAATGAGCTGAGCTCCTGCCTGCATGTGTACTGCCAGCCTGGCATTTTAACATCGTCCCTGGTATAAATGTATAAACATCGCTCTTCAAATTCTGCAGACTCCTTCAGCTCTTTTACTAGAGGATCTTCGTTAATGAATTCTCCATGGGCTTGTAAATATTTCTGCACCTYATTATTTGCCGCTTCTGGATAGAAGCCTGCTTGGAGCTTCATTAACAAAGATTATCATTGTGAACCATGACTAATTCCTCCCAAAGCACTTCCAACTCTCATGATCATTTTTAAGTTTAAAAATAAATGCCAGCTGCCCCTCTTCGCTGGAGCTTGTGCAAAGTACAATGGCAGCCTGATAAGATTATTGCTGGGCTGATCACATGTTGATTTGTGTCAGAGGTTCCAAAAGGGGCTTTATTTTGCTTCACGGATGAGAGAATAATTTCTTTGAGCTTTACAGGAAATAGAAAAAACAAGCTTGCCCTTATGCTGCCGTACTGAATTGCTTGCAGGAATGAACTTCCTAAACTTGTAAAAATGCAAAGCCACACCCTTGGGCTTTATTTTTTGTTGTTGTTATTTAAAACTGCAACCTACATAGCTAAGTACAGAGGGTTAAGCCAAGCAGATTGTACAGTCCCACTTTAGCTCAAGTTCTTCACTGCCTGTAATTCAAGGAGCGTTAAGTTTGGGTAAAAAGGGAGCCCCACACTGTCTGCAACCAGCCCAGCTAATAGTAATTGAGTTATCTGTGCTTAAAGTTACTATGACCAGGCTGACTGATACGAACAGGGAAGGCAGTCTCTGTTTTAAGGTGCCCTTCAGCACACGTTCCTAGTAAGTTTTGAGGAAAGCCTCCACGGCTCAAGGAGATCTTCATATTCAGCCGACAACTTTGAAAAGAAGCACGAGGCTTGAGTGCATTCCTTATTGGTGCCCATGGGAAGGGACACCTCCACTTTTGAAGTAGCTGATATTACGCCAGTACGAAATCAAGCCTGGCATCCCTTGCAGTAACTTGGTAGCAACAACTTTGGAGAAGGAGGAGCTTGAATTCTAAAGGAAGAAACAAGGAAATCAGCAAGCTTGTGTTTGTCTTTTTAGAGCACAGATTACCTCTGAATGTGTTTGGTTATGCTGAAAGAACATGAAGCCACTGGGCATGGTTATAATTCATTGTCCTCCAAGGTTTATGATAAAAAAAAGAGATATAATGGAAGCCTCATCCTTATCCAAGGCTGACTGAGTATTTAAATCTTCCCACTACAACCAGGGTAAAAGTGGAGGTTGGGGAATGACACTCCTAAAGATATTTTTCTTATGCAAGTGTTTTTTTCAAAGTTTTTCAATGATTTCAGTGATTTCAGAGCACCAAACAAAACCTGTGTATTTACTCGGCTTTGCTATTGCTTTTTTAGACTCTGTTGATATTTTGCACAGGAGCATCAGACATCTGACTGCCTAGCTTGACTGCAGCAGGATAGCAATACGAATTGACATGATTGAAACAGATTTGGAAAGGTTTCCATAAAGAATGGTAAAACTGGAAAAAATATTCGTTGTTTCTTTGGGGAACTGATTCGTGGTTCCTCTCCTTCTGTGCTCAGCTGCTGTCTCCTGTTTCCTGCTGATGTGGAGATGACCATGTGGGTTCAATGACTGCCTTGGTGTACATAGGGCTCACTGCAAAAAGCCTGAGCTCGAACACATCTCCCAAAATCTGTGATGTTTCATCTAAACTTTCTGGTGTTTGCAGAGGTAGTTTTCCCCACTTGCAAACATGAATAAAACAAGAAAAACTTGTTTTGTCCAACTAATTAATGGAGAAAACAAAACTATTTCAATGCAAACTTTAAAAAGAAATCTAAATCCTTCTCCTAAAGTCACAATCTTCCTCTGGGGTGGCAGCTGTGAGGCTTTCACCCTCCCAACGTAACCTTCACATATTTTCAGACTGCAAAACTCCTGCTGGGTATCAAGGCCTGGTTGTGCTGGATGGATGTAGCAGAGCAACCTGTTTCTCTTACTTGCTCCTTTCTCACCAGCCCCTCCTCCCTCATGCCACCCCCCCCCCCAGCTCCTATCCAACCTTTGCACTACCCCAATATTTGCACAAGCAAACCTTGCCAACCACCAAACGGGTTCTGTTATCTGAGTGCTCAGCAGAAGTTATGTAGTGCTATAGCCTAAACACAACCTCTCAGACTGCTTCTGCTCTCTCTGAAATAGCTCTTCACCAAGTTTTCCTACCCTTTTTTTCCCATTTTCTTTCAATAGGTTCATTTCTTCACTTTCTCTGAGGTGAGCCTTTCTACTGCAGTGCTGGAGGCTGTTGCTGGAAGTGAAGGTGACGCTCAAGAATGGTCAAAAGATTAGCTGACTTGGACTTCTGCACCTGCTACAACTGCAAACTTTTCTCCGCTCTATATTACTCCATTTTCACCAGTTCTTTCTGTTTATCTCCCTTTCTCTCTGCCAGATCCACCTTTTCTCTGCACTTCTTTCCCCTCTGAAATATTTTCTTTTCTGGGAGAGCAGCTGGAAAGAGTTGCTTTCCATTTAGACATTAGCATTTGGATCTTGGTGTTCTCAGAGACTGGCAGGCATCTCAGGGGAGGCTTTTGCACCCAGAGAAAGACCAGTCCCTCCAGTCTAAGTGTGCTCAAAGGCTTTGCTTCCCTGGCAGGCACTTGAGGCTTGGCCCTCAGTACCTCCCAGCTTGGTGCAATGGAGCAGACTGTTTTCACACACATATGACACATTGCAGGCTTGTGAAGGGTTTCTGAGAACTGGGAAAAGAAAAAAAGGCTGATGTGATTCTGAAGTGATGTCTCTGACAAGCTGGTGGAAAATTGAGAGTCTGGTCTCAGGTTATCACCTAGTTGAGCTCTTCTGCATGGCCAAGATGGGTGGCAGTGACTCCTCTGAGTCTCTGTTACAGGCAGCACAGCTCTGTTTTGCATACAGTTTTGGAAAGCTTTTGGGTAGGATGCTGGGCTCTGTGCTGCTTCTTTGCAGTACATAGTGGGAAGAGAAACCAATGCCTCTTCCAAGAGTCCTCTGAGGTCTGAGGGGATGGTGGTATGGTGGGACAATCTCTTCTTTCCACTCAGCAGATGTTTAGCAGGTAAGCAAAAGGCTGGGTTGGTGAGGCTGCTGGATGTGGGCATCAGGCAACACCAGCAAACTTCGTTGAAGATGCAGCCTTATGTCGGTTCGTCTCTCCCRACAGCAGAGCCGTGTGCGCTAACCCTGTTCCCACCTATGTCCTGTTTTGGCTCTTCTTGGTGTGCAGCACAGCTCTGGTACCACCTGGGGACCCAACATCCCTGTGCCAGCGAACCTCTTGGTGCTCTGGAGATCTTCCTGCACACGGTGACCACTACAGTGCTGTCAAGGTACCCCAACCTTTGATACTATGCTGCTTCAATGATGCCTCATCCTGGTTCATGGAAAGCCCTCAGACTCATGTTAAAATAAGACATTGCTGATGGTGTGCTGCTCATTGGAGACCTCTACCCCCAGAGCAGAGAGAGGAGAGGCAAGGGTTGCAGCAAAAGCTGGAAGTCAGGTGCTGAAGTACTCCTCTCTCCTATTAAAAGGTGTGATTTCACCATGTGCAGAGCCGGAGCTGGAGGCAGCAGGGTTTGGTCCTGCTTAGTGCCTCAGCCATTCTGGTCCTGACAGCAGCAGCAGCGTGCAGATGTCTGAACATCTCTTGAAACAGCAAGTCAGAGACAAAGCAACTGGAGGCTGTTAGCTTGCACTGTGAAAACATGGGCAATGATGCAGGTGGAGAGGCTCTGTGCCCTTGCACATGCCCTAGGAACCATATTATGTACACGGATGATACTCAGTTGGTATCAGCACAGCCATGGGTGCTCACGCCTCCAGAGAAAGCCAGTTCCCATCCAGCTGAGGAAGCAGGATGCCCTGCGGTGGGGTAGGGCTCCTGCTTCACAAAGTTGGCTGTTGACAATCTGGCATAGCAATTATGCACTCCTCAGGCACTGTGACGCATACTTCAGTAGGTTGTTGAGGATTTTTACTTCTATGCGTCAATACACCATTGCATGTTGTTCCCTGGCAAAGCTACTCTCAAGAGTAGCTTGTACTTGGTACAGGCATAAAGGTGTCCTGTGCTTGTGGCAGCTTTTGCTGTTCCAAGTTTTTGCTGTTTAGCTATTACTGTGACCTAAACCTGAAGGTCCTGAACAGCCCACAGGTTCAGCAGAGCAAAAGGAAGACCCCCTTTTTTCCTCAAGGTCACAGGAGGAGCACTGAACAACCTCTGTGTGTCCAAACTGGAATAGGACAAGGGTATGCAGAGGGTTTCCACCCATTTGCTGTAGCAGGAACAGCACAAGCACTGGCTTAGCTGGCTGCTTTTCAGCTTGCTTCCAGCAGGAAAACTCCACCATGGCAAAATACCTGCTTTAAGAGAGGCTGTCCCCCTGTCAGATATGGCTTTCTGATATGTAGGGAAGACATGGAGCCTGTGCTTTTGCTAAGAGATGCCAAAAGGGATCCATACACTTGGGTTTAGGATCAAACGCCAGGAAGCTGCTCGTTCCTCCACAGCTGGGTGACTCACACCTTCATACAAGCAAATGGCTCTGCAGTGGCTTCGCACAGATTCATCCCTCTCCATCTTCTGCGTTAGATTCGGCAATGGAAAGGCAATAAAGTCACAATGGTACTTGGCAATTTAAGCCTTGAAGTTGTCCAAAAGCATTAGTGCAGACCATGGGTCCCACTAGCGTAGTATCCTGTCTCCAGCTGGGGCCATAAATGGATGTCCAGGAACCAGCAGCAACTTTACTGCAATAGGTTATGCTGCATCTCCACTGAGTTTTCTCCCAGCCTCAAACTTTTTAGCTTGAGGCATTTCCTGTAATGGATGTGGTTTCTGTCTCTTTTGTAACCACCAAAGAATTTACTTCCCGGTCTTGACGAATCTCCCAGTATTGTAGTATGATTTTTGTTGGGTCTTTTGAGGAAACATTACAGCAGCTCAGCTACACCAGCTCCACACCAGATGTATGACAAATAAGGCTGACTAGCCAAAGCTGAGGACTAGCCAAAGTCTCTGCAGCAGTGGTCCACTTTCAAGCACGCAATGTCATCAAGGAAGGAGGTGCTAAGTTGAGAAAGGTGTTCTCCTTTTCTTCCATTTCCAGGTACTTCAGTTCACTTTGTTACATACCTTATTCATGTATTTTTATCCTTAGCCAGCTGTGATTTCAATTTATAAGGTAATCATGGCACTGCAGGCATCACCTTGTTGTGCAGCTGTTGCCATTATTGTTTTTAAGTCATTACAGGTGTATTTTATGGTGGAGTGGTCAAGCTCCAGTCCAAACTGGAGATGCCCCGTTTCCCTGCCTCCACCCTGGGCAAGTTACTGCCCATATGATCCCTGCTCAAAAGAGCTGGGCTGGTAGAGAAAAAGAAGCAAAGTGGCATGCCCAGGGACATCTGAACCCATGTGTCGCAGCCAGCTCATTTTCCTAGCCACTTGCAGTTGCTGCATCAGCAGCCTGAGGTGTATTAGAGAGCAAGAGTGCTGGCCCAAAATGTAAGGGAGACCACCCATTAAGAAGTATTCACTTCTGACCAATTTTGAGGCAGATCCAAAGCAGGCTGCAGACTTGGTTGTGCCTATCTGCACTTCTCTGCTTTTGGTGTCCCCAGGGGCAGGCTGTGGTGAGGTGACACTGAGCTGGGGACAGTGCATGTACCTCTGGAACTGCGAATAGGAAAGAGTGGGGCACAATGTACAAGCACCATTTGGTGTGGAAAGGCCTGGTCTTAATAAATAGATAATAAAAACAATAATAAAAGATATGAAGGTGGGCAATCAGAACAAGCCATGAAGATCACTCCATTTCACAGAGATTTATGCTTGTGAATTGCACTAGAACCCCTACACAGAAGAGCAGGGTTTCTTCTTTTTTTGAGGGGGGTGGCGTTTGCTTTGTTTACCTAACAAAGTTTAAGAAGGATCTCCCGGGGGATTGCTAGCTGTTCACAGAGGTCCCTTCTCACCTGCTCCATGCTCCTTTCTCCCCATCCCCACCAGGGCTGTGAGCGCTGCCGGGCAGTCGCAGGCTGCTCGGCCCCTCCAGCTCCCATGGCACACACAAACACCTCTGCGTGGGTAATTGCAGTTGAGCTAAAAGGTATTTCTTGCTGTTGGCAACCACAAAAGCTCAGATTTTGAAAGCCATTACACACAACCTGCCTTTCTCTTGCAGCCCATCTCTGGACCTGCTGGCAGGCTGTTTGCTCCTTTTTCACCCAAGGAGTTAGCCATTTCCCGGGGCTGAGCTGTAGGAGACCCCATAACGTGCTGTGTCTGTACACAGATACTGGATCAGGTATATTGCAACCTGGAAAGATTAAAAGAGGGCCAAGAAACTTCCCTCCAGAAGGGTTGCTTTGCTGTCTCTGTGCATGCGAAGCTGGGACCTGGCTGGGTGAGAAAACACACCAGTAACAGGACCAGCAGCAAGGAGGACACTGCAGTGAGATAACAGAGTGCAAAAACCCCAGTGTCTGGAAAGAGATTTTGGGGCAGGGGCGAGGAAGGTGTTAAAATGGATGTCTAACTAACATTACAACCAACAGACAGTGATCCAGCTGCCGAGGTCCATATAAACAGTGTAAGGGCTCAAAGGCTGTCAGAGAATGGGGCAAGCAATTTCCAGTCGAGGGGAGCTCCGCTATCCCTAATGCCTGGTTTCAGTTGCACGACACCCCTCAGTTGATCCCAGGCTGCAGCTGAAAGCAGGGGCTTTGGGGAGGCACCTCCCCATGCCAGCTCCAGTGCCCAGAGCCCATTTGCCTTGCTAACACTGCAGAAAACTACCCACCTCTGGCTTAGTGTCCTTTAGGAGTACTCAGCAAGCAGAAATCAAACAGCTTCCCTGAGAAGACCAGTTCTGGGGCAGGCATGCCTTTTTAGAAACATGCAGAAGCTTTCTTTTTGAGTGGGAAAAAAAGTGCTTTTATTTGTTTACACAAGTGCCTTCTCACTTTTATTCTGGTCATCTTAACCACTTTCTTGCTTTTCCAACAAAACAGTTTTGAGTCATGGGAAGTACATGCTCTTTGAGTCTCTGATTATTCTGGGAGCTGCCCAACCCCATGGATGACATGCAGTTAAGATCTGGTGCTTTCAGGGAAGGTGGGATGGTCTGGGGTTCCCCTTCTCCCATATTGGACATTTGGAAAACTAATAGCCATAGGACAGTGGTGATGTGGTTTGGGAACAAATTTTTTGCAGGTCACTCACAAGAGCAATGCATGCACAGCGAGTCCCCTGCACGTGCTTCTCTCTGGGACAAGCAAGGGCAAAGAAATACAGATTGAAGGAAAGCCCCTGAGAATATGCTCGCTGTGATGCTAACACACTAGGGTGCCAACACGCACTACCAGTGTCCTCTGGGATCTTTCACCTTTCCTCCTTTACTGGGGGGGTGTCTCAGTGTCAGCTTGTGTCAATGACGGATGCTGAACAATGGCCACTGACTTCTGCTGTAACTGTCCTTGAACCCGTCATCTTTCCCACTGCAACATCATGCATGGTGTTTGGATAGCCCTGCTATAACTCAATTAGCAGCCTGGGACAATTCATAATTAGGTTGTAATTTTGCCCTGCTTCCTGTACTTGATTTCTATAAGGCCCAAGTAACAGAGTCCAGGCGGCAGCAGGACAGACGTCTCCCTGGCTTCACAATAATTAGCAAGTTGAATCAATGAAGCCTGTCTTTCCTCGTTAACCTGTTTAGTGGTTGAGCTACTCTGTGAATGCTGTGATGGCTAACATAAGCTGAATACATTGTCGAGTGGGGAATGTGTGGAGAAGGACCTTAATGTGTTTATTTTCATGAAAAGGGTAAGGACTGACACTGCTTGGGACCTCAGCCCCTTGGCCAAAAGCAGTCGACACTGGCAAAATGTGTTTGAGAAGGGAGAAGCATCAATGGATCTTTGCTATTGTGTTCATCCAATGGTAGACAGTAAAATGAACGCTCTCCTCCTTTTCCTCCCCCTTCTGCCCATGGGAAGCTAACAGAATTATTTTGCTTTTCATGCTCTTATTTGCAGGTTTGCGCCCTGGTGTGAGCCTCTTGCTGTGCCTGGAGCCATTAGCAACCCTCCTCGGGGCATTCGGGTGGCATTGTCTGCACGAGTTTGCATTGCTTTACTTGCAGAGGCGAAGTGGGACTGTCTCTCTGGCATGTTTTAGCTACAGCATGTCTGTAGCATTAACTACACCTGACTCTTTGGGAGTCCCTTCCCAAGCCCATATCAGACAGGAAGGGAAATGCTGGTCAGGAGGTGGGTTTTCTTCCTATTTGTGGCCAGGTCATGTTTGTGTAGAGCAGGTTCAGTAGCACATGCTCTGTGTACTTCTCCAAATGCTGTGACTGCAGAGAGGGTGGGTGCTGAGCAATACCCTCTCTTTTCTTGCTTTTCTGAGAAAACTAATGGCAGGATTTCCTCTAACAAGTCGCTGAAACAAAGATGTCAGGATGATATGCTTGCAAAAGACTGTTCTGCAATGACCAGTAGGTTGGGTAATCCTTTTTTGTAGGTTTCCACGTAGGAAGAGGTGTGGTTTGTCTAGCGTTTTCTTGGCTACCAGGCTTTCTCAGAAAAACTCTGTGTGCAGTGGCAGAGACCCTGTGATGTAGGCCACACTTTCTCCCTTTTGGGGGTTTTCCTGGGATTTGAAATACACATGAACCGAAGAGCAGGCTGGAATAAGCTCTGGGGTTTGAGAGCCTGCTG
Organism: Oceanodroma leucorhoa; assembly: GCA_030449065.1. Lineage (NCBI taxonomy): Eukaryota > Metazoa > Chordata > Aves > Procellariiformes > Oceanodroma > Oceanodroma leucorhoa. Next base: position 1,807,926 of record JASVER010000100.1, read on the forward strand.
GGAAAAAAACCAAAGAAGCTCCTTCAGAACAAAGTAAACAGGTTTAAATGACAGAGAAACGATGACCTTGGGGCAATGATCTGAAAGCTGTTGCTCTGCAGACCCTCCTGCTCCTGGCACCTTTGACAAATCAGTTGGGTCTCCGACGCAGGGAAGGTTGAAAGACAATGTGTACCAAAAGCCCCTCTGCGCCAGGGTCCTTTCCTGAGCCCCATCCCTGCCGAGGGCTCTGTGCCATCTCCTTGGCTTTACAGAGCTTCTGTAGCTCCCACTGGCATCTCCTGGCAAACCACAAAACTGTGGCAGGCATCGGAGCGCAACGTGGGGGATGGATGATCCAACTGCTCCTTCAGTGATACTGACCTCCTTTGCCTGTCAATTACCCACATGGCAGTCTCCTCTGCTTTCCTCTCTGCTTCACTGGTAATTACTTAACAAGGAAAGCGCACCTCCAAACAAACCATTTGCTTCATGCCACAGTAAACAGTCTTTGACTGCCGAGTCAATTTTTTTTTCCCCCAGCAGCTACAGAAGTAAAAAGAGAAACTCATTCAGAGTGACAATGCAGGTCTATAAATAGCTGAGTTCAGGGAATGGAGGACCGGTTTTCTGGAAGCTGTTTCTTCTCCATGGGAGGACCGTGCCCTAGGCATGGCAGAGAGCTAAGTACCTCTCCTGGACCTTCCCAGGAGGCCACTGAGCTCAGCCTGGCTGCAGCTGGGTTTCTTCAAGATGTCTTTTGGGATGTACCTTTCAAGGCGACGCGCCCAGGAGAGCAATGGGAATGCCCTATGGCTAGCAGCAGCTGGTCCCGTCAGCACTGCTCCCCAATGCTGTAGTGGAATGTTGAACAAATGGTTGCTATTTCTGCTTTCCCCAACCTTCCCCCGGTTCCGCTGGTCTCCCATCACGTCTGGGAGCTGGTGGTCTCTCTTGGGTGGGGACTGACCGCTGCTTGGTGCTCTAACAGCTTTATTCCCTGTCTAGAGGCTCTAGCTATCACCACAGCATGGTTCAGCAACATTGTAGAGCCACTGCATTTAGTTGCTGCCCCTGCTTGAGCCCTGTAAGTTATTCCCTAACCCCTAAACTCATGAGGAGAGACAAGGAGAAAGCTGTTTCCCTCAAACTATTTAAACCCCGCTGAAGATGCCAGCCATTAATCTAAGGAGGCTGAGGAGAAAAAAAAATTGGAGGGGCTTGCAGGGAGTTGGAAATGGATAAAAAGGGCACAGGCTGTGAAAGGCCAACACAATCAGTCAATCAATGTCTTATTTACCAACTTGTCTTCATCTCAGCAGACAAACCGTCTGCACCAACAGTTATGCTTGGGCCACAGCCACAGTCAGCAGGATGAAAAGCAAGAGAAGGAAAAATGCACAGTGTCTGGAAAAGAAATCAAACGCACCTCTTGGAACTGAGCAGAGAGTATTCAGATAGCAGCATAGGAACAGTGGGCAGAAGGAAAGCAACAGACACCAGAGGTATTACCAGGGTGATGCTGCTGCAAAAAGGCAGAGTGTTGTGGGATGGATGATGCAAGGTATGCCCCAGTCAAGGAAGGTCATTTTCACTTTAGCACTGAGTAGGTCTCAGCTGCAATGACATGCACATGAGAGATGAGCGCTTGGAGAAAATGCTAGCCGAAAGCAAACAACACTATACAGAAACCTTAGAAACATACAGGTAACTGGGAAAGGCTGAAAGAAGTCCTCATTTACCAAGGAGAGAGAAGTTGAGTACCATCTTCACTTGGTTTTCAGTTATACATGAGAATACACATCCATTCTTCCCAGGGCCTATTAGAATTCAGACATGTAATCAGCCTCGTTTGCTGCAAGTGTGACCTGTGATGGCAAGTGGAGAAATGCTTTCTGCAAGGGCAGGGGAGAAAAATATTGTCTAGAGCTGCCCAAGCCACCAAGGAGTCTCCTTCCCCGACAGCTTTTGGATGTGTTTAGACCAACTTCTGTCCAATGTGGTCTAGGGATGTCGCATTTCCGCTCAATGCTGATGGGTTTTTTTACTATCAATCCTTTCCAGCTGTATATTCCTACAACTGCATGGGCCCTAGCCGAACATGAGAAAGGAGGGCATTGTTATGAAGCCTGGTCTCTAATAACACGCATTTTGCTTGGAMAAAAAAAAAAAGGCAGAAGGGGCTTGCCCAGTGTCGGGGAGCATTTGAGGAGCTGTTGCCTGCTGACGTTTTCCTTCCCTGTGCAGTGCAGCCAGGCTCTGCATCCCTTCAGCGCCTGCGAGGGATGGTCCCAGTCCCTGCATGCACGTGCACGGCAGAGCAGCCCCCTGCGTGGCAGAGCTTTCCCCATGCAAAGGGAGGATGTCCTCAGCCCTCGTAAACCCTGGCTGCCTGCCCTGAGAGGGTACACCTGCATTTGTTTTTTGAGGGGAAGTCTCAATGTCTGTGCTCTGCAAATGACGGGGGACTGCTGGACTCCCCCTTGCAATAAATCAAAGCAATAAGGAAGACGGAGATGTGTGTGGAAGTAGGTGTAAGCATGGCTCTGGAGCCCAGCTTTGACCTACTGTGTTAGTGTGCCAACAATGTTATCGGGGAAGACAGCAGAAAAGGCATTTTCCCAAGTCTTTAATCCCACGGGGGACGACCCCCGCCCTAAAACAAACTCACGGTCAGTTGAACAAACCCCTGCTTTCTAAGGCCAGATACCCTGGGAAGCTCTAACCAACGCTACAGAAATCTGCTGCTCTCTTTGACCACAGTCTGAAAGTGATGCCTCTAAGTGTCACCCTGGGTGAGGACTTGCTTTTCCTGAAGGGATGGTGCAAACAAATAGCAGGCATCTTGCAGCACACAGCAGAAAACATCTGCAGCTTTGGGAAGAAAGCACATGCTGGAACATAGGGCCAAGAAGAGTGAGAATTTCTCAAGCCCTTTTTATTTATCCGTCCAGGGGCAGTCCTCATCCATGCTAACATCAAGCCATGCCGCAGCTTAATCCTGGTTGCCAACATGTTAGCATACTTCAAGAACAACCCATCAAAGCCAGCAGAACTGCTCTGGAAGTCAGATCAGTGTAGCTGACACATTGTCACCATGCATTGCATGTTCTTAAAAGAAGCTGTTATGCTGGATTTACTGCACCCTGTGCTAGATTATGCAGCGTCCTTGCTTGGGGCATTCCTTCTTGGAAGACAGTAGGTAAATCCATTTCTGACATGCATTTTGCAGAAGGTGTCAGAGGAAGCAACAACCAAACCAGGGCAGGAAACCAGAGATGGAAGATGCGACTATCCCTGGGAGGTTGGGCAGAAACCACCTCTGGTAGGGAGCTGGTGGGTGAGCAAACGAGAGCACCTTGGAGGTGGGTGCTGGACTGCTTCTTCCAGCTGTGCTCTAGAAAACCTCTGCTTAGTGCCTAGCGCCCATTTGTGCCCACACATCCCATGCCTCTCTACACTTCTTTATATTTATGTTGCCAGCTGCTGGTGAAACCCCTCTTATAATTTGTGTGTTGCTGTAAATGCAGGCACTGGGAACAGCAGCACCAAATCTGCACTGGACCTCAGCAAAACAGGCTCTGCATAAAGTGAACACCAGCCAAACTAAAAATTACCCTAGGGCACAGAGCTAATGCATCAAAAAAGAATTATATGTGTTCAGATCAGTGTGTTTCATATTCAAAAATTATATGTACAGATTGAGAACCATTTACATTTTAACAAAATCCTGTTTTGCTTAACTCCTGACTGTAATTAAACATTATATTTGATGATGATGTTTCCCACTGGGCTGGACTTTTTCGTAGTCTACATAAGAAAATTGGTAAATACTTGCTGAGCTACCTAACCTGAGGACCCAGACTTCAGATCTTCAGTAGAAAAAGATACCCAGTTTTGCCTTGAGATAGAGGTCTTCAAGATGTTCTGGCTTCCAGAGAGGAAAGGATAGAATGAGTGCACGAATCAATCCTGACTTTACTTACTGTTGATACAGCGTAAAGGATCTGAATCTGTCCAGCTTCATTCTGATTGTTAATCACTTTCGTGCACCTCTGCACCACTATTTGGAAATTTCTTTTTGTTGAACTGTTGTTCCAGCTGTGAAGGTCTTTCTAACATACATCATGAATGGAAAGCACCTACATCAGAAATTGAAAGGAGTTCATTCCTTTCCTTACATTGTCAAGGTGTATCTCTAATGCAGCTTAGAAAATGGTTTCCTTTTGGAAAAGCCTGGTAAGGCTGCTGAATTGCAAAAGTTCTCAAGAATGACAGGATACTCAGAAAAGAAAACTTAGTGTACAAGCACATTAATATTCATCTTTGTGTCAGTGTGCACATATTAAACCAGTGTTGTTATGCAAAAGAAATGTACAAATGCACATATGCATTCAGGTTCCATAATGCTGCTTCTTTTGCAAAGAGATGATGTGTTTTATAGTGTAGTAGCTACGGAATTCCTTGGGGTTTACTGTCTGTGCACAACACCATTTCAAGGGATTACTAACTGTAGCCATTTCTGAGGGAAGACTAACAGAAAACTGGGGAAATAAAGTGTATTCTGTGCTTCTAGAGAGGTAGTCACTACCTTCTTTGTTTTTTCATTTGCTTCCTTTTTCTCAACCCAAATAAAAAAACATTCAGATAGAGGGTTTTACAAATCGCCTTGCTATGATTTCTGGGCACCAGAAGTTGCATAGCTATTCTGTGGTTTTGTGCTCCTCCCACATGTTTCTGTATTTTCGATTGCCATTCTCTGATTTTGGCCCAGGCACGCCTGAGCTCGCGTTATCTTGGCGCAGCGGCAGCCCTGTGGTGAGGGTAACGGGGGCTCTGCAGTAAGCTGTCAACCTGCCCCTAATCCCACCAGATCAGATCGAATCTGGCACCTGTAAATGGTAATGCAAAAATGCTGAACACTGAGACTGCGGCGTGGCTGCTGTTGTAATCCTTCCTTCAACCGAAAAAACCCAGAGTGCCGATAGCTCTGAGGTACACAGCTTGGACATCATCCTGACCATGTTTGTGTTTCATACAAAATTTATTGGTTTATTTATCTGTTTTATATCTGATGAATAATGTGGGGGTAGGTCACAGAGCACAAAAAAATCCTCAGTGAGGTCAGCTGGGGCGTGGAAAAACAGTCCCTGTCCACTTATTTCCACTTCTTGAACTCTGTGGCTCTTCCTGCCCTTGGGGATGAGCATTTCTCTTGTGGGCAGGTTGGTGGAGCTGGAAGCCACCCATCCAGGCAGGGAATCCCTGCACAGCCCGGCTGTGTTTCCCTCTAAGACCCGTACAGGTTTCCTCTAGCTGCCGCCTGCGGAGCCGCTGTAGGCGTGGTGTAAAGCCAAACTGGCAATCCCTGCTGGTGGATGGAGCTGCAGAAAAGTCAGCGCTTTTCCGGGCTGTCTGAGTGCATCTGGCGCCAGTGGAGCCAGGCGAGCCCTTTGCACATGCTTTGGCTTTCCCTTCCCAAAAGCAGGGCAAGACGACCTCTTATCTCAGTCCAGGTGGGTGGGTGATCATGGTTTTGACAGGATGTGTGGGCCGTGGTGAGCAGGTAATCCAGGCAAACCTTGAGGTGCAGGAAGGATTTTCAATCTCTTGATGTCACAACAAATCCTAGTTAAAGTCCTGTGGGTTGTGTGACCTGTCTAGGTGGAGAGCCCAGATGGTGTGAGAGCAGCAAACTTGAGATGTCAGTCCATATTCAGAGCAGGACATTACAAAGTCTGCAAGCTTCTGAGCAGGGAAAAAAAAAAAGGTCATTGTGAAGCCCTCTCCATCCACTTGTCACAGACAGCCTCCACTTTTCCTGTCGAGGTAGAACAACCAGTCCCAAGCACTGAGAAACTGGCACAAGAGGGCCAGAGAAGGCTGATGGCAGCCATCACAGAAAGTTAAAATTCTGGTTAAAAATAGCAGCTTTGGTTGAGCTTCCAGTTAAAGAACTCGAAGTCATGGCTGATAACAGCAGAGCCTCTCTGGAGTTAAACATAGAAAATAGGAACAGCTTTCATGCCACCATAGTAAAAAGAAACCATACTAGGGTTTGCTAGTAATATGTCTGATGAGGGTGATAGGGTCAGCTGGAGTCCTCTGGCCATTGCCATCATCCCATGGTGCTTGACACGTTTGGCCAAACCATGACCTGATGCAAGTCGGTGTTGCCCCATCACTGCAGTGGAGATAAATGGTCTSGATCAGCAGGCAGTCAGGGTCAGGGGCAAAGAGCTTGTGCTTTCCCTGTAAATCAAAGTTTTGCCCTGTGGTGTTGGACTAACTCCCGGAAAATAGGTGAGAAAGACAAACCTGAACACAACTTCCTTAAGGCCCCTTTCACGTTTCAGCCCTTGCACTGCTACCTCTCCGGTCGGTACACTGCACACACCAGTGCGCGAAGTGAATGCAGTGTGGACTTTACGTGGCATGTTCCAGTGCGCAGGTTTCTTTGGAAGAGGCAGATCACAGGATCACAGGGAAATTCCGATTGGGARTTCCTCAAAACACAGCTATAGTGTTCCTCCTCTCCTGTCCGAGCATAAACAAATTTCAGTGTGGTCCTGGCAGGCTCTTGTTCCCAGAGGGGCTGTAAACCCAGCATCACACAAACACTTTTTGCGTAGTCTGGGCTAAAACAGAGCTGGATTGCGCACGGCCCTTGTTCACCGCAGGGGATTCCCTGTTCTGCCGGATGCACTCATGCTCCAGAGACCTGCTAACAACAGCTCTCGTTCACGCTGTCTGAGTGGAGCTGGGTCTTCCACACCCCCATCCACCTTCAGATTTTACTGGATGAGTTTCATGCCATGCTTACAATAGTGACACAGCAAAAGGGTGGCACGAACGGGGTCCACGCCAGGCCTGTGGTCCCTGAGCAGTAGTCACCGGCCATCAGGATGGTGAGGTTAATTGTTGCTGTTTGCTCACTTTCTCTGTGCTGGACATTTTAGGAGCAGATGGACAACATAGGCGGGCTTCCACACCCGTCCATGCTCTGACCCTCAGGCCCTTGTAAGTGCTACTGGAAACACGGGAAGTACAATGTGCATCTCAAAACTATCCAAAAAAAAAGCAGGAGCCTCTCTCACGCAGTTCACATGAGCCTGCAGAGCCCCACACACCGAGTGGCCCAGCTCTTTGCACTTGTTTGCCTTACGGATTTCCCCAGGAGAATGCTGCACGGAGCTGACCAGTTTGGGTGCCACTGCAACACTGGGAGTGCTGGGTCTGTTCTCCCCAGGAAAACTGGGCTTGCTGCCTCCTTGGGTCACCTGCAATCGCTGTGCCGTTGCAGCTACCTGTGGCTGTAGCCACATCCAGCAATGGTTTTCCCAGCCTAGTGGAGGGGACCTCAGGATGGAGCCCTGGCTGGATGGGAAGCACTGATCTGCAGCTGACAGGGACATTCCCGGTTCTCTGAGCTGTTCTTTCCCCTCCAATCCTGTAATCACCCAGCTACGAACCTCCTCCTTGCAGTACAGCCCTGTGGGAGTAATAGGCGTATGCTCTTGAAGCGCTTTGCTTTTGCCTTCTTCCATTGCTATTTTTCATCAATCAGCCAGCTGCAGATATGCTGGGAAAAAAAACTTTTTTCCCCCAGCATAGTTGGTTTTATTTCTAAAGTTTTTAATACCAGCTTAAATTCAAGGGGATCACTAAGTTAACAGCACACTGATGCAGCTCTCATAAACTCTGTTGTCCTTTGTAGGCTTCAAAACCTGAAACCTCGGAGTATTATAAGAAAAAGAAAATTACCTGCAATCATAATGTCTGAGGGCAGGAGTGTCCTCTGCTTGTTTATACTGTTCAGGCTTGCCAGTTAGTAAGGTGAATTGAACCCATTGTTTGCATTCCTGACACTTCCACAAACACTAACTGCATTTGGCAGGTCACTGTCRTTATCCTTCATCCCAAGGTGGCGGGGGGAGAGAGCAGGCAGGACCACCCCCCATTGTGCTCACTGTGCAGAAAGTCTTTGGACAAACAGGAAAGTAGTAACAAAGCAATTAAAAGAAGCAGCCAAGTAAGCAAAGTCATTAGGGAGAAAACAAACGAGAGAAGCAAATCAGTGATCGGAAAACAGCAGCAAGCACATGCTGGTGTTCACAGCGTCCCAGGCCAGGGAGCGTCTGTTGCAAATGTTGGCTTTCAGCCCCCAAAAAAGCAACGTTATTGGCAGATCTAGCAGAGTAACTGAGAGTGAAAGTCCCAAGACAATGAAAACCTTGTTTACCGGCACGTTTAAATAAAAGACAGCTCATGGCAATGGCAGCTGCCTTGGCAGAGCAATTTATGGATTCAATGTTGAGCATGTGGTCAGATATTTTGCTGAACTGAGACCAGTGCTAACCTTTCTCCCTGCACAGAGATGTCTGTTCCTCCTAACGAGGTCTCAGCCGCAGCAGCGCAGGCAGTTTGCAGATGACTGTTTTGTCCCTTCCAGTGATATATTAGTTCTGTGGCTGAAGTGGGGACTTCCCCCTGCAGGGCCAGCAGCTGCAATGAGCAGTAATATACAAATGTAACGTGCATTAGCTGCCCTAAGTGCGAAAGAGCACTCAAAATAAATCAATATGACTGTCTGTGAGGACCACAAATACTCCCAGTCCCTGCTCTGCTTTGCTCAGCTCAACATAATTTGGCATAAAGTATTTCAAAAGCCATGTAAGGTAACCTGCTTAGATAGGGAAGTTAAGGTAGGGCAGGATCCGGAGTTCCCCTGGATTTGCGTGCGGCAGACGAAAGCAGGAGTGAGTCCTGCTGAATTCCCGTTGGTTAAAATGGTTCAGCCAGGGAGGAAAGATTAATGTTTTTTTGTTTTTCAGCACTGATGATGGAAATTGATCTCTACTGTTCGCAGGGACTGCTAAAGCTGTTGAGAAAGTGATACCCTTTACTTACAAAATGCCCTACTACTCCAGCCTTACGATCACTGTTTCATGCAGCAGAACCTGAACTGGTATCCTCACAAGGAAAATAAAAATTTGCAGGCTTGTCCACACTCTCTGGCAGGGAGGGGATCCCGCTTCGCTGAGGATGGGGAGACGTGTGCCCCGAGATGCTGCGTCCCCCCCTTCCACCTCATTCACCTGCAAAACCATCCTCTCCCTTGCCTTGGCCCCAGCTGCTGTCTGCTGGTGGTGGCACAAGGGGACTCTGAGGAGTCAGCATTGCTCCTGCCACCCCTTCCACCCTCCTCTTCCTCCCCAGGTCAGCAGTCCCAGCGGTGCAGCCTGCCACCCTCCCCGGGTCCTGCTCTCTGCTGCCCCGTCCGTCGGGGAAGAGGTGCACGCAGAAGAGCAGCAACGGGAAGGGAGCCAGGGAGCTCCAAAAAGCACTGAAATATGTACGTCAAATAGCTCAAGTGAATCCTGAAATCCTGAAGATTTATTTCCCAGTTTCTCCCAAGCCTTTTTGTTCTTGCAACCTCCCTCCCTCACCAGGGTAAATCAGGTGCTTTGTGTTTGTATTTATGAAGAAAAAGCCTGATCTTTCTCTCCCAACCCAGTTTTCAAACACAACATAATGAAAAAAAATCTCTTGCGCTAATCCTTGGACACATGTTTGTGACGGGAGGTGTGTGTGGGAGGCAAGGAAAGCAAGTAAGTACAAAAGGAGACAGAGGAGGAGGCGGGGACATGTGTCATAAACTGTTTCCCCTCGGTCCTCTCACAGCCCATTTCTTTTTTCTTTTTCTGTCCCTTATAATCTGGTCTGGATTGGAGCTTAATCAAGAAAAGGGGCCTTGGAAAAAACAATAAGCACTCTTAGAAAGATCAGGTCTTTCCTGTTAACACAATAATTCACATTTCTTAGGCTAATAAACTTTCAACCTTTTGGCCTTAAAATGTGTTTCATACTGCATGCCTTATAAACAGGAAGTTAAAATTTGGCACATAACAATACTGAGAAAAAAACATATAGGTAGGAAAATCAGAAATATTACAGGCAGAAAGGTTTGCTTGCCAATCCAGGGTATAACTCAGGACGGACTTCTAAATATTTAATGCTGTTTAGACTGGTTGCAATAAAACTTGTATGCTTTAAACAATGAGAGGACATTTGCTACCCCAAAAGTTTTCTGGTGAAATCAGAAACCTGGTGCAAGCTAACCCCTGACCCRATAACTATAGAGGAAAATGAGACTGTTGCTAAGCTTATAAGCCTCTCCCTCTTTTTGTCAGCATTTATGTTTCCTTTGAGTCATGCCCACAACTCACAGTTAAGCATCTACCTGCTTGTGAATCACAGCAATAAAAATAAATAACCAGGAAGAAAAACTACCGATGCAGCACGGCCACCAGCATTGGCACGGAAAATGGTCTGTTCTCCTAAGGGTAAGCTAGCAGGGTGCTTTAAAATCCCTGTAGAGATACCAGAGCTGTTTGACCCCACCACAAGAAACCCTTGCTTATTTGCTGGTGCCTGCCAAGCCCTGCACACGAAGGCGGTGTGGGCCCGGGTGGGCAGCAGGCGGGCACACACCAGGAGAGCAGAGTGGGTGCACCCTGCCCAGCTCACCCGACACTGGCTGCTCGACGGCTCCGAACTCCAAAATATTACTCTTCCAGGGTCGTCTTTTCCTCGGGCTTTCAAAACTCCAGCCACAGTCCCTCCACAACTCAAACGCTCAGCTGGCAGACTGTGTTGTGTCAAAAACTTCGTGGGGATGTGGCATTGCCCCTTTGCATGTGTGAAACTGCTACCTTGCTGTTCGGCACTGGCAAAGGCTGCCTGATAACCGCCCTGCGGAGGTTCGACCTCTTGGGATCTCCAGGCACGGGAACACAGCTAATTTCCTCAAGCTGCCCAGGCGGTGTTTACATACCATGTCAGAATGATTTAAGCAAGCCTCCTTGTGTGTTTGAAAGTCCAATAGTTCCATTTCATAACATTTGGCATTTCATATAAATAGAATTGATTACCAACTATTAATGCCTAATTTTTTCTCCCCCTCCTTGGGTGCTTTTCAGCAAAGGCATGGTCAGCTTGGTGCCCCCTAAAACAACGTAGCTGGCTGATGGACAGTTCTAGAAACAATTTTTCAGCAGCAATCTGACAGGTAAGGCCCATACCTCACTTTGGAAAGCTGATGCACACAGGATAGGCACCCTAGGAAGCCGGTGCCTGGAAATAATGAATGTCATTGATGTGCCCAGCACGCAGTGCAAATCTGGGGTGCCGGCATCCAAGGCTGTGCTCCTCGGTGTGGAGTATGAAGTCCCCAGGTTTCTGGCAGCATCAAGGGTGGATCAGGTGCAGCAGACCATGTTGCAGAGCCATGCATACATGTCTGTGTAAATAACCCCATGCAACCCCTTGCTGACACCATCMAGCTGGGCTGATGGTTCCCCTGTGCTCCCTGGGGGGCACGTCCATTTTCCCCATGGAGCAGTCTCGCTCTCCATGTCAGGCAGCTTTCCCCAGCTGGCAAAGCTCATCCTTCCTCTCTCCCCAGTGACTAATCAAAGGACTGACAAAGAAGCAATCACAAGTGGGAAGATCAGAAGCCAGGCTGGGATGGGTCCCTCCAGCTCAATAAATCTCCACAAAAACAAGAGAGTGGCCCACTTGGTTTTTTTCTTTTTGTCTTTCTTTCTTTCTTCTTCTTTTTTCCCCCAGCACTTTGAATCAAAGATGGGCTTGACTTCTCTGGAGAAATTTGTCTTTCMGTTTTATTTCAAGCTGCTGGTTTTRACACAACAGTACCACAAAGTGTTCCCAGAAGAAGATTGCACGGTCTAGTACATATTTTTCTAAATGGTAACTGCTGAGACTTACTATGCTCTTGGCACTGCTTTATGCATAAAGTCAACACTGAAGTTCCTGTTGGCCAAAGTCCCTATCTCTAGGCATGGTTTTAGTTCGTTAATATCACAATGCTGAGCAAGGAGCCCGGCAGTAGGATTCTGCCATACGTTCAAAAGACACTTTGGGGGTTAAAAAAAGTTTCCAAAAAGTTTTTGAAGGAAGACAAGTGGAGGCCACCAGGTAAACCCTTGGTGCCCTGGTGCTACTAAGGAAGTAGTGCTGTGAGAGGAGGCACAAGGGTGCGGGGAGCAGTGTACCTCCTTTYCTAGGATTTGCCATGTCAGAGCAAACCCCACCCACCCATCCAAAACTCCCAGTATCTCTCTTGGGAAAGAAGAGCAACACCTGGGAGCTGACTAATGGGAGCCAGGACTGAACCTCCACCTGGATTGCCAGAGCCTGGTCCGTTTTACCAATATCTCCTGTAATCTACAGAGACTGAACAAGCCCTGAGCCTCGGCTCCTCCCGACCCAATCACCAGCTGAGCACATGTTCGAAGGCTGGACTTCACAGTAGTAAGAGGGCAGGCCAGGGGTTTTCTTAACTGACACAGTAATATCCATGTAGGTGATGAAATGCCAGTGCTCACCTGACACCATTCCAGCGCAGTGGTTATTGCACAGCTCTGACATGATGCTATCTGCCTGCCAAGGATTTTTCAGGATTACTTGGAAAGAGACACCTTCGTTGTGGTGAATTTTGCTATAGAMAACTGCTTCAAAACACTTGCCAATAGGGAAGATGGCTTGGGATGAAGGGCCCACAAGGTAAGCACACCATACTGCTGCTTGTGGCTTTGCTGGAAAATCACTTGAGCCCACTTTAGGGAAGGGACAARAGAGCARCGTTTGTTCAGCCAGTGTGACAGGAAAGATGGGCAAAGAGTGTGACAGAGACAGCCAGGAAAACTCCCTTCCTTGGACAAGTGCAATTACTCTTTCTTATTCCATCTACAAAATTATCCCTTTTTCTTACAATGTGCCTTTTTTTTCCCTCTCTCTCCCTCCCTCTGACACATGATCTTCCTGCTTCAGCAGAGCTACTGTGTTTTCAGCTGCTGCCTCTGAGCTGATTTGAATCGTGAGGCCTTTAACTGGTAGCCTGCCATAACTGTTCTGCATCCTTCATCCTTTTGCAGACCACAATGGCCACACCAGCTCAAAGCACAAGCCGGAGCAGCTCTGTGGTTGCTCCAACTTGCAGTGGTGAAGGTGTCCCACCGAAAAAACACTGCACTGCTGGAGCACACAGCCCTACCTGGCCCCAGGACACAAACAGCAGGACGGTCAGGGAGACGTGGCAGACAACCCACAGCGATATCTCTGGAGCCATTGGGAATGCTGCAACACMAGCAAATTCCTGCCTTGCTACTTAAAACCACTTCCAGACACTTTCCTCCTGCACCACACTTCTCTTCACCCTCCAGCACATAAGCCCACAAAAGGGAAAGTCTAACCAAAAAAACCCCAAAAACCTGCAAAAAATCCACCATGTGAACTTCAAAGTTTCCCAATAGATATTTAGAAATACTTGCCTGACAAAAAGACTAAACAAAAGCATGGTGAGGCCTTCAGGATTGATTTAGGAAGCACTTTTAATTAAGTGATTTTACTGACATCCCCACACAGGCCACCAGACCTGGGTCTGCCATGCTTTTTCGTAAGAGCTAGCTGCAAGCCACGAGCCTGGGATGCTGCGCTTGTGCGAGAGGTTTCTGTGCTGGCACGGCACTGCAGCTGGAGCTTATGGTTTGCCTGAGGCAGGGAGCGCTCCAGTGAGCAGACCCGAAGCAARCGGGTGGGTGAGACTCCCAGGAGAATCAAGGCGGAAGGACAGGCACCGAGGCATCACATTTTCATGGAGCAGCTTGCTCTTGTTACTGCTTCTCAAATGGTTGGTGTATTGGTAAGAGTGGGAAAGGATGTGTGGGTGTTGTCCCCCAGCAGCAATGCTGGAGCACAGGTCRGGCATGCTGTGGCTTCAGCCCTTGCTGCAGAGGGGCTGCAGGGATGGGCACGRGAGGCTGCTGAGAGCCAGCACACACCCACGTCCGCTGCAGTCAGCTGCCCCCCTGCAAACAGCCAAAACCCCCCCATACCCTGTTGCTTTTCTCCCTTACCATCCTGCTTCCCCGCCTCCACATCACTGCGGTGACATGAGCTTCCCACGTGTGGAAAGGAGGTCAGCTGGGCAAACCTGTTCATGCACAGGGCCCAAAACCCAGGCACGGTAAAAATGGTTGCTGATGTCTGGGGTCRGGGAGGATAGCGCTGATGCATCGTACAGCCGAGTGCTGTATGCCTTCAAAGCGTGGTGCGGTTGTTTCCTGCTGCTTAGCCTCCTGCAGTCCAATAACCAAAGGAAATCATCTGAGCACTAGTGGTCTTCCACAAGAGTTGAAATGAAGGCAACCTGGGACCTCAGCATTATCGTTGGCTGTTGCAGATTGGTGATGCTGTATGAGCTGTGCTGCCACTAACAGTCCTGATTTCTTGGTGCTAAAAGAGATTCTGCTGACTTCCAGCCTCCCCCATCCACCCAATACACCAGGGCCCACCTGGAAATGTGCACAACATCATGGCTGTCTCAGGAGATCTCAAAGGATTAGTTTTTGCTGTTGTTCCTGGGGAGATCTTCAAGCTGTCAGTCTTTCTTTGGTAACCCAGTGCTTGGAGAAAAATAAGAGTATTTCTTGGGCTGCAGACACACCAAGGACTGAAAATGGGTGGCAATACCCTTATTGCTTCTGCCAAGGCTGCATCATCCCACCTCTGTGGTATTGAGTCACGRCATTGAGCCATGCTAGGGAGGAGTTAAGCTAGTACAGAGGTTGTGCCACCGATAATGTGTTCTTGTGAGAGAGGTGTCCAAAGGTGCATGCAGAATGCTGATGCTGAAAAAAAAATAAAGTGAGGAGGAAGGGATATTGTCAAAGTGCAGCAACTCCCATTTGCATTAAGTCAACTAGTCTGAGTCAGGTAAGTCGTTTTTCCAGGTGGGGCTTTCCTGCAGTGTGCCAAGAAGTAATTGCATATCTGCTGGGTTGCATCAGTTCAAGYAATAGGGACACAGGTGTCCATACAGGGCGCTACCAAAGTAATGGGAAAAAAGGCATCGTTGTTACGAGTTGCAGGCAAAYTCATTATCCATCATGGGAAGTTAAGTGATATCGTCCAGAGAGCAGAAATATGGGCTTTGTACATCTTTTCAGACTGTTTTAAAACATTTGCCTGCTTAAAGTGATACTGAATTTCCTGTTTTCAGCACTCTGGTGAGTGCTGACTGTCACAGGTTCCTGTGTGTGGACTTGGCATCATCTGTTTCTGCATTAAAGAAAGATTTTTTTCTCACAGTTAAGTAAGATGCTGAGAGCCATTGTTGTGGGAAAGACAAAGAGCAAAGCACTGTTTTGCCAGATTTCCTATTTCATGGCATGTTGGAGTGATAGTTACAGAGAGGCAGCCCAGCCAAAAAAAACCCGCAAACACCTATTTTTCACCTTACTGCCTATCTTGTACAACACACATCCTAGCCGCCCTGGGATGGCATCTGACGTGTGATCACACACAAAGCAAACGGTTGCGAGGAGGCGGGAGCGCGGTGCTCCCCGAGCTCCGGTCCCAGAGGCCGCAGCACAGAGTGCCAGTGAGAGGGTGGGAATGGGACTCACCGGCGGCCAGGAGAGCTGACCCACAGGTCTGCGTGTCACAGCCCCGCCGTGCGAAGGCACCCGGCTCACRGCGAGCACGGGTGATGATCTCAGGAGCTCCTGAAGGCACCAGGGAGAAGCCATGGAGGAGCAGGTGGCCAGACCACCAGCCCAGGCGTTGCCTCCTGTGCCAGCGAGYGCCGAGGTGCCAGGCGGGTTCGCAAGTGTCCTGCGGTGCCACGGGGGAGCCCCGCTGTGCCGGGCACCGCAGAGGTGGACACGGCCCRCATCCCTCCCCTGAAAGGCAGGGAACAGGGAAGGTCATTCCAGATGTCACCCTTTTCAGGCTCCTGCAGTGATTGTTTTACACGGGGCTCTCGTGTAAAACTCCCAGCTGGCAGATTTGCTCTTCTGCAGCAGCCTGCCCACGGAGGGCCAAGGTCTTGGTACCATGATTTCCCATACTGCCTGCATGTCCTTTCCCCTCCCCGCCTTGCTCCCCATGGATGGCCCCGAGGGCTGGGGCGGAGGGGGTCCTGATCAGCGATGGAGGGGCATGTTTTGCCCTTCCTTGCTTTTTGGCGCACTTGAGCTTTCAAGTGCACATTTGGTGTGAGACTTTCCACTGTGACCTTCAGATATGGGTGAACACGGGTCAGACAAGTAGCAGAAGGAGGAGCAGATGCTTGTGTGAGTGTAAGAGTGGTGTTAGGGTCCCACAGCACCCCCTCGAAGCAAATCCACGTGAGTTTCGGAGTCCTTGTTCATCTCACCGCGGCACTGCTGCTGTGTCTGCAGCTGGTTGGAAAACTGAGGTGGTAGCATCTGTCAGGGGGAGGGACAAGGGGAAATCAGCAGATGTTGCTCAGCCCTCTGGGCGCCCCAGGGCTCATGCAGAGGCTAGGCTTTGACTGAGAGATGTGTTCAGGCCCAGATGCTCCTGTGCCACCAGGAGCCTGGTACTGCTAAGTACAAATGCTGGTACAAAAATCACCTGCATGACTTACGGGATGAGCATCATTCTCACGGCCCCTGCTGCAGACACCCATCCCTATTTCCCAATCAAGACACAGAAACAGGTCGTGGAGGAAAAGGAGATGGCATTAAGGGGAGGAGGTGGACAAGGGGATCCTGGTGAGGTAGGAAAGGTGGAAAGAGGTATGGTGTGTGAGAAGAGCAGGGGGAGCAGTGATCCACAGCAGGGTCATGGTTTGTATGGAGACCGGCAGAGGAAAGGTCGGGGTCCTGCGGTAGAGAGGAAGCAAGGCTGGGGGGGCGTGGGGACAAGCCTCTCCCTTCCGCCTCTGTGGAT
Organism: Oceanodroma leucorhoa; assembly: GCA_030449065.1. Classification (NCBI taxonomy): domain Eukaryota; kingdom Metazoa; phylum Chordata; class Aves; order Procellariiformes; genus Oceanodroma; species Oceanodroma leucorhoa. The sequence goes on from JASVER010000100.1 coordinate 1,824,687, forward strand.
GTGGTCACCCGAGCCCATTGCCACCACCCATCTTCCTCCTCTGCCACAGACGCCAGGGGCATGGGGCACTGTACCCCTTCCCCAAATACCACCAGCCTGGGGCTGCTCCTCTTCCACTGAGCTGCAGGCAGGTGCTTTAGCAGCTAAGCTGAAGTGGGTCCTTTGCCTACAAACACCCAGATCCAGGGTTCTATTTTCCCTCCTGTTTTATTTCTACTGTTTATTTCCACTGCCTTACCATTTAGAAGGAAAGTTTTTGGTTCATTAAAAAAAAAAAAAAAAGAAAGGAAGAAAAGCCTACGCTTCAGAAGTCCTCAACTGCTTCTGTATGCTGAAAAAGAAAACAGTAGGAAAAAATCATATTTATTTACTCATTGGTCCCTTTTCTTCAGTTCCAAGGAGCTCCTTGTGCAAGCAGGCACGCAACATGAGAACGGGAAGAACTGATGAGCTTCTGAATTGCTGAGATTTATCATCATTGCTGCTGACAGGTATCATGAGCTGTAAATAACTCCTGGAAGCTATGAGTTGAAAACTCATTTGCATTGAGGATACCTGAGGCCGTTTTGTCGGCACTTACATTTTTTTCTGTGGATATTCATCACATACATGCCCAGTTTGCCATCTCCTTATGCTGTCAGAGTGGTAGAAATAGGCACATAAATCAGGCTTATAGGCTCCAAGATTAATTCACAGCTTTCATTGTGTCAGGARCAACGTGGACTGACAAATGCAGTAACTCGCTGATTAAAAAAGGTAATAAAAAGAATAACCTAGTTTGTCTTCACTCACCTCTGGAGTTTTCTCAGAGAGGAAAGGAAAAAGGGAGTCAGATTGCACCAAAGACTAAATAAATAACCAGCACTTTACTTCCCTGGGCAAGTGCTTATGTTTGTTATACTTGTGGGTATAAACTAAACACGGTGACCCTGTTTCCAGTGGAGAAGGCTGATCCTTGAGCCTTAGCTCAGAGGTGGTTTGCRGTGAGTGGTCTTCCTCCATTCGTGGAGATATCTGGCTGTGCAAGAGGGCAATCTTGGAAACAAAAATGAAAGACATTTTTCTCCAGATTTCCGTAGGCTGAGATCTTCTCCCAGACCCACGTGCACCCTGGCATGGTGAGATATCAGGCCACTAAAGCAAATTTAAGAAATCAAAGAACAGAGAATTAATACTGTAAAATACTCTGTTTAAAGGTTCTCTTGCCTGCGAGGCAGATTAAGACAGAAGCTGATCTGAAACCGATTTTAATGTACTGTGAATACCCCTAATTTCAAAGCCCATTAAGCTGCTTGTAAGTAATGCCAGTATTGCTAGGAAAGTACAATATGTTTGATACTTCCTACTCTAAGTCCAAGCAAAATCAGGTAGAGCCTCTGGGAAAGCTGCTCTGTGTCTAGAGAGCGGTTGTTTAGACTGAAGGCCAGATGGGATCACACTGCAGTGCAGTAGGAGTCTGTGTGCATGCATTTAGCTGATGGAAATGTGAGATAATCTGTTATTAGGTTGGCCTGTAATAAAAGGACATTACACAATGTTGTTCTTATCACAGGCAGAGTGTGATCGCTGAGATTCACAGCAGCTTGGCTTATGCTCAGCGATTTCACACAAATGTTGGCACTTAACTTCTTCCATTCTTGTGCTCAATCTCAGAAACAGCAAGAGGGCTTGATCAGTTGTTGATGACTTGTGCAGGGTCCAGGTTCATGCTATCCAGGCTCCTAGCATGGCTGTTCTTACTAATAATAGTATTACTTTGGTAAGGAAAATACCATTAAATTAAGAACCTAATACTCTAAAGTGTGCCACTTGTGATACAGCTGTGAAGTAACAGATGTACCCTGCCTCCAGAACGCATCAGACTAAAAAGATAGCATGGAAATGCAATAGTGGAAGAGAAGATCAGCAGAATGAAGTATGCTTCGGTTTGTCTGAAAGTGAGAGAAATAAAGCAACAGGCACCAGGGGCTAGACAGGCAGAGGAGAAAAGAACTATTTCTCCAGAGTAACACAAGGTTATGCTTGCTGCTAATACAGTAAGGTCTATCCAGCTAGTTTCTCTAAAGTCGTGGGGCATCCTGGAAAAAAACAGGGATTATCGCACAGGGCAGAAGAGTCTCAAACAAAACCCATAAAAGATCCCAGAGGTCCAGAGTAGCATGACAAGACAGTCTTACATCATACACAGCCACTGCAGTAGTCTGAGTCTCTCTCTCCCTTCTAGGTCTGGTCCATGTGCCCTTGTCCAGAGCTACCRCAGCTGCAGACTTGGCTGCATTTTCACAATGGCTCCCATATAGTATTTGAGATTTTGTAAAAAGAGCCAGTGGATGGGTCAAGTTCATCGCAGGGACTGCCTCAGGTCAGGTCTGGTTGGAGGTTGAAAAGTGGAAGAAGAGTTATGCAAAAATGCTATCTGAGCAAAAGGTGGTTTTGGAGCAAGGCTCTTGTTGGCCCAAAAGAGGGGATATGTTTTCCTAGGTGCAGGAAATGCTCAGAGGATGGTGTTGGTCTGATATGACAGTAATTTCACTTTGTGCTGGTTTGATGTCACAACAGGTAAGGTAAAATTCTGCCTTGTTCAGGCTGATAATGGTCTCTCATAGTTTCAATCAATAATTCATTCTAAATGAATGCTAAAATAAATATTAGCTATTTTAGTCTCACTTCACCTCAGAAGACATTTCTTCATCTTTATGGAGTTTGGATTCATGACCCTTATTTGCTTCAGATGTATAGGGATTTTTTTGCTTTGCACTTTGTTTTGCATTTTGCCCTCAACCAAAAAGCGCTCCCTCCTGAGACTGCAGAGGGTCGTAGGCAAAAAGCAAAAAAGTTCATGTAATATTTATCACACCTGCATTGCTTCTGGCATGCGCTAATGGTTTTGCCTGTTAGCTGTAACCAGACACTTCTGTCCCTCTGTGTGCAGACTGTAATCCCTGCCTGGTGGGAGGGAGAAGCGTCCAGAGAAATGCTATATCACCTGAGCTGCTGGGACCGTTTAATTTCCAAGGCCAGTCTTAGGTAAATAATAAATGCAGGTGTCCGTTTCTGCAGGGGCTGACGATCCTTCTTGTGGCCCTGGAAGCATCTTCATGGAAGCATCACCTTGCTTTTCTGTGCTCCTGGCAGCCTCTGCGCAGGTGGGCGGTGGGAGCAGCAGAAAGCAGTCTTGCAGAAGGCAGATGCTGGCAGCTGGCAAGGTGTGGGGAAGGTAAAGGCTATCCCAGCTCACTGTAAATGGAGGAGAGGAACTGTACCCGTAGCTAACACTGCCTTGCCTGAAGAAAGGCTGCAGAGCACAGTTGTTAAAGGTCACACATCAGGTGTTGGTCTTTCGTCATGACCAGAGGAGCTGGCAAGCCGCAAAGAGCAAAAGGGCAGGTGCTGAACGGGATGTTTATAAGGATACGATCGCAGGGTTGGTTAATTGCTTCATAATGACAGCAAAGCCCACAGCCACGTGAGGAGGGATCTGGAAGCACACACCAACAGCTGCGTGTCCAACACCAGTCCCCACGCAGGACTGTGCTCACTGCTGCTTGTATGTGGCTAGCTCTCCCCTGCTGCTCGCACCCATCCCCGTGGAGAGGAGGATGCGGTCAGCGCTGTGACATGCAGCAAGGATGGTCTCATGCAGCAAGGTTAGTCTCTCAAAGCCAGCACTGTGCCCCAGGCAGAAGCTCCTGGAAGAAACAGAGGTGGCGTAAGGTAACTTGCAAAGCCAAAGCCCATGGCTTCATCCCTGGGAGTCCCACCTCCTTTGCAAATACTGTTAAAACTGGTAGAGCAGCTCCACCATCAACCTGTCTCTCTGGGGGACTGCTCTCCAATGATGGATGTAACCTTGAAGCTTACTCTGTGCCTGTCTCAGCTGCTCCTGCTTCTGTTCCGGCACACGCTTGCCTCCTGCACCCACCACGAGTTGCCAAAGGATCCCCTGCCCAGAAAACCAGGGGCTTAATTTCCCCAGTAAGCATGGCCAGCATGCCCAGATTTCCATTAATTTATGGTAACTCATCAGTCATTGCAGAAAAATCAGTATGGGACTGTGACGAGGGTTCAAAAGTCCATGACTTAAGTGGTGACTCGTTACGGAAAGACCAAGATTACTTGGTGGAAATTGGACCCAAACTTTCCATTGACTGGCAGCTGAAAAAAACCTGTGATTCTCCTCTGAACTGCAGCAATACCTAAACAGCAGATGGGGCAGATAAGCCCTAAACCTTGCAACAGGAGCTGCACACACGGCAGTGTGACAATGTTATCATCACTTATAGGAAAGAAAGAACTGACTGACTTAACACTGAAAGTGTCCTGTTCAAATAAAAACGCCTTTCAACAGAAAATACAAGATTTCTACCATAATGAGTACAACACCCAGTCTCAGTCTTAAGGTCACCAAGCCAATGCCTCTCTGTCCTGGAGCTGGGTCCTCAGAGGAGCAGCAGGCAAACATAAGCACCTGCAGGTGGTATTTTGGAGGGCTCCATAGTAAAAGCAGTAGAGAAAGAAGGAGCACAGGAATGCCAGGGAGACCAGAGCACAGGAGAGACAAAAGTCCCTGCCAGCACAGAAGAAAAGCCTGCAGTGATATGAGCACCCACCACGCTGCAAAAGGCTCTGGTGACAGTCACTGCCTGGATCATGTCAAAGGCTAGAGGAGGCAGCTCTGGGAATAAAAATTACTTGAGGGCAACTGCTGTCGTTGCTCAATCACATCAGGGCACATGATCTTAAAGGTGAAGATAAGGTTTAATGAAACTGCAAAGTGCGTGAATCCGAATAGTTGCGCAGTCTAACCAGATAATAAGGAAAGCTGCAGCCTGTGCAAACATGATATGACATTTCTATCATCTTACCTGTCCCAAGCACATAATGAGTACAACACCCAGCTTGAGTCTTAAGGTCACCAAGCCAATACATCTGGAGCAAAGTTATCTCTAGGGTAAGTTCTTCTTGTACCAAAATACCCCCCCGCCAAATTCCCTGGCTACTCAGCCAATGAAGTTCAGCTACACTGACAACCACATCACAGCTTCTGGTTGCTCCACCTCTACCACTGAACCTTCCATCCCAGTCCATCTATTTCAATCATTTTTCCCTTTTTTCCCCTTAYGTACCAACTTCCCTCCACTTTCCCCTTTTAGATCCACTTTGCAACCCCCTTCAACTTACTCTCCAGTGTTAATTCTTTCTGAGTAGTATCAGACCCGCCATCACGTTTCCTTGCAACTACAGGATAAATCATCTTGAAACTCTAACATATAGGAAAAAAATAAAGGAAAACAGAACACTACTGAGCCATAAACTCAACAGGAACACAACACAGTCATCCAGAATATCAGTGGGCTGGATACTAGTGTCATTGATGTTGTGTACAGCAGGGCTAAACCTAACACTGTGAAAGTGTCAGAGAACTGAAGTAAAAAAAAGGAAAATCAGACCTCCCTTTACACTCTTATGAGCAAGTGCTTGTTTTCCCATCTTTTGAGCTACCTCCCACCATGCAAACTGAAGAAAAGAGAAGGTTGAATGCTCTTGCCTTTCTCTGCCCAAGGCACAAGTAAACACTCCAGATCAGATCCTTTAGCTGAGAGGAGGCATTCAGGGAATTACTATGCTCACTGAACTAAAATACACATATATGTGGGCATCTACATACGTACATAAATATAAGTATGTATGTGTGCCTCTCCATGCTGGTGCAGGTCTAAGATGTGAAGATTATTTTTCAAGGTGTTTAATGTGACCCATCAAGTGCCAAATGATGTTGTTATAAATCTGAAGTCTAAAACAGCTGTCATGAATTACCCTGGTGTAAATGGCACTGGATGGAGCATTGCCACTCCAGAGCAGACAAGGCAGCCCATCAGCCTCCAGTGTGTGGATTTAGACAAGTAAAATGCAGGGCAGCATGCAGCCCAAGCTGGCTTCATTGTCAGCCTTTCTTTTTTGGTGAAAGCTAATCCACCACAAATGTGGCATATTCTAAAGGAACATAATGAAAATGTGTGAATTCTGCTTAGACAAAACAGTCATTCTTGAATCAGAGAAAGGGCAGTCATTTAAACCATTGTTATGGCAGTCTGCGAATACATTCCTGACCATTTAAAAGCAAAATGCAAGACATGGAGGGCAAGCACTTTCCTGAAATGAACCAAATGACATCTGTGGTCACAAAATTAGCAAATTAGCTACACCATGTGAATTTTGTGAGGCACATGTTAGACACTATGCCCAGAGACAGAATTGCAAATTGAGACGTCAGCTGCAAAAGATAGATTTTCCTGAGGCTTTTTTTTTTTCCCAAGTAGATTGCACTGTCTACAGCCCTGTGTGTTCCACATTTCCAGATATGAGACGTGGCGTTTTCAGTTTGCCCTTTGGCTTCTCATCACAGAAGATCTAAGCCCTTCTTTCACTCAGGGTCACTGCAGATTAAAAAAAGGTGTGATTGAAAAATCATGTAATTAAATCAGTGCAAAACTCCCAAACTGATATTGTGAAACAGACATAAACCTTCCTTAAACCCACAAAATCAAAATGAGCTGAAACCTTGGTTTACACTGAATTCAGAGCATTCAGCTTCTTAACGACTCTCAACTATGTTAGAGCTAGCTTGAGCAGACCAGGTCCAAGCCTGAAAGCGTGGGAATTAGCTTTTGACAGGAGGATATTTAGTGTGCATCTCAGTAAAGTAGGTCAGCTGCTGTAGTGACAGCCAGCCTTGCTGCTCCTGTCAGCCCTGTTCTGGAGGACAAGTGACACTTCAAAAGCAATAACTGGTTGCAATAAAATGAATTGAAACCAATCCCTTTAAATACAAAATTGGCTATACCTGTGCAGGTGTGTCTCAAGTTAGACTAACTATAATAACCTTCACAAGTGGCTTACACCTACAGCCAGGCTGGCAGCTGTGCCAGTGCAGCTGCATCAGCTAATTGTAAAAATAATGTTTGTTTCAGCTGCACATTTTACTTCCTCCAGCCCAAAAAACTTCTGCATTTCAGATGTGTTTCAGGATGTCAGACAACCAAACACACCACACATTTATATCTCTCCTTCAGTCTTATTCCCATCACTATGGAAGGAAGACCAAGGCACAGCCTCTGTCCCAGCTGTGGGTCGCTGCTGGTGCCCCCCATAGTGCTCTGCCCAGGATGAAGCTCCTCACACCGGGACTGCCTCGCTAAGCAAAAGTGTTTCTTTGTTTTGCATTTTGATGAGCACCTTCACCAAGGAGCACCACTACGCCTCTGAGCACAAGACTTGAGTGCTGACACTTGGGTCTGGCAGCCTTTGATTGATTTGGAATTATAGTAGCTACATTACAATGGTCGTTTTCAACTTGTTTTTCATTTCTAAAGCTACCAGGTTTTCTGACAGAGGCAGAGACCTATGTCCAGCAAGTGAAAGCCTTTAGCAATAGGTTTCTTCCACTGATCTTCTGCTGGCCTAGCAGACTGAAAACCACCAGCTCAGTGTAGAGCGGAACAGAAACCACAACCTGAAATTTACTGGCAAATGGAACGGCGAACGTGCACTGAGAGCGAAACTCTCCAAACATGCAAGATTTAACTGAATTCAGCGGAAAGGCAGGTTAAAATCAAAACCAAAAACTCACACTGCTGAATCCCCTTCACTGGACTGAAAGGAGGAAAGAAAAGGTCACAGCTGCTGTCTCGGTTGGTTCATGCTTTTGGTAGTTTCCTACTGTGAGAGACTGAAAGAGTTAATGTGAAGTTGATGCCTCAAACATTGCTGTAAATGGGACCTGCATAGCAGTGATAAGGTGCAAATGAGAAGCCGATAACAGGAGAGGCAGGGCGGGTAACAGGGCAGGCAGGGCGTGCCGGAGGGTGCCCGGCTCCCTGTTCTGCCCAAGCCGGACATCTCACCATGTACAGCAAAAGCTCACACAGAGTTTGTCTGAGGAAGGGGCTCACGACCACCTGAAGACCACCGAGAGACCCCTCGCGACCACTCCTCACCACAACAGCGCCTGCGCGAAAAATTCTAGAAACTGGGTGGCTGATGCAACCGAGGGGCAGGGGACGACTACAAAAGGACACCMGCCCAAGGAGCCGGCGCGCGCCCGCCCCCRGAGGGTCGCTGCAYCCGTCATCGTCGTCATCGCGGGATCCAAGGGTGGTGACATCTCTCTACCTCTCTCTCTCTCTTTTCCTCTCTTTCCTTTTCTTCTTCTAAACGCTTTTATGGAACCCACRCTGCCTATCACTACACTTTTGAAATTCGGGTTTTTATTGTAACGCTTTCCCAGTTCAGCTTGCTTCTGCCTTAGATAAAAACACTTAAACCAATCGTTTGGTGTCATTTCACCTTAATTTAGCCCGAGGGAATTTTGAAACCTTTACGACCCCCTGGCCTAATCAGGCCGGGTCGTGACACCTACACAGGTTTCTTTACCTTTCCTTTCTGGGCTCCCGGTACAAGAGAGACATGAACATACTGGAGAGGTTCCAGCAAGATGCTGAAGAGCCTGGAGCATCTTGTCTATAAGGAAGGGCTGAGAGAGCTGGGACKGCTCATCCTGGAGGAGAGCAGACTCAGGGGGGATCTTATCAAGGTGTACAAATACCTGCAGGGGTGTTGTGACAGATGCACTCGACCCCTTACCCAAACTACAGGCTCCAAAGGAGGTAAAGGCCTGAGCTGTAGCCAGGCCAAGAACTCTTCTAGTTTCAATCTGTTCTCTAAAAACCCACAAAGGAGGAGAGTGGCACAGTGAGCATCTGTCATGGTTTAACCCCAGCCGGCATCTAAGTTCCACACAGCCCCTCGCTCACACCCCCCTGGGGGATGAGGGAGAGAATCAGAAAGGTAAAAGTGAAAAAACTCGTGGGTTGAGATAAAGACCTTTTAATAGGTAAAACAAAAGCTGTGCACACAAGTAGAGCAAAACAAGGAATTCATTCACTGCTTCCCATCGGCAGGTGGGTGTTCAGCCATCTCCAGGAAAGCAGGGCTCCATCACGCATAATGGTTACTTGGGAAGACAAACGCCATCGCTCCGAACATGCCCCTTCCTCCTTCTTCCCCCAGCTTCACATGCTGAGCATGACTTCATGTGGTATAGAATACCCCTTTGGCCAGTTTGGGTTAGCTGTCCTGGCTGTGCTCCCTCCCAACTTCTTGTGCACCTGGTAGAGCATGGGAAGCGGAAAAGTTCTAGACTAATGTAAACACTACTTAGCAACAGCTAAAACATTAGTGTGTTATCAACATTATTCTCATACTAAACCCAAAACACAGCACTATACCAGCTACTAGGAAGAAAATAAACTCTATCCCAGCCGAAATCAGGACAGCATTGATGCATATGAGCTTGGAACACTGATCATGCGATTAACACGTGAATAGCAGGTGGCTTTTCTGTGACTCATCTATCAGTGAACAAAGAAAGTTGTGGGTACAAGGAGTCTCATGCGTACCTGTCCCATTGCATGTAATTTGACTATGAGCCAACCACTTTATCCCATAAATATGGCAGCCTAAGTGAGCCTGCTTTGAGGTCTCCCTGCTAGGCAGTGTGGCTGCATGGCGGTGATCTCCCCTTGAGCTGGGATACCTCTCAGGGTTGCTCCTCGAGGCAGAGAGACCTTTTATCAACAGCAGATCTTTGGTAAGCGACCAATATCGTGCATAACCTTGTAGGATGGTAACTTTGATTTGTGCCTTGGTGGTTTTGAATCATTGTTCAAATGATTGTGCCATACAGTAATAGAGTGAACCTTGTCATTYTGTTGTCGCACTTTTACATCATCATATTAAAATCACTTTTGCCAATGGCTTTGATGGTGATTCTTTAAGTAATCTAAATCACCCATTTGCAACAGGGGTGCAAAGAGGATGGAGCCCTGCTCTTTCCAGCAACGCCCAGTGACAGGACAAGAGGCAATGAGCACAAACTGAAACACAGGAGGTCCAGCCTGAACATCAGGAAACACTCTTTCATTGTGAGGGTGACTGAGCGCTGGCACAGGTTGTCCAGAGAGGTGGTGAAGTCTCCATCCTTGGAGATATTCAAAAGCTGCCTGGACATGGTCCTCAGCAACTGGCTTTGGGTGGCCCTGCTTGGGCGGGGTGGTTGGACCAAGTGAACTCCAGAGGTCCCTTCCAACCTCAACCATTCTGTGAACACCCATTAAGGAGGAAGATGCTAAAGCTTGGGTCCCTGGACAGTCACACATTGTCCATACACAGCAAACTTCATTGCTGAGAGGATGGACCTCTGGTTTTACAAAAAGAGTGTATGAAAGGGATTGATTTTCACCTTTCTAAACTCTTTCTTATACCTTGATGAAAAACAGATATGTGAGCTGCCAATGCAGAGATGAACCTGAAAGGGGCACCATTGCTGGAGAGGACATGTACATGCAATGTAGCTGTGCTGAGTGATGTCAGGTCCTGGCCACCCCACTGCCCACCAGGCCATGGGATTCAAGCCATACCACAATGGGACTGTGCAAGAATTAACTGGTCCCCTAACTCGTGCCCTGAGGACATATCAGACCCTCTGGAATAAGCAGGGCAGATGAGGGTGCAGGGGTGTATCTCAGCGCCTCACTTAGACCATAGGGCAGCTGAGATGCTGTGAAGCAAGGCAAAGGGAAGTCTTGAAAGAGGTGGTGATTAGGATCAATAGACATAGAGCAAGTGGGAATCTGAAGCTGATATATCAGTTAAGGGAACCTGGGAGCTTGCCAGCCACCATGACCCCCACCTACCTGAACTGGCATGGTGGTACAGCAGGATTTCCATAACATGGGTAGCCAATGGGCAAAATAAACGCAGGTCCCACTCTCCTCTGGTGTCAGGCACTGCTTTACGGGGAATAAATAAACTCTGAACTGCTCCCATACCCATGGACGAGGAAGCACATCTATGAAGATCAAGGAGAACAGAAAGAGGAAGAGGAGAGGGAAGTTATAAGAGGTGGAAATCAGTGCTCAGTGATGTATTCAAATAAATGCACAGGAGCTGTGCGAGCTACTCTAAAGAAACCAATCAGCTTTCAACTTTTATTTCCTCCCCTCCCTCCTGCTGTTCTTTACAGGCAGCACTATAGCCTGAGCTGCAGGAGGACAGGAGAGATTCTTCTGGGAACCCCAGTACAGAATTGGGGAATACTTTTTTTTTTAAGTAGGCAACAGCATAACTGTTGAGCACTGTTCTGCACCCTGCCTTTGAGCAGTCTCCCCAGGGTGGGTTACCCACAGATGGGAGAATGCGGACCAGTGTGGCAGGGGGACTGCATGGCCGCCCACGGGGCACCATCACCCCAGCTACCGCTGCTCCTCAAATCCCCGCAAGCAAGAGGAAAATAAAGGCCCATCAAGACTTTTACCTTTTCCTCTGCTGACACTATGGGAGCATCAGAGGACAGCAGCCTCCTCACCTGTGCTTTGGATAGGGGTGATAAGGACAACGAGGTAACCCTGAGCACACCTGGTTCGTAATCCTATACCAGATATTGCCCTGTGCAATCATTTGGGCTCCTGCACACACATGCACATTGATGTGAGCAAATATACACCTTCACAATGCCTGCTGTGGTAAACACCACACACAGCTACTGCGCCTCCACTTAAACTTCGTGCTAACCTTTTGAAGGGAAAAAGTTGAGACAACCTGGTAAAAATCTAATTATCCTTTTATATCATCCAGTAATCACAGGGACTGCTTTGTCAGACAATTTGGAGCACTAAGAAGAGATGAAGGTCTTTTCAGGGACATATTTTACATGAATAGTGCTTTATCTGTGCTTAAAATACCCAAAATTAAATATAGGTGTACATATGCATTTGGCTTTACATAAAGTTAGAAAGTATATTCTCTTAAAGTATATTTAAGATGTTAAACTGTTAGATGACCTGGAATAGTCTTAAAATTCAGAATAAACATTATAACACAAGAAGAAGAAATAAAAAGAAAATTTAAAAGTCTGAGAAAAGTGGTAAACCCAGCACAAGACTAGGCAGCTCCTGGCACAAACCAGAATGTGTCTCTCAGACTCTCAAGCCAGGGTCGAGCTCTCAGTAACAGACAACAGCCGTGAGTGCTCTGAAGTCCTGTTGCATTTCTGAGGACTTCTAGCACCTCTCTGCAGACGAATCAGTAACTCTGAGACCATGCTGGACACATGCAAGGACCAACCTCTGAAGGCCAGGCCAGGCGACAACCAGCTCATGCTGTTTGTAATTACCAAACACCACATGATTTGTAATTTGCCCAGACCCAGCTATTTTTATTCAACCGAAACTGTGAAACCACAGTAGATCCAAAATACGAAGAAGCAGTTCAGAGACAAATGCACATGTCCTAGTTACCTTCCTCTAGCACATGCCACCTCCACGTGACAATATGTGACAAGATACAGTGTCACACACCCTGGACCTCCGTATGAGCCAGGCGATGAGCCGAGGCTGCCAAAGCTGGCAGCCCTTCCTCCTTCTCCTGCAGGAGAGTCAGCACCTGCTGCCATGCATGGTGCCCCCAGTCCTTGGGCAGAGCCAGGACCCTGGCCCCCACGGAGCAGAGTGACTTCCAGCCATCCTGGCCACCCGACCCCATGGCACAGAGGCCTCCGAGCACCCTTAGAAAGCCTCATCCAGAAAAAAAAGTATGTAATTTTTTTCAGCATTTAGCGGAAAGCGTGATGACACCAAGACAGGAGGTCTGGAAGTCAGTAGTAAAAGGGCCCAAAGGTCTTTGTGTCCTGTGTTTGAGGGTTGCAGCCCGCTTCTCTCTCCTCCTCTTCCTTGGGAAAGCACGGTGCAGGGCTGCGCTGCGGGAAGCACTTCCCGTGCTGGTGCTCCCTCCCGCCGGCTTTGCCCACCCTGCAAGGTCCACCGTCCGCACATCACTCCTACCCCTCGTATCGGCCATCCTCAGCCGCCGGCCAGCAGAACTCTCTCATTTCTGGAGCCGCCATTTTCTCCACTTCATTAAGGCAAAATTCTGATCACATCTAATTAGATCTTTCCAGCTATGCTTTTTTAAACTCCTCAGGGACAGAAAGTTATCCTAAGTGCTTTGCCTTTACTTGGACCTTTGGAGTGAGGTGAGGGAAATAGGGAATTTCAAGACCTCTGGAAAACAGCAACTTTACCAACTCCTCTCCAAAATAAGTATACTTTTGTTTCTCTTTTTAAGTGAAACCATTTGTTAAATTACCCACTGCAGTGAATTTTAGGCGTGCTCATTTCTTCACAGGAAGAAATCTTGGGAAGAAAAACCACAAAGAGGCTAAGGTATTTCCTCTCTTATAAACCAGCAAAACCCCAACTATGCTTCGACACGCAGATAAGAATACTAATACTCCATTTTCATACTAACCCATCTCAAGTCACCAACTTTATGRTGGTTGCACCATTGCACCACCTACAAATTTTTCCATAGCCATCGCACACAAGCAAACTATAACCTGTGGAAGGAATATATCTGAGTGGTTTGCAAAGATGTGCCAATGCAGTAAAGGGCAGGCTGCCTGCTGTCCCCATAGAGCCCATCCAGTGCTGCAGAGGCCTTCCTGCAAACCAAAACTAGTCTGTTTGATGCAGCCTGGCTTCTGCCTGCCTGAAGTGATCTTGTCTGTGGTGGGTTGTCAAGAGAAAATGACCCTCCATCACCATTTGCAGCACAAAATAAAGGGCCAGTTTCCACGTGGCTGGTAGGGCAGCTAAGACTGTCAACAGTGTGACTATTTACAGTCCAGGAGAGATGGGAACTAGAAGCCCCAAGACTTGCCTGCAGTGTGGCCAGGTTTTCCTGGTAGTAAATGCTGAACAAAATCCACAGCACATCTACCGCCAGAGGTATTTTGGGTTGACCCACGGCTTTTCTCAGGAAGTTTTTTATTAAATGCCCCTCTACCACGTGGAATTGTTAAGTGTGGTTCCATAGGCTTGTCCCAGGTCATAGCCGCACTTCGGTATGCAAGAGTTTCCTTTTAGGCTGCAATCCAAAGGATTTTTGACAGATCTGATTTCCTGTGGAACTTCCAGGATTCTGCAGCTTTTTGTGCTTTTTTGTGCATTAGTAGAAACATTTCTTTGAAACAATTTCCTTGTAATATTATCTCAGCTTGAGGAATCATGTTGCAGGTAACATCCATGCCTGTATATCCCACATACTTCCTACTTTCATCCCTTGCACAAACTGTCATTTATGCCTCATCACACTGTAAAACTGCAGTAGGACGAGGCCGAGGAGTCTTTCAAGACAAATGGCACTAAAGATATAGACATGCACGCTGCTTCCTTCCTCAGGCAGACTGTGTTGTTGCTTTTCTCTCCTTGCCTTTTCTTCTCCTTTGTACTCTATTCAGCAAAGTGAAATCAATCAGTGCTGCCAGAGAAACAGAAATCCAGCAGGCAACAGCGATGACCCGACGTGGACTTCCATCAGTTTACATCAACCAGACTTACTGTTTAGAGAGCTATTTTACTTTATACTGGAGCCTCAAATCTGAGCTTAGCTGTTTTGCATTTCTGTGCAGCTAAAACAAGAGAGAAGTTCCATGACAGTAAGAAGCCTGTAGAAAGCTCTGATAGTGAGCAGATATTGGCCTATTTGTCCTGGCTGACTGTCATGACAGTTGGAAAAATTATTATTGTGTTCTTAGCTCCCTTTGCTAGCRTTCAGAAGGTAACATCAGTGATGGGCCAGCAACCCATTTGTCCACTGACAGAAGGGCTGTACCACAACATTGCTACCAGGGCAGTACTCAGCCAGCGAGTGCAGCTGGCTGTGGGACACTGCTGACATGCCCATAAGTTTGCTGGGCTTTAAGTCTCTTCCAGTAATTGGCAGGTTCCTGGGATGTGAGGGGTTGCCCTGCAGGTGCCAGCTCAATAGACATCCTGGGAAACCACACCTGGAAGACATTTCCTTCACACAGCTATACCTGACCTCCAGACGGTGGTCAGGTGCTGTCTCTCTTAGTGCTGATAATGTCCTATTTCCTCTGGCATCTGCAAACAGTTTCCATGCTCCAAAATGCAAGTCTGTAATGTCTGAGAAATCTTGCAAGCTGATCAGCAGCTCTGGAGAGGTGTGAACCTTCTCCCCAGCCATGGGCATTAAAGGCTCTTGACACTTCTCTGGAGACACACAGAGCTTTAGAGGAGCTGGGCTCAAAAAAAACAGCTGTGCTATCTAGCAGTGGGTTGGATGAACTCTGCTGAGCATTTCTATTTCCTATCCGGACTGCAAGGAGGAGATGAGTAATGTGTACACAACAAAAGCAGCTGGGCAGAGGATGTAGAATATTGTTCATGTGCTTCCCCTAAATGGCAGGACTGCCAGGTCTTGCATTACTGCCACAAACCTCACTCTCTTCAGTATGCTTCGGAAAGCCCCATTTTCTGGAAATGGCATCACCTTCTTCCTTTCTGAAAAACAAGAAAAAGCAAAACAGACCTTTGTGGTATTCAGTGTGTGCCAATTGAATATCTAGCACTGCTGTGATTTCTCTGTAATGAACCAGTTCGTTTCACAAAAGCTGTGCAATGTCACACCGTCATTTGCTGTGAGAAGAGGTCACTTGTTTCCCCTGCCTGGCCTCACAGGAGAGACCTCCAAGAGCATGTGTTGTGGTTTAACCCAGCAGGCAGCTAAACACCACACAGCCCCACTCCCCCCACGAGTGGGATGGGGGAGAGAATAGGAAAAAAAAAGTAAAATTCATGGCTTGAGAAGAAGACAGTTTAATAGGACAGAAAAGGAAGGGAACATAATAATAATAATTATAATAATGATACRAGAATACACAAAACAAGCGATGCACAATGCAATTGCTCACCACCCACAGACTGATGCCCAGCCAGACCCCGAATAGTGGTCACCACCCCCCCGCCAACTGCCCCAGTTTATATACTGAGCATGACATCATATGGTATGGAATATCCCTTTGGCCAGTTTGGGTCAGCTGTCCTGGCTGTGCCCCCTCCCAGCTTCTCACTGGCAGGGCATGAGAAGCTGAAAAGTCCTTGACTTGTGTAATCACTACTTAGCAACAACATCAGTGTGTTATCAGCATTCTTCTCATACTAAATCCAAAACACAGCACTATACCACCTACTAGGAAGAAAATTAACTTTATCCCAGTCAAAACCAGGACAGTATGAAAAAGTCAAAAGTGGAGGATGGCTACAGGTGAGGAGGATGACTACAAATGGACTTACTCCCATCATTAGGAGGTCGCCCATTTGTCAAGACTCCCAGAGAGTGGGCAGCTGGTTTTGGGAGCATGCTGCACCACAAATGGAGCCCTAGGCAGTGCAGCACTGCTGCTGCTACGAATGCTGCAGAGGTCCCTACTTCATGTCCCCAGATGATCACAACTAGCAATTCTGTGGGCACAGAATAAGGAACAGGGTACTCTCTGAGACGGGGGTACAGGTTGCTCCCAACATTTAGCCCCAGGATGCTGACCCCTACATGAGTACAAGGCAGGTGCCTCTGTCTGCAGCCCAGATTTAGCAAAATTTTTAGGCAGCAGCTCATCTCACAAGTGTTGCCCGCACCTCCTGCAGGCTGCTCCACACCGCCGGCCCCGACAGGGACAAGCAGGGTCCCCTAAGGCAACTCAAAGGGTTGGCGCTGCCCAGGCTGTGGGGAACTGGTGCTGCACCGGCACCTCTTGGGTGGCAAAGAGACTCCCATGGCAGCAGCTKCTTGGAGAAATGGAAACCTAATTAAACAATCCTGCCCCGGGGGTCAGGCGGCACCTCTTGCACAGGCAGCACTGGTCRCACAGGGGGGGACTGTGCCAACTCTGCCACTTACTTCTGCCTCTTCGTACTCTCTCCTCCAGCGTGAGAGCCCAGCAGCAAAATCCATACCATAGCCACACCAAAGGCTCACCTGTGCAGCACCACGAGGGAAAATGGGCTATGCTGAGTACTTGCTTTCAGTTGCATGACTGACATAGAGGGACCACGCAGGGAGCCACTCACCTCTGTTTCCCTGTGCAGCGATAACTCAGGCAGCGCTGAGTGAGGACTCATCAGGATATCCCTCCAAATTACTTCCTCCCAGCGCCAGGAAGGGGAAGAGGCACACGTGCTTTTGTGGGTGAGAAAATGGCCCTCCTGGCTCCATCCACCCTCACTGCCCTTCTCTGACTTTGCCTTAAAGCCCGTTCCCCCCCACCTTCTGCCTGCAGATGCTACCTGGCTGTCGCAATAGGATGTTTGCAGCTTGCTGTGTGTATGATGTTGTGTCATCCGTCCTGGCTCACKCAGAAGTGGGCCAAATAGTTGTACCACCTTTAAGCGAAGGAGTTATTTCCCCAGCAGAGACCTGATCCCGGCACCCAGCGAAGTCCGTCTGTTGGGAGCAGTGGGAGCCGCACTCACGGACGGCAGTCTCCTTTGCTCAGAAATCGGGCAGGATGAATAACTTAAAACAGCAGAAGGCATCTTCAGACCTACCCCTGGCTCAGTCTAACTGACACCGTTGACAGGTTTGCACAACCTGTCCCCCTGATTTCTCACTTTTCAGGTTACACAAGGCTTACAACGTCGAAGCGGCACACCTCGAGGAATGGTTGCTTGCCTCGGGGTGCTGAAGCCACGCACCCCGCCACAGGGTCAGCAGCGCCCACCTCCCCAGCACCGCGCTGGCCACGGCACCACGTGTCCCACGGGCTCCGCTCRCCTGGGTCAGCCTTCGCCCACCCAAATTCGGCTCTTAGCAAAACTGCAGAGCCAACGACAGGGCTGTGCTCTTGGCTGAACAGGAAAAGGGCTGGTAATGAGAAAAACAATGGTATTCAGTGTTRCTAGAGCAAGCTTTCAGAAAACCTTCCCATATTAAATAGCTTTTCAGCTATCAAAGAAACAATGCAAGAAACAAACAAGGGAACAGTGCTATCTGCAAAGCTCATCAAAGTCCAAAAGCTAATTCAAAATCCTTTTATGGGGATTACCAGTAAATACCCAGAATAAAGATAATGCTAAAGACAGCCTAGAAGAAAAACAACGTGGTATGTGGCACTGGTTAAAAACACTGTTTCAGTCTGCCTCTGCTCAGGTCACGGCTCTGAGGTTGTTAGGAATAAGTTACACCACATGGGTTGCGATGAGGCGCAGTAGAGGCTCTGGGTCTTCATGGCATTTACTTAGGCGTCGATGAAGCCTGAAGGTCCTAAGCCTGGTCCCTGCTTTTCAAGGTGCAGCCACCTCTGTGGGCACACAGCAAATACCACAGCACGGTTTTCTTGCTATCCCTTGTCCGCGGCATGAGAGCAGTGCTGCAGTAGGTATGCAGGCATTTGCCACATGTGTCTCCAGGGGAAAAAAACATTCATCTTCCCCTGTGGCAGTGTCCAGGGGCTTTGTACAACTTCATCAGCATATGGCACTTTCTGTGCATCGTTTTGGTGGGAGGGCAGCCACAAAACTTTGTGCTCCTTCCTGAGCGGGCAATGTGGCCTGAAAGAGTAAGTCCAAGGTACACGCACAATGACTTAAATCTGGAGGAGACATTTGCAAACACAGAGACCTGAGAAATGCTAGTCTCAATAAAGGCATTGGTTAGGAAACAGCAATTATAGCTAAAAAAGACTAATTCCAAATAACACTGTTGGCAAATACCAGTATAACCATTCAAACGAGACACAGGGAGGACACATCCACTGCCTTATGCACCATTATGTCAGTCAAACCACAATAAAGAGGGTGGAAGATACTAGATGTCAAACTGGCAGCATTTTATACTTTTCCCCTCTCTTTAGCACTGGAACAAACGAAGACGGTGAGGAATCCAGTCCTGTGGCTGCTAGATAAACAATAAAGCTTCTCAGGAATAGGGTGTACCACCTTGTGGAAAAATTCGAGGCTAAAATCTCAGTTTGCTTGTATTTCTGTAATATCTAATATCCTGCTGAAAGAGTACTGTGTTTGAATAAAAGGACTTTCTAGCAAGTAGGAATGCAAACACCTCCAGAGAGCAAACAGGCAAGTGTGCAAATCAAAAACTTTTCTGATTTGCTAAAGTAGAGATGTTATATATTTAGTAAAAAATAAAGGGGAGGAGGTTGATTAACAGCACATTTTCTGTTTTTTTCTATTTACATGCACAAACTTATGCACAAACAAGCGTGCCTTATGTTTATTTAAAATTACATAAAATACCTCCTCCTAAAGCAAAAAAATTAGGAGTTAATATGAAAGTCAATATATTTCATTTGAAAGTGAATGTATTGCATATAAATGCAATATGCACATGCTTAATGTTTCTTCGCTAGTTTAAAGCTAAACCTAATCCAATATGCAACTCAAATTCCCACAGCTTAATACATTTTATGACTAAGCTGCATGATTTAATGGCCATTCATAAAACCTAAATCACTTAGCCCAACATCCAAAAACCAGCATGTGCACTGAAACCTAGGCTAAGCCATTAAAGGCATCACTATCTGAGGGTGTGAGCCCATGGCAGCTTGTACCAGTATTGGTGCTGGCTGCTGCAGTTCCCCTTCTCCTGCCAGTCATCAGACCCTTCACTGAGCTCTTCCACCCCTAAAGCACAAACAAACAAAAAGAAATCCCCCCCCAAATCCCCCCAAACCCAACCTTATTTCCCCTGCTTTGTGACTGGATTTAGTTTGCTGAAACAGCTTTGCGAGGGGTTTAGCAATCACTGCAGCCAGSACAAAGGAGGGGCATTCAGAAACCATCCGACCTCCATGGCCTCTGCCCAACTGCACCCATGCCCTGAAGCTGGCAGGTGCTCAAATTTCTGCTACTAAGGGTCTGTTTCAAGACATGCCTACACCTTGCACAGTCTTGCCAAGCTCAGGAGCCCACGCCCCATGCCTCAGCCCGCCAGAGGACCAGCAGGCACGTTTATCTAAACCAAGAGAGCTGCACTTAGGGACATACAATAGGTGCCAGACACACAGCAACTATTTGCACCAGCTTTCCAAATGCCAGGRTAGCCAGACAAAAGCACGAGGCAGAAGATACCCAGACACAGCTGGACCCTCTGTTTTATTCCCCATCTTGCCTTCCTCGCGGCTCTCAAGTGTCTCCAGAGCATCCAGCACCCCATCCCAGCAGCCCCTGGCTCCACTTACCAGGTTTCAGGCAGTGGGATCTGGCATAGAGGCTGGACATACCCTGAACCCAGCAGAAAGCCATGCTATACCCACCACACGTGCTGCACGTTCCCACTGCTCACCGCCCCACCAGGCATGGGAGCAGCAGGATCGGATGGTGGTCTGTGTGGTGGTGGCCGTCAAGCCACCATGTCTGCCTCTGCCTTTGCGCTGCAGCAAGCAGCAGGCTCTTCCCACGTGCAAGTCCTCCAGGACGCCGCACGCCAGCAGCACATGCATGGTTGGGTTCTGCATGAACTGRTACCTCCTGGAAATGGAGGAGAAGAGCAAAGGCGGAGAGAGCAATGTCGGTCCCTGCACCAGRCATACAGAGGAGGACATGCAACTCGTTCCCATATATGTGCTGTTGGGCAGGGAACACCAGCCTGCATCTGCACTTGGCTGGGAGGGGAGAAATGGGAAACAAGAGGGAAGAAAGCAAACCTAGAGGTAAGATGGTGGGAGTGGGAAGATTGAGCAGACAAAGGGGGAAGCCTGGCAGAGAGAGAGGGCACCAGGGCAAAAAGGAATGCTTGATGTGAAGGACAGTTTGTTGATTCCCTCACCCAGAAAAGACGACTCTTATCCAAAATGAGATGAATGCACTAAGAATCTGTGCCCAGATGCATACATCAGGGGTATACAAAACCTATTTATTTTCTTTTTTCACCCAGTTATTTCAGGAATGAAAGATGGAGCCAGCAGTCACAGCCAATGATTACAATCAGAAATCCATTTGTATTGTTTCCATTTCAGACCAAGAAGGAGATAATTTGCTTTTGGTTCAGAGTAATAGAATGCTTTTTTCCCTATTTATACTGAAGTAAAATAATTTCAGATTGATAATCTGAGTGCTTGGAGAGAGGCTCAATTGCTGCTCCCTGGCTGAATGCACCTATTTGTTCGTTAACGCATAATGCAGACATGAAGATTTGGCAGCCCTGACTGCCTGCATTACACTCCTGAAATGAACATTTTCTTTACATGGTATCTGGGTGTAGGCAGGAGAGCATTATTAGGGCAGCCTAGTGATGCCTGAAGTACTTTCAGTTCTGGTTCTCACCAACAGAAGTTGAAAGTCTTCAAAAGCCCAACTCCAATCAGACCCTCAAACAGTACACAGTAGCCAGAAACCAAGYGTGTGAAATCCAGACTTGGTGTCCTTCTGTGTTGTTTTTTGTTGTTTTTTTTTTTTTTAAATTGGGTGCAAAAATGAGAGGTTGCATAGTCTTTGATTCGTGCTGGTAGGAAGTATCAGAAAACACTCAGCTTCTCCCACAGCAAACTTTACCTACAGTTAATTAATTAACAGAGCAAAAGAAAGAGCCCAAATATTCAGAGGCTTTAAATGKCTGCTTGGGATAGCTTGCCAGTTAGGCAGACATAGGGCACAAAGGTTAAAGAAATATAACTGAGAGACCAGGTATGCACCTAGTCTGTACAAAGGAAAATTGTGGGGACTTAGAAGGAGCCAATAAAATAACTTGATTTGTATGACTACATCTACAAAGACTTGCCATCAAGAGGACTCAAATAATACACTTTCTACAAGGATTTTTATCAGAGATCCAAAATATATTATGTTATGCATTAGTCTGGCACACATGCTCCCTTTTTACAGGGTGCTGATGCACATATGACAGCCAGGAGGTCGTGCTGTCATCCAGAGGGACCTAGTCTGGCTGGAGAAATGGAACTTCATGAAGTTCAACAAGGAGAAGTTCAAAGTCCTGCACCTGGGGAGGAACAACCCCAGGCACCAATATATGTGCTGGGGGCCAATCGGCTGAAAAGCAGCTTGGCAGAAAAGGATCTGGAGGTGCTGGTGGACACCAAGTTGAATATGAGCCAGCAGTGTGCCCTTGCTGCAAAGAAGGCTAACGGTGTCCTGGGCTGCACAGGGAAGAGTGATGCCAGCCAGTCAAGGGAGGTGGTCCATCCCCTCTGCTCAGCACTGGGGTGGCCACACCTCGAGTGAGTCCATGGAAATGCCACAAAGATGATGAAGGAATGGAGAATCTGACATATGAGGAGAAGCTGAGAGAGCTGGGACTGCKCAGCCTGGAGAAGAGAAAGCTCAAAGGGATCTTATTCATGTGTATAAATACCTGATGAGGGTGGAGTAAAGGAGATGGAGCGAGACTTTTCTCAGTCATGCCAAGTGACAAGACCAGAGGCGATGGGCACAAACTGAAACACAGGAGGTTACCTCTGAACATCAGGGAAAACTTTTGCTGTGAGAATGACTGAACAGGTTGCCCAGAGAGTTTGTGGAGTCTCCATCCTTGGAGATGCTCAAAACCCAGTCCTGACCAACCTGCTCTAGCTGACCCTGCTTTGAGCAGGGGGGCTCAACTAGGTCTCTAGACGTCCCTTCCAACCTCAGCTACTCTGTGAGACTGAGATTCATGCCTAATTCTTTGTGGGGAGAACTGCACTGCAGCTCTCTGACAGCACATATGTCTACTCTTGGATGGACAAAGGAGTAAGAAGGTTCTGTGCTACAAGYATGCTCATGGTGGGCTATGTGGTGCGGTTTGCAGCAGCAGTGATATCTATCTTCCACTGAAGAATCCAATTCTCAGTTTTACTGAGAGGATCCCTAAGGCAGCATGGACCCTCTCAGATGGGGAGTAGAAATTTCTTTGTCACACAAAGTTTTCTTAGACTGGTGTCTTCTGATTCATTGCCTATGGACTTGTGGACATCTGTAGAGTACTTCTAAAGGACCCACAGAAAGTAACTAAGCAAAGTGAGCCTGTCTCAAAAAGCCTTCAACCGACCATCCAGGAAAACACATTTACGGATCTATCACTTGGGTGGACAGAGGAAAATGGATGGCTGTGATTTAGTCAATCTGATCAAACTCAAGTGGGCAGTGATGCACTTTTCTCTCCCCAAAACAACAGGTTTCAGCTAAGTATGGAGAAAAGTCCAGCAACCTGAAACATTGCTAAGGAGATAAGTGGCAAGGACTGCTGTTTTTCATGGGAATACTACAGTGGGACTCTCCAAATAGCATTTATTCAGAGATAAATAGGTTAAGTGAAGGCTTACCTTTTTTTCTTTTTCTATTGCCACCTTGACAGGAACCAGTTCCCAAGGACTGGGACTGCCAAGCATCAGCTATGTCATACTTACACCACTGCACACTGGTACATGGAGATACTATTCACCAGCCRGGACTCGAGTGTGCCCTTTAGTGCCCTCTAATTTTCATCCATTACTAACAGCAGGGAGGAGGTAGTAATTTTCCTTTGCTTAGGTGAAACACATTAATCRACCCATTGCAGTGTTGCAATGGGAGCAAATGGCTGTCACAGATGCAGCAGACATCAGAAGTGGCTGCAGTGCAAACCAGGTGAAGGCATGCAGCCAGGAAGTTCTGGCGCAGAGCGATGAAATGGCAGAGCTTCAGTCCCTTTAGACACCTTGCCACCTCCAGCAGCCAAAAATAAGTAGAAAAAATGTGTCCATCCTACTTATGAYGACAACATCAACTTCCTGGGGAGTGCAAAAGCTCAAAACGATTCACAGCCAAGAGGGGGGAAAACAATGTGATATTGGGAGTAATAAATTGACTMATTTCACAATGTTTTTTTAGAGTGGAAAGCTACTGGGTTTTGGAGGTGGAGGAAAGGGGTTAGTAAAGAGGGCCTCCTTTAGTCTGTAAGATACTTTCCTTTGGGATGTGATCTGTGTTTAGACTTAAAGCAATGGCAGGAAATGCCACTCATGTAGTGCAAAATGGCATAATTTTTTGGCCAGCAAACTGGCATCTGTAGTCCTACAAAACAGCTATCACCACCCATGCCAGCTATTTGAAGGGAAGTTTCCCCTGGGATAGCTGTAACGCTTTTACTTTTAATAACTCTATGGGTATGTGGCCTCTGGATGTAACTCTGCCACGAGGCTTAGGCTACACGGCTGAGACTCTGCAAAAACCAGCCTTGAGTCAGATCTTATGCACAAGTGCAGTCTTCCCTGCTTTTCGGACTTTATTACTTTATATGTTGAAAAAGAATGGGTCCACGGTTCAACAGCAACAGACTGCCTGAGGCAGAAATGCACCAGCTTCTCTGTTAATCATAGAACAGAGGGCTGGAAATGCCAAATTTGACTTCTGGTGTTCATTTCAGCTACAGCTTTAAGCAAAATGAAATCCTCTCTTTAGCCATCACCTGCTGCACAGAAAAGCAATCTGTTTGGCAGGCAAAGCATGAAAATATTATGCAGTTGTGTCCTGGCTGCACAAAGACTGCATTTATGAAAGTACCACTGGATGTCAAATATGACTGTTCACTCCTAGCAGAGTTAGCATATTGCTGATGCATTATGATGAGATCATTGTTTGTGTCAGTCTGCATACAGATAAGATACACTTTATATTCACATGCAGTCATGATTGACCATGTGCTACACAACTCTGCTTAATTGTCATCATAATTGCAGGAGAATGCCTGAAACACACCAACATTTTAAATCTGTGCTATTCTAGTATCTGAAAGTAAGAGGGTTGCTAGTCCATACTACCAGAGTTAGATAGGTTGTACTCACAGGACAACCCTCCTAACATCTGCCAGCTCCCTTCTCCCTCCCTGATACACGGTTTTGTTTAGACAAATGGACTTCTCAGGTCCCACAGCATCGGCAGGGACCCTTCACAGTAGGGAAATCCACTGGCAGCAATTTCAAGAGTAAATGTTGTCATCTCAAAGCCCGTGTCTGCAGACACTCCCAAACTTGGGGAAGGTCCAGATCTGTCTGCTCCAGCTGTAGCTCCCTCCCTGCTCAGCCAACAGGCCAAGAGTGACAAGCCATCCTTATCCTACAAGTCATACGCAGGAGTTTGCATGTGACTGAACACTCCAAGACATGGGGACCCAAAATGAGAAGGTCTGAGTGGTCTGTAACCAGGACACAATGGCTACAAGTTCTCATGTCTTGCTACTGAGCTGGCTTGCTTTCCTCCTTTGCCACCTACAGACCTCCAGCCACATGACATAACCCTAAAGCAGATCCTGCTGAAAGYCCCGTAAAATTCAAGGAAAACATGGTTAGTCTAGAGAGTTAGCCTTGAGGAACATCTCAGAAGTCTCAGCCTTTCTATAAGCAAGAGCCCTTAAAAACATTTTAAGGTTTCACCTCTGTGATATCCTTCCTTATTACTCAACRTGTTGCAAAAGTGCCCAGATTTGCCCATACTCCTTCACTCTGGACCATTAATCACAGGCAAATTTAACACTGCATTCACTACAGTTCTCTCCCTCTTTCTGTTCCTTCTCCTTCCCACACATTTCTGTCCTACGTGAAAAATCCTTTTATGAAGACCTTCAGGAACAAAGCTGTTGTCCCAAGAGGGAAGAGCAGAAGCYAGTGAAACTGAACAGAAAGGAGGCAAGGGACAAAAGTATGTGCCTTGCTTTGCTCAGATTTTAGGGGGCTGCCAACTAAGGAAGCAGAATTTCTGAATTGTCCCTCAGTGAGGAGTTACTGAGATGACCCAAAAGGCCAGACAAATAAGACATTGGTCAAGCTTATAAGTAAAGAGTCCAGAAAAAAAAAAMCTCTGACATTTTTATGAACCTTCCTCTGTCTGCTTACTGAGAGATGACATGAAATTTGATACTGGTTTCAGTGGCTCATGGTTTATTTAACTGAGTTGCTCACTTTTTATATTAGAAAAACATTATTTTACCTGTCTGGTCCACCTACAGAAAAAAACAGGCTTGTCAAATTCAAGGCTTCTTGCAAGGTTTTGTTTGGTATTAGTACATAAATAGTTATATATAAAAATGCATGCACATATAAATTTATATATATAATAGTATGCACATGCAAGTAGAAGAATGAACTTAATTATATATACTAACAGAATCCCCAAAGGCTTCATAGTTTCTCCATACCTTCTCATTTCCACAGGGTTAGGGGGTCACTTTTGAATGTGTTACTGCATTTTACCTGTGTACTGTATGGGTATTCTGTTTTCTCAGCACCTCCCCCAGTATTTTGGTGTCAGAGAAAGGAAGGAGCCATTGCCACCAAAAGTAAGTTACTGTTGAATATGTAAAAATACACTCTTCCAGGCAACGAGCAAGCCTTAAAAGAGGAAAAGCTACTCATCATATAGTAAGGGCGGGGGGAAGCCTAGCAGAGCTTTAGATTAATTTGAGCCCACTGCAACCCTGTGAGCAGATCCTAGTTTAACACAGGCCCAGAGGATGCAAAGCCCAAGTCAAGAACAGTAACTCACTTCGTGTCAAAGCCCAGTGAAGAGATTTCTTTTGACAGCTCCTATTTCATGCTCCCAGTGAGCTTACTGGCTTCCTGCACAGGCACACGAGCCTGACCTCTCCCATTCAYCCATAAGTTGGCTGCATATAAAATGGCCATTAATTCCAGTCTGCACATGGGTTTGGCTGAGGCCCTTCCCTCCTGTCAGCAACAGGGAAAAAGCTGGGGGCACATGTGGAGGGATGAGACAGAAACAAGCAGCAATCCACAGACTTCCATTGCGACCTGTCTGGTTTGCACCTCTTAATTGATCATCTACGGTCACACCAACATTTAGGCAAAAATACTTAGAGCTGATTAAGATCAAGAAGAGGAAGCATATTCTCCCCAGAAGCACGAACCACACATAAGTGGCAGCCCACTCTTGATCTGATGAGTATTTAAGAAAAAGCATTCCAGAAGCTGTGTTGGAGAGTAGTAGAAATAGTACTTTTCTTTTTTTTACAGTCTTAGTTTAGAAGAATTAGCTGATTAGTTATTTTAACCTAAGCTAAGTGCGAAGACAAGCATCACAAACATTTTCCACTGAACAGACTAGTTAGACGTCTGCACCTATTTCCATATAGAGACTGCAGGGCTTCAGCAGAGTTAGAAGAACATTTACAAGACACTAACCTAAAACTGCTTTTGAACAGGAAGGACACTTCAGCTATAACTTGCAAGGTTATAGCTGAACATTGACAAAGCCTTAGGATCCACAAGACTGGCTGGTTTGCTTGTGGTTGAACAAGATGGATTTGAAGGGAGAACTGGGCACTGATCTGCATGTAGGACTTATAATTGAAAACACAGCCAGCTATCAGTAGAAACTGCTACAAAAAAAAGAAACATTTTCAGCAAGGATTTGCAATATAGTCAGCAGCAACTTCCTACATGAAACAGGTGGCCAGACTCTTTAACACAAACATGGCAGTGGCTAAACTGSCCTGAAGTGCTGCATTAAACTTTGCTTCCTTACTGAAAGGTTCGAACTGGAAGGACCAGACAAATAAGCAGTGAAAGCTGAATGTGAGGAATTTAACCATAAGAATTATCACTTGTTCTCAGTCACCTAATAGCTGGCAATAGAAATTTGTTTCTGCAATGCAGAAGAGGTTACGACCTTTAAAGCARTCCGGCTTCAAATTATCAGGATCTACAGGATCCACAAAGACAGTGGGGTTTGGTTCTGTGGGGTTTTTGGAGTTGCGTATTGTTGTGGCTTTTTTTTGGTTGTTGTTAAAAGCACATCCCAGATCACTGCTTTGAGTTACAGTGCAGTTCTACAACACTAAGGTAGGAATCATACATGCTTTCTCCAAAGCCAACATGAAGGTGGAGATGACTTTCCTAGGGAAGTTCTCATCTGCCCAGATATGCAGCACTTACTGYTGTAGGGCAGTTCTGTCATGAAATTTAGTTTATTTTAAGAGCTAAGAAAACACCTTTATTTAAACTTGTACATTCACTCTGAATATCAAAGTTGTAGACCTATGCAGTATAATCTGACAATTAGTTAGAAACTTCAGTTTATGCATTCTCAGACCCAAAAGGTGGATTAAGTTTGAAATTATTGCCATTCTATATACTGCCGTCCTCTCTTCCAAGTGTTTTTAGACAAGCCTGGAGAGTATTCACGCTGAAGTCACTTTGTATAACCATAAAAAGTTTACCTATTTCCATACAAAACTTCAGGTTTCCTTAGCCTTAATAGCCAGAATTAGTGTCACAGCTGTTGGGGGACCAGTTCAACCCAAGAATGGCTGGAGCTCAAACCCACCATAAAATTAGATGATCAGAAATTAGGCATGAGGATTAAAAGACACCTTTGAGATGAACAAAACAGCTTTCAGAGGTGATATATGTAAGCAGGTGGTTAGACAGAGAAACTTCTCCAGCTGACAAAACAGACTGAGAGGAAATCCAGGTAGTCAGCATTCAGTATCAGGAGACAGAAGAGAGGTGATTAAAGGAATTCAAGTGGGAAAGATTTCATTTGAAAGCACAGAATAAAATCAAAACATTATTTAATAGTAGGCAGGAAAACAATAAAAGGACTCAGGAAAGGGGACTTAGGTATTGTGCTRTGTGGCTGCACATGTATCAAGCACAAAATACACTCAGGAATATTTAAATTTCTGTAACTAGTTTTCAAGTGATTCCACTGGTGTTTGTTTCTGCCATGCCTCCCAGATTCCAACAACTCTATCACACACAGTCTCTTACTAAGTTTTGCAAGAAAATCTTAGTAAGTGTTAGGGAAGARAAAAAAAAGCCAAGTCAGATGGCAGAGCAAGCAGAGTGTTTTCTTGGTAGAGTACCTCACAGCAAAATATCAACGCTACTCCTCAATTTCAACACGTTTTGTGGCAAATATATCCATCTCTCAAACCTGAATCTAGGCTGACTAGTTACAATAGATAGGGAACTGAGATTTTTATACACTGAAGTTATTCTAAAAAACTAAGGATAACTCAAAATCAGACTTAGGCACCTGTGAGTTAAACTCAGCAAAATATAAATCCAGAACAGATGGTCCAAGTGTAAAAACTCAAAAGAAAGGCATATCCATTTATTGCTGTGAAGACTAATTAGAAATCAAATCTATCAAAACTGCCATAAATACTTAAAGCTGTCATGTTACAGCATCATTAAACAAAGGGCAAAACCACCCCTGAATTCCAAACAGATTGTATTCAAAATTTATTTTTAAATAAAAAACCAAGACAACGATTTTAAATAAACATGGTATATTCTACACATCTGTAGATCACACAACTTTACATTAGCCATTTTTAACTTTTAAAAGTTCTGTTGCAGCATCTTCCATAACATTTGACAGTGTTGGTTTCCATTTCATAATCAACCAAACAATACCCAAATGAAACTATTTGCTTAAGTGAAGCTTTATTTTTCATGACCAAAGATGGCTCTACTAATACAAAAGCACCTCTTAAACAATATCCCCACTTAATTTTAAAGTGAAGTCTGTTCAGCCTTTTTTTTTTTGGTTCTGTTCCATTGCCTGCATAGAAATCAGCATAAAGCTAAGTCGCAAGCTAAGCTTCACTTTAGCAGTGCAATGAATGGCATCAAACTTCATGAAACAATTGAAGATACAAACATTGTCAGCAAAATTCAACCATGTAAAAAACAATATTAAAACCAGAATGTTTTTGTGGGTCACAACTAGACTAGCTTTCAGTGTGCAACCTTCCTCAGGAAAAGCGCTTYTTCCTGATTCACATGAAAAGAACGAAGCATGCGTCAAAAGCCTTTGTTCATACAGAAATGCCCATTAAAAGAGTCCCATCGTATCATAAGGCAAAAGAGATGTCAAGGTGGATGAAGCATTTTGGCCCAGAGTATGTTTTACAACACATACATACACATTACACTTGTGTAGCATATGACAGGTAAGGGATTGGCTCAGTAAGGTAAAAATGTCCATTTTTATAAATACATGTCATTATTGCTAATATGCTACACGTTATCATCCAACTTTTAAAGCTGCTTTGTTGGCATTAGCCTTGTAATTAGCAGCTCACATTCATGGTGACAATATGCTATTCCATCTAAAGAAAAGTAAAGCAGCATAAATACAATTATGAAAACAAAAGGCTTATGCAACATCCCTCTCTAGCTTTGCTGTTTTAATTAAAAAGTGTTCAAAGAAAACAAGTCCAGTTCACCACAAATTAGGAAGTCTCACAATGAGATTGGCAACCAAGCTACAGGGATCAGAGAGGGGAAAAACACGGCATGCATTATAATCTAGTCCTTTTAGTCATGCCACTGGACTACAGAAGTCCAATTTAAAGGCTAGACTAACAGTAGAACACAAAAAGCCAAGAGTAGACTTAGTTTGATATTTGAATTAAGATTACAATTTTCATCAGTAACAGCAAACTTACCTGGCCTTTTAATATATTCACAATATCTACTGCAATTGAATACTTAATTATGACTAGTATAGTTACATATGTTCACTTTAAAAAGATATTAATACCTGCATCATGAAATCACATTCTTAAGACATTGTGTAAGAAAATAGCTCATGTGTGAAATGTTTCCGAAATGTATTTCTGCTCCCTTCTACCCCCT